>OY971423.1:23240000-23624374 GCA_963853865.1 Helleia helle | reverse complement strand
TCGCTCGACAACAGAAAGGACCCAGAGCCGTCCGGCTGTTCCTGGAAGCGGATTCGTGTTCTCCAAGAGGAACCTACCAACGAGGCACAAAGATCAAGAATTTTGGATCACAGGTAAGGGAGTGGCCATCATTTTAAAGTACATCTTTTTCCAGGTGCTCTAGCCGGGAATTTAGATCGAGGGCCTATATTTTTTATAGTGCCTCCGGCTAGGTCCCACTCTAGGCTGAGTGCCCTTCAACTTTTAGAATTTTTTAGTTACCCGTTTTAGAGCTAAAACTAAATTACATACTGTCGACGTCGTCGCTTAAGCTACTGCGCAGTTGCGACGACGAATTTTATCACGCCACAAGCCACTCCCTTGCATTAGTCATCGCATATCTAGGCGGAGTCGACGACGTGGAACTTTCCACACCCTGCTGACGTCACTCGAACATTCGAGACCTTTACAACTCTGACGTCACAGGCATCGTCACTTCGTCATCATCATCGCGGTGCGGCTGCTGCTCTACGTCTTCGTAGTCCTTAGAGTTCCCCCCCCTTTTTCTCATCCCCCCCTTTTTGCCCCCCTCCCCAATTTACCCCCCCTTTTTTGAACTTCCTTACTACCCCCCCCCCCCCCTCCCCCCTTTACCCCTTATTACCCCTCTCCCCTCCAAAACCCCTCGAGCTGTAACTCCTCTCTCCGTTTTCGGAGAAATACGAGAGTGAGTTCGGAAGAACCGGAAGGACCACGCCCATCTTTTGGCCCCTACAGCTCGATTCAATACTCTAAGGACTTAGTTAAGTTTAATTTTAAGTTAGCTTTAAGGTATTTTAAGACATTGACGTAGGTCTATTGCCTACGATTTTAATTAATCCTTTTGGACGATTTTGTATATAGGAATATTTTAATTGATAACTAGGACATAGCACAAGCTGCTTTAATTATATTAATTTAAATTATTTTCTAATTTATAATCCCCTATTGGATTATTTTAAAATCTTTTAAATTTACATTTAAATTTTAACCTTTGACACGTCCCTCTGACGATACAATGTTGGGTATTCGCACTCCCATCAAAAAATCTGACGATACATTCACGGCGACAAACATCTCCCCGACTATGCCCGAGGCGGCAGGACCGTCCGGGGCTAAAACTACGACCTCAAAAGTGAGGCGTAGTATCGAAGGGTTCGAGAGTAGACAAGTGACCCCGAAGGACCCTTCACAAAAGGTGCCGCTCGCGAAGGTGGGCCCCCCGAAGCAGAAACCGAAGGAGGTACGTAGACCTACCACGGAGGCTTCGGGCAGCCCTCCTCCGAAAGTAGTATACCCCACTAGAGTTGCTGAGGCAAGAGCATGCCTAAACAAGGCTAAGCTCCATCTCAGCAACTCTAGAAATCTTAAAACTGAAATTAAAGAAGGGGTCACCTCAGCGGTAGAACGTCTTTACCAGCTGGTGAAGGAGTCGGAGTCTCAGGAACACAAAGGAAAGAGTCTCGATAAGGAGCGGGGTGGCGGGACAGAGGTGGAAACTTTACAACCTCCTCTGCAATCGCCCCCCACCCCACAGACAGATTCCACTCAGAACCCCCTAATCCTGAAGCTGGAAGAGCATTGTAGGCTCATCCAGATTAACATGGAGAGAATGGAAATACTAAATAACACCTTGGAGAACCATCATAAGACCCTCGAGGGGGCGACTAAGAGTTACGCGAGTGTGGTGGCTGGAAACAGCAGAGGCAGGCCATTCGAGCAGCCCACACTACACTCAGTAATAGTCGCCTCCAAGGACGAAACAGAAACGGGGGAACAGGTTATAGACAGGATTAGGAAAGCCGTCAACGCCAAAGAAGGGGGCGTTGAAATAGAAAAGATAAGGAAGGCAAAAGATAGAAAAATTATAGTCGGGTGTAAAAACGAAAAAGAAAAACAGAAAGTAAAGGATAGACTGCGCAAGGCGGAAAATGAGTTGAGCGTAGCAGATATAAAAAACAAAAATCCTTTACTTATTTTAAAAGATGTAATGGTGTGCAATAGTAATGAGGAAGTACTCTGTGCCTTACGCAAACAAAACGAAAACATTTTTAAAGACCTCACAAAAGAAAACGATCGCTTCGAGATTATTTTCAAAAAGAAAGCCCGAAATAAGCTCATTCACCATCTAATCTGTAGGGTCTCTCCAATAATCTGGACCCGCATGATGGAGGCAGAGTCCGTCCGTGTGGACATCCAAAAGATCCGAGTGGCGGATCAATCGCCACTCGTTCAGTGCTCAAATTGCCTGGGATATGGCCATACCAAACGGGTTTGCAAGGAGAAGTCCGAGGTATGTAGCCACTGTACTGGTCCGCACAAAAAAGTGGACTGCCCCAAGTGGCTCGCCGGTGACAACCCGAAATGTTGTAACTGCACACAAGCCAGAATGGACCAGACTGAGCATAATGCGTTCAGTCAGGACTGTCCGATAAGGGGCAAATGGGATGCACTGGCTAGAGCCATGACAATGTATTGTTAAGGGCGTCCCAGGCAAAATAATGGCGAACAAACACCGACCTACCAGAGGATCGTATTTGGTAGTGCAGGCCAATCTACAGCGCAAAGAGCTCGCCACAAACGAGCTCATATTGGAAGTCACTAACAGAAATATAGCCATAGCGCTGCTCCAGGAACCGTATGTGGGGGGTATCAGAAGAATGAAGGATTACAGGGGAGTAAGAATCTTCCAAAATACTAGTCCGGGAGACGGGACGGTCAAAGCGGCTATTGCCGTCTTTGACCAAGACCTAGAGATTATACAGTTCCCGTCTCTAACCACCAACAATATCGTGGTGGTTAATGTTCGAACACCGGCATGGGAGATCACCCTGTGCTCCTTCTATTTTGAACCCGACAAACCCATAGAACCGTATCTGGAGCAGACTAAAAAGATATATAATGAGCTAGGCTCAAAAAGACTTATAATGGGCGGTGACTCCAACGCTAAAAGTACCTGGTGGGGAAGTGAACTTGTTGACCATAGGGGCAAAGACATGGCCGGAACTCTGGCAGAAATGAACTTGCAGGTGCTCAACGACGGAGATACTCCGACCTTCGACACAGTGAGGGGTGGCAGGAGAATAACCAGCCACGTAGACCTCACTGCGTGTACGGAGGATCTGCTCAACCTCGTGGAGGGGTGGAAGGTAGCGCCTGGTCTCACGAGTTCGGACCACAATGGTATAGTCTTCAAAATTAATCTGCAGAAAACGAAAGGTATTTTTATCAATAGAACAACTAGAAAATACAACACAAAGAAGGCCAATTGGGAGCAGTTTCATGAGAAACTGACCCATTTAATGCTGGAAAACCAATTAAACAAAACAGAAATAGACCGAATAAGTAATAAAACAGAACTCGACGCACTTACAAAGAGTTTAATAGAGCAGATAATTCATACTAGTAATGGTACCATACCCATTAAGAAAAATATTCAAAGGCCAAACTTACCATGGTGGAACGAAAAACTCGAGGGGATGAAGCGCTGCGTAGCCACGAGGAAGCGTAGGATCCGATGTGCGGCACCCGTTCGAAGGGCGAAGGTCGTCGACGAGTATCTGCAAGCCAAAAACGAATACGAGCTTGAGGCAAAAAAGGCACAAATAGACAGCTGGAAAGATTTCTGTGGAAAACAGGATAAGGAAGGTGTATGGGAAGGTATATACAGAGTCATTAGGCAAACGACAAGACGGCAAGAAGACCTGCCACTTGTAAAAGACGGGGTGTGTTTAGACCCCGCTGACTCTGCCAAAACCCTAGCGGAGACCTTCTATCCGGACGATCTTGAAACTGGCGATAACCCGAGCCATAGGCATACGCGAGCACTGGCGAACCGCGTAAACGATGGTGTCCATGATGAAGTTCATGACCCACCGTTTACGATGGGTGAGCTTAAAGCCGCAGTGGAAAGTTTCAACCCGAAGAAGGCCCCCGGTGGGGACGGCCTTACAGCTGATATATGTAGCCGGGTGGTAGCTAAAGATCCAGAACTCCACCTGGCTCTGATGAACAAATGTCTCGGACTGGGCCACTTTCCAACCATATGGAAAGAAGCTACAGTCGTAGTCTTGCGGAAGCCTGGCAAGGACGATTATACCAGCCCTAAATCATACAGACCAATAGGTCTACTACCGGTCATGGGGAAGGTTCTCGAGAAAATGATAGTCGGAAGACTCAAATGGCACTTATTGCCGAAAATGAGCACCCGCCAGTACGGCTTTATGCCCCAAAAGAGCACCGAAGACGCTCTCTATGATCTAGTGCATCGCATACGAAGCGGTCTAGAAGACAAAAAGCTCGTCACTGTGGTGTCGCTGGACATAGAGGGGGCCTTCGACAACGCTTGGTGGCCGGCTATTAAAGTCAGACTGGTTGAAGAAGGGTGCCCTGTAAATCTGAGGCGAATCATGGACAGCTACCTGCAGGACCGGAAAGTCCTTGTCAGGTACGCTGGACATGAATACATCAAAAACACCCAAAAAGGGTGTGTGCAGGGGTCGATCGGCGGCCCCATTCTCTGGAACCTTCTCCTTGACCCGTTATTAAAGAATTTAGAAAATAGGGGCTATGACTGCCAGGCTTTCGCAGACGATGTTGTGATGGTGTTTGTCGGGAGCACGGCGCTGGAGGTAGAAAGCCGTGCCAATGCGGCCCTCTCGCTGGTTCGGTCGTGGGGCGTCGAGAATAAGTTAACCTTTGCTCCGCATAAAACCAAAGCGATGTTGCTAACGAGGAAACTTAGATTCGACGTCCCGCGGCTGACCATGGGAGGGGTGGATATTGGCATGGAAAAGGAGATAAAGATATTGGGGCTCACTATAGACCATAAATTGACATTTAATAGCCATTCCTCGAACATCTGTAGGAAGGCTATTAACATTTACAAACAGCTGTCAAGAGCCGCCAAAGTAAGTTGGGGACTCCATCCGGAGGTCGTACGTGTCATATATACGGCCACGGTGGAGCCCATTGTCTCCTATGCTGCCGGCGCCTGGGCCCCGGCAACTAATAAACTCGGAGTGCAAAAACAGCTCAATGCAGTCCAAAGGGGTTTCGCCCAAAAGTTGTGTGGAGCCTACCGCACCGTCTCGCTGAACGCAGCGCTGGCGCTGACTGGGCTACTGCCTCTCGACATTCGCATACGCGAAGCCGCATCATTGTATGAGGCGAAGAGAGGAGTACCCCAGCTAGTGCTAGGAGGCGGCGAGGTAGAAAAGAAAAACGGCCTACAACTTGGCCCCGCATCCTGCTGGACATATGGATATGAACTTCGTAAGTCTGGTGGACCAACAAGAAGTGGACACCCACATAAACCATGCAGTACAATTTTACACCGACGGCAGCAAGATTGAGGGCAAGGTGGGTGCCGCATTGTCTGTAAGAAGCAATGAGGCCGAAACTAAAGCCATCAAACTTAAACTGCCGTCGTACTGCACAGTCTACCAGGCGGAACTTCTGGCCATATGTCAAGCAACACGGTTAATTTTACGGCAGGATGAAATGAGTTTCGCCATCATAAGCGACTCACGCTCTGCCCTCGAGACAGTTGTCAATCCCCACTCCATGCACCCCTTAGCTGTGGAAAGCAGGAACAATATTTATGAGAGCAGACTCCAGAATAAGGAAGTATCCCTGTTCTGGATCAAAGCACATGCTGGACTGACAGGGAATGAACGCGCTGACCATCTAGCGAAAGAGGCCGCTCTCAAACTAAAGAGGAAACCCGACTACGATCAGTGCCCGGTTTCATACGTCAAGAGGTGCATCCGAATGGAGTCCCTTGACGAGTGGAACCGGCGCTATCAGTCGGGTGAGACAGCGGCCGTGACACGAATGTTCTTCCCCGATGTGATTAAAGCCCATAATATTGTTCGAAAAATCAAACCAGCCGGTATAACCACCCAGGTTCTGACGGGGCACGGAGGTTTTTCAGGTTACCTGCACCGTTTTAAGTGTAAGGATACCCCATCGTGCATCTGCGAACCTGGAGTGGAAGAAAGCATTGCTCACATCCTTTTTGAATGTCCCGTGACAGCGGGAGTGCGATTTGATGCTGAGCAGGCTCTAGATTGTCAAATTAGCCAGAATAATGTTGGAAAGCTAATTGTAGAAAAGTATTTAAGGAAAGGTTTTATTGAATATTGTGTAAAGATTGCAAGCCAAGTGATAGCAAGGAACAGGCAGTGTTGAGTGTCTACTTTGCAAGTAAACACCCTCAACACTGCAAGTTTGATTTTAAGAGTGTGCTTGCAGTCAATGAATGTAATTATAATGACTGTTTTAAAGTAATATTAGTTTTATAAAGAGAGCCTGTTTTATGTTTAACTAAGTATTATTAATACTGACATTGTATGATATTTTAGCTGGCCAATAAAAACGGCCAGCAATCAGACCTCGTAATTATGTTTATATTACGAAATTATTTTAAATATACAATCCACATGTTTTATTATTGTAAGAAATTATTAATAAAAAGAGACTATATCTCTGATTACGTCAGAGGCGACACGCGGGCCGGGCCAATTAAGCGCCCGGACAAAAAAGAAAAAAAACCTAACCTAACCTAACCTAACCTAACCTAACCTAACCTAACCTAACCTAACCTAACCTAACCTAACCTAACCTAACCTAACCTAACCTAACCTAACCTAACCTAACCTAACCTAACCTAACCTAACCTAACCTAACCAGTCGCGCGCCACCCGCCATCGAGAGCGGATCGTTTTTAGCGAGTTCCGCTCGGAAAAAGTGTGATTAAAGTGAAAATTGAGATAGAGACGCGTTCATAGTGTTTAAACTTGCGGAATAGAAACCCTAACAGGGGCGAGTAAAAATTTTCAAAATCGGACTATTATTATAGACAGTACAACGAAAAGTGTTGATAAACTAAAAAACTTTAAAACTAAAAGTGCGTGCGGCGTGCGATTAAGATCGAGAAGTATACTTTTTTCAACTGTAGACCAGTGCAGTTTACTAAGTACGACAATATGGCTGAACTACAGATTTTTTCTGCTTAAAATCGCCAAGCTAGAACCAAAAATAGTGAAAACGTTGGACTGACATGTTTGAAACCAGAAGAGAAGAGAGGTAGCCGTAAGTGTCACCGGAAAGGCGTTAAAAGAACAAACAAATAGTCATCGAGAATTTGAAGATCGGACAGCTAGAAACCAAATGGCAGCTGTTTGAAAATACGCTAACTTCAAACGCAATTTAACGAACAACAAGATCGAAGACACATAAAAATTATTTGACGTTCGGATAGAACATAGGCAGCACTACCTGTCCACCGATTTTCAGAATTTTGGTACGTATAACTTTGAAGTTATAAGATATACAAGCTGACCAGGAAAGCAGCGGACCCGTATAATTCTTCACCGGCGGGCCAGTGACGTCAGGCCTGCAAACTCGCGTCCAGGCTCGACGCTACGTCATCGGACCGAGTGTAAATCATCATCAGCAGGCCGCAGCCATCCACGGAGCGGAGCACAAGACGACGACATCACCATCATCATCATCACCGCGCTCGCCTGTGAAAATCATCATCAGCAGGCCGCAGTCATCCACGGAGCTGAGTACAAGACGACGACATCACCATCATCATCACTGCGCTCACCTGTGAAAGCGCAAGTACACTGTTAGGAATTTGGAAGTCCCCACTACTTTGTCCCCCCCCTTCAACCCCCCCCCCCCCCAAATTTTTTAAAGTTCACCACGTGAAACCCCCCACCCCTTCATCCCCACCCCAAAATTTAAAAGTTCACCACGTGAAACCCCCCACCACTTCACCCCCCCCCCGCCCCTCAGAACAAAAATCCCCTCGAGGAATAACTCGTGATTCCGACGTCGGAGAAAGTCGTGCGTGGGCTCATTTTAATCGTAAAAACATTGCCTATCTTTTGGCCCCAACAGATTCCAATTCTAATCCCAGTACCCATTACCTAGTAAAGACTAATTTTAAGAACTAGGTATAGTATAAGTTAGTTATAAGCACTGTATAACTCGTGCCCAATATAATTGGGTAAAAAGATTTCTGACTTGAGACTGCAATTCAGTTGTATATTATAACAAATCCCCTATTGGGACAGTATTATATTTTACATTTGTATTGACAAGAAAAATTTAAACTAGGTTAAGTAAAATATAGCATTAGAACATATACAACAAATCCCCTATTGGGAGAATATTTTAAAAAATTTATCCTTTATTAAGTAATACAAATATATAAATTTTATTTAATTTGACACGTCCCTCTGACGATAAAAATGATGGGTATACGCACTCCCGCTAAGAAAGCTAATTCAACCTACACAGCAATTGAAATCTCCCCGAACATTCCGGGAGCGGCTGGACCGTCAGTAGAGGAGAACGCGGTCTCAAAAGTGAGACGAAGTATTGAAGGATTTGAAGGAAGGAAATCATCCCCAAATAGCCAAATACCAAAGGAGACACACGCTGGGGCGCCCCCCCGAGGAAACTGAAGGAGACTGCTAGTAAGTCTACGTCAGAGGCCCCGGGTTGGCAACCGTCGAAGGAGGACTACCCCACAAAAACGGCTGAGGCGAGAGCATACTTGCAAAAAGCAAAGCTCCACCTGAGCAGTTCTCGGAACCTAAGAACAGACATTAAGGAAGGGATCAAAGAGGCGGTAGAAAGACTATATCAAATCGCAAAGGAACTAGAAAATCGGTTGTTAAAAGCAAAAATCACTGACAAGGAAAAGGGAGGGAAAGTGGAAGTGGAAGCTATACAACCACCACCGCTGCCCCACCCCGCTCCAGCGATTGAACCAACGTACAGCCCAATAACACATAAAATAGAAGAGCACTGTAAATTAATGCAGCTTAACATGGAAAAAATGGAAACACTCACAAATATTATTGGAAACCATCAGAAAACCCTGGAGGAAATGAAAATGAAAACTTATGCGAGTGTAGCAGCTGGAATAGGCAAAGGCAGATCTTTTGAACAACCAACACTGCACTCGGTAGTAATCACCTCCAGGGATCAGACGGAAACCGGGGAAGAAGTGATTAACCGATTCAGGAAAGCTATAAACGCAAAAGAAGGAGGAATTGAGATAGAGAAAATTAGGAAGGCAAGAGATAGAAAGGTAATAGTGGGAGTAAAAAGTGAAAAGGAAAGACAAAAATTAAAGGACAGACTGAGTACAGTAGGAAATGAGCTCAGTATAAATGATATACAAAACAAGGACCCATTGATTGCACTAAAGGATGTAATGAAGTACAACTCAGATGATGACATAAAATATGCCTTGCGAAACCAAAATGAAGCTATATTCAAAGATTTAGACAAAGGAAATGAACGCGTCAATATTATATTTAAGAAAAAAGCAAGGAATAAGCTTACACATCACATCATATGCAAGGTGTCTCCGATAATATGGACCCGTATGATTGAGGCCGGGACAGTTAGAGTAGACCTGCAAAGGATTAGAGTGGTGGACCAGTCACCACTCATCCAGTGTTCAAACTGCCTGGGATACGGACATACGAAGCGGCTATGTAAAGAACAGAACGAAATATGCAGTCATTGCGCAGGCCCACACCAAAAGGTAGATTGTCCAGGATGGACAGCCGGCGACATACCGAAGTGCATAAACTGTACGAACGCTGAGCTTGATAATATAAATCATAACGCCTTTAGTCAAGATTGCCCAGTTAGGCGCAAATGGGATGCGCTGGCTAGGGCAATGACGGCGTACTGCTAAAGGCACCCAAGGCAAATTAACAGCAGGTAAAAACTCACCCACCAGAGGAACTTATCTTATAGCGCAAACAAATCTACAGAGAAAAGAACTCGCCACAAATGAACTAATGATTGAGGCATCAAATAGGAAAGTTGACCTCGCATTGCTCCAGGAACCATATGTGGGAGGCATCGGAAAAATTAAGAACTATAAAGGGGCTAGGATCTTTCAAAACAATACAGGAGACGGAACAGTCAAAGCAGCGATTGTTGTATTCGACCAAGACCTAGAAGTGATATATTGCCCAACCCTCACCACCAACAACATCGTGGTGGTGAAGATTAGGACAACTACGTGGGAACTAGCCATCTGTTCCTTCTATTTTGAACCCGACCTCCCCATGGACTCTTACCTGGAGCAACTGGAAAAGGTCAAAAAACACCTGGACCCAGCTAAATTGATAATAGGTGGCGATACTAATGCAAAAAGTACCTGGTGGGGGAGCAAAATAGTGGACCACAGAGGAGATGACATGGCTGGAACGCTAATGGAAATGAACCTCCACGTCCTGAACGTCGGCAATATCCCTACATTCGATACAATAAGAGGAGGCAAAAGAATAACAAGCTACATAGACCTCACAGCCTGCACAGAAAACATGCTAAACCACGTGGAGGACTGGAGGGTAGTCACAGACCTCACAGGCTCCGACCACAACGGCATACTATATAAAATAAACCAACAAAAAAGCACAGGAATACAAATTAAGCGAACTACCAGAAAGTATAATACAAAAAATGCAAACTGGGATCAGCTTCATGAGAAACTGACCCAGTTAATGCAGGATAAACAAATAAATATAACAGAAATAGACAAAATTAGCAACAAACCAGAATTAGATACACTCATTAACAAACTAACAGAACAAATAATAAATGCATGCAACGAAACGATAAAAACAAAGGAAAATCAACAAAAAACAAAATTGCCGTGGTGGGATAAGAGACTTGAGATGCTGAAACGCCGAGTCGCCACGAGGAAGCGACGGATTAGATGTGCCGCACCAATCAGAAGGGCTAAGGTGGTCGAAGAATATTTGAAGGAAAAAAGGGAATATGAGACAGAGGCTAAAAGAGCTCAAATTAATAGTTGGAAAGAGTTTTGCACAAAGCAAGACAGGGAAAGCATATGGGAAGGCATTTATAGAATAATAAAAAATACAACTCACAGACAAGAAGACCAGCCCATAGCAAAAAATGGTGTATTCCTAGATCCGGCCGACTCTGTCAAAATACTGGCAGAAACGTTCTATCCGGGAGATAATACAACAGATGATAGCTCCCATCACAAGCAAACCCGAGATCTTGCTAACCACGTAAATGACGAGGACCATGATGGAATTCATGACCCAGCATTTACAATGAATGAACTTATAGCGGCAGCGGAGAGCTTCAATCCGAAAAAAGCCCCCGGAGGGGACGGACTAACGGCAGACATATGCAGCCGAGTGATAGCAGGGGAGCCGGATCTCTTTCTGGCTATTATGAACAAATGCCTGGAACTAGGTCTCTTCCCAACAATATGGAAGGAGGCAACGGTTGTGGTTTTGCAAAAACCTGGGAAGGAGGATTACTCGAACCCTAAGTCATACAGACCCATAGGCTTATTGCCGGTCTTGGGGAAGGTCTTCGAGAAGATGGTCGTCGGTAGAGCCAAATGGTATCTACTTCCTAGAATGAGCACCAACCAGTACGGATTTATGCCACAGAGGAGTACCGAAGACGCCCTCTATGACTTGGTAAAACGCATCCACGACAACTTAGAAAAGAAAATGATAGTGACCGTGGTATCGCTAGACATAGAGGGTGCCTTTGACAACGCCTGGTGGCCTGCAATCAGATTGAGACTTGCGGAAGAGGGTTGTCCAATCAACATAAGACGCGTCATGGACAGCTACCTGCAAGACCGAAAGGTCCATGTCAGATATGCTGGACATGAGTATACCAAAAGTACTGAAAAAGGATGTGTGCAGGGGTCCATTGGAGGACCCATACTCTGGAACCTTCTCCTCGACCCGGTGCTGAAAAAACTGGCAAAAAATGGCTACCACTGTCAGGCGTTCGCGGATGACATAATACTCATGTTCATAGGCAATACGGCTAGTGAGATAGAGAGGCAAGCAAATGCGGCCCTACCCATGGTTTGTGTCTGGGGCAAAGAAAATAAACTTAGATTTGCACCACATAAGACCAAAGCCATGGTATTAACAAGAAAGATAAAATTTGACACTCCACGACTGACTATGGATGGAGTAAACATCGATATAGTGGAGGAAATCAAAATATTAGGTCTAACAATCGACAAAAAATTAACTTTTAACGGCCACGCCACTAATATCTGTAAAAAAGCCATAAACATCTATAAAAAACTGTCAAGAGCCGCAAAAGTAAGCTGGGGACTCCACCCGGAAATAGTCCGGACAATATATACGGCTGCAGTGGAGCCCGTTATCACCTATGCCGCTAGTGCTTGGGCTCCGGCTACAAAGAAGCTAGGCATACAAAAACAGCTAAACGTAGTCCAGAGAGGCTTCGCACAAAAACTATGCGGTGCCTACCGAACGGTATCACTCAACGCGGCGCTGGCACTTACTGGGCTACTACCCCTCGATATTCGCATACGCGAAGCAGCATGCTTATATGAGGCCAAGAGGGGAGTACCTCAAACAGCACTCGGCTCCGGCGAAATTGAAATTAGGGCACCATTCCAACAAGCCCCTCACCCCGCAAAATATATTGGCATGGAGTTCATTAGCTTGACCAATCAGCAGGACGTTGACACACAAATTACGCAGGCAGTGCAGATCTATACCGACGGCAGTAAGATTGACGGCAAGGTGGGCGCTGCATTGTCAGTCAGATGCAATGGAGCCGAAATCAAAGCCGTCAAGCTCAAGCTGTCGTCGTACTGCACTGTATACCAGGCAGAACTCCTTGCTATATACCACGCAACAAAAATTGCATTACAGCGGAAGGAGACTCAATTTGCAATAGTGAGTGATTCGCGCTCAGCACTAGAGACAATTACAAATCCCCACTCCCTCCACCCACTGGCAATTAAAGCCAGGGCAAACATAAAGAACAGCAGACTCCAAAACCGAGAAGTGTACCTCTTTTGGATTAAAGCTCATGCCGGATTATCGGGGAACGAGCGCGCTGATCACCTCGCGAAAGAAGCCGCAATAAAAACAAAAAAGCAACCGGACTATGATCAGTGTCCGGTTTCATACGTCAAGAGGTGCATCCGAATGGAGTCCATTGACGAGTGGAACCGGCGCTATCAATCAGGTGATACAGCGGAGATCACACGAATGTTCCTCCCGAATGCAACCCACGCATACAAGATCGCCAGAAGCATAAAACCTGCAGGTATACTTACCCAGGCCTTGACGGGTCACGGTGGCTTCTCCAGCTACCTGCACCGCTTCAAATGTAAAAACAATCCATCATGCATATGCGAACCTAACACTGACGAGTCCATTAAGCACATACTCTTTGAATGTCCAGTAACAGCGGGGGTGCGTTTTGATTTCGAGCAAATTTTAGATATAGATATAACCGCGGAAAACGCACCGAATTTAATTGCAAATAAAACATTAAGGAACGATTTTATAAAATATATAGTAAGTACTGCAAGTAAAAGTATAGAAAGGAATAGGCAGTCTTAAGCATGTACTTAATAAAGCACGCGCTATAAGATTGTAAAGCTGGATTTAAGAATGTACTTGTAGTAAAGTAAGAAGTAAAATAAAAATAAAATAGTATATATATATATATATATATTGTAAAAGATAAATGTATTAGCTCAAATAAGACAAATTGTAATAATAATATAACTGTAATAATATAAATAAGTAAATAAAAATACCCGACATTTGCACATGACATTGTAATAATTAATGAAATGGAATGTAATTATTATTGTAATTAATTAAAGAACAACCTGTGTACAATTATTTAGAAATTAAACAAAAATAAAGAGAATAATATCTCTGATCACGTCAGAGGCGACACGCGGGCCGGGCCAATTGGGCGCCCGGACAAAAAAAAAAAAAAAAAAAAAAAAAAAAAAAAAAAAAAAAAACCTAACCTAACCTAACCTAACCTAACCTAACCTAACCTAACCTAACCTAACCTAACCTAACCTAACCTAACCTAACCTAACCTAACCTAACCTAACCTAACCTAACTAACCTAACCTAACCTAACCTAACCTAACCCGACATTGTATGATATTTTAGCTGGCAAATGAAACGTCCAGAAATCAGACGTCGTAATATGTTTTTACATTACGATAAAATTATTATATACAATCAACTAGTTTTATTATTGTTTATTGGAAATAAATTTTTAAAAAGATATTAAAACTCTGATTACGTCAGAGGCGACACGCGGGCCGGGCCAATTAAGCGCCCGGACAAAAAAAAAAAAAAAAAAAAAAAAAAAAAAAACCTAACCTAACCTAACCTAACCTAACCTAACCTAACCTAACCTAACCTAACCTAACCTAACCTAACCTAACCTAACCTAACCTAACCTAACCTAACCTAACCTAACCTAACCAGTACCACGCCAACCACCGCAGGGAACGCACGCTCCCCGCGCAATAATCAAGAAATAATTTTCAAATTATTTACAAGTGAAATTAAATTATTAAATCATGAAAGGGAGTGTTAGTGTGTAACATATAGTGACTTGGTGACTAACGACATAGTGTGAAGCGAGAGAATACCTCCTGGATCGAGCCCAACTCCATCCTAGTATTCCTGTGCCGTTTTGCGCAGGAAAACGAGAGACGGAGCTCTTCAGAGGAGCCTACCAGTCCAGTGGAGCGTGGTACATCACCCGGGAACCTCAATCCCGCCCGAAAAGCGAAGAGAACTACGGTTTTTACAACTTTTATTGCAATTTATATAAGTAATCATTGACTATTTGTGACCTGACGGCGACCGGACGAGCCCAGGAGCCAGGACCAGCACACCATCCGGGCCTCCTATCCCGGACACAGCGCCAGATCATCATAATTACCGTAAAACCAGAGAAATAGTGATAAGACAGACGATTTTATTTATAGTTATTTATAAGGGGCGGAGCTTAATATTAGGGTTCCGGGCAATATTGTTGAAATAAGAAAACCTTTTGTATTATATCATTATAATTGGCTATACTATACTCCATATTATGTCTTAAAATATTACCATCAAATTAATTTACTTTGCTAATCATAATTATATATTATATAGCTTAAACTGTGACAATTATAAATTGGACTCCATAAATACCGAATAAATAGACCATACACAAAACAGAATATGGAAGGCTTTTGAAAGTCAAAGTTTTATAAATAAGTTAATTTTATACCATATTTATAATATTATTGTATTAAACTCAAACGAAACAACTTGTTGCGCCAAAACCGGTAGTAAATAGGCCCTGTACTATTATTAAAACTTAGACAATTACAACTTAGAAAAAAAACACACACATATTTACATATCAAAACATAAATCCTAGACAAATACATATAACTAATATTTTATTTTCTACAGAACCACACTGACATTAAATCGAAATAGTAGGCGAGGCCAGATGCACAGGGGGCGGAGCTTGTAGTCCATTGTCCTCACGGGTGCACGACGGGTGGTTGGTGACGTCATCTTTAGGGTTACTTAAGATCAATAAACGCATTCAACAACATCATCACACGCCGTCCGCCGACGATACAGGTCTGTCTGCTGTATCATACACACATACATATTATATTATATATATACACACATACATCATAGCATACATTGCTATTTACACTATATACATACATTATAATTGTAGTACAGGCTGTTCATCATTATTTATATTAAAAAATTGTTGGCTGTAGCTACTTAGAATATTATTTATTTAGGTTTATACAATATAAATAATAAGTGTTAAGGTTTTTGGAATCCAAATTATTTTTTAAAAACATTATATTACTCTAGATCTAATTAAAATTTTACTATTATATAGTATATACACATTGATATTATAACGGAAGCCATAAAATTGTTATAATTATATTTCTGCAGTTATTTATTGTAAAACTATAAATTTAAGTAATTAAAATTCTTTATAAAGAACTAACGGCAACCTATCATCACATTACATACATACACACATAATATATTTATATTAATACAACAAATATATTATTTATAAACCTATCGAAACACAAACATAAGACAGTTTAAATCAATATTATACCGAACCACATCTACATTAAACAAGCAATAAACCCGAGCGGCCGCACACCTGTGGGGCGGAGCTACGCGCCTTTGTTCGCTTTGTTCTCGAGCCTTTGTCCCGGCCACACCTGAAATACCTCAATCGTGCTTTCGTGCAATTGTACACTAGTGCAATTGCATTGTGCAATCGTGCAATTACTATAGCTCATACCAGCCATCATCAGCGTTACCGCCGAAGGGTTGTTATTGCCTTACATACATTCACTATACACATACGACACATATACACGGTACGTTGCCAGACGGAGATATATACTTTAACAATTATTGATTAAACTAAATCCTCTTGACTGGATTTATTATTCTGTTATATACACTAGATATAAGTTTTATTGTTTATAACTATATACTGACGTAGAATAAGACAATAGCTGTATTGAGCTAGGACTGTGATATTTTGACTGGTATTTTATTGAATAATATATCGTATTACGATCTGTGTTAGTTTTATAGTTTTAAAAGGTTTAAATTGCACATTGACCAGAACTTCGTATTCGGAGCCTGGATTTAGATTAGTAACAAATTATTGTAATAACTGATTATTAGACCACACCTCTGACACACACATTTTTACATATACATAATATATTTACATTTATTTCATTATACAAGACAACAAGATGATCCGCTCCCCGCAGTTAAGGAGAAGTGTAGGTGAGATCGTAGCAGCGATCTCCACGCCACCAAGTGACACGACATCTGATCTCCTGGCGGAGGCGCGCAGGTGCCTCCAGAAGGCGAAGCAGCATCTGGCAGCCTCGCGGAACCTGAAGGCCGAGATTAAGGTAGGAGTGGTGGAAGCGGTAGACCGCCTTTACCAGTTGGTGAAGGAGTCTGTGAAGACTCCCAGACCAGCTGATAAGGGCGAGAGCGGTAAGAGTGTGAAAGAGGTGATAGTAAGTAAGAAGAAGGATGTGAGGGAAGTCTTTGGCCAGGACATATTAGACCTAGTTAAACAGAACAATACGCTACTTCTAGAGAATAAGGAAAGGATGGAGGGGTTGAGCTCGGCGCTGGAGACCGCGACCACTGCGGCCAAGCCAAGCTATGCGGCCGCTGCGTCGGCCGGAGTTGTTAAAAAACTCCCCGACGCAAGAGCCCTGCATTCGGTGGTGGTGGCCTCTTGCGACGATTTCGACACGGGAGAGCAGGTCATTGAGAAGATCCGGAGAACGGTTGAGGCCAAGGATGGATGGGTGAAGGTGGATAGGATGAGAAAGGTGAAGGATGCGAAGGTCGTAATTGGTTGTGCGAGTGAAAAAGAGAAGGATAGAGTGAAAGAGAGATTAAAGAAGAATGATAGCCTGAAAGTGGAGGATGTTAAGAACAAAAACCCCCTCCTGGTATTCAAGGACGTGTTCGAGTATAACACAGACAAGGAGATTGAGAAGGCTTTGGCCAATCAAAATAAGCACGTCTTTGATGGCCTAGGGGGGGAGGAACGCAAAGTTGAAATAATCTACCGGAAAAGAGCAAGAAATCCACTCCAACGTCACATTGTCGCCCGGGTGTATCCCAAAGTGTGGAGAAGATGGATAGATGAGGGGAGCGCTTATATTGATATGCAGAAGGTGAGGGTCGAAGACCAGACCCCCTTGGCTCAGTGCTCGCGCTGTCTAGGGTATGGGCATACGAGAAAGTATTGTAAGGATGTGAAGGACTGTTGCAGCCACTGCGCTGGTCCTCATCTGAGGACTGAATGCGATAAGTGGCAACAGAGAGCACCTCCCAAGTGCTGCAACTGCAGTAAGGCGGGGTTAGACAACGCCGAGCACGGAGCCTTCTCGAACGAGTGTATAGTAAGACAGAAATGGGACACCCTGGCGCGGATGTCAGTGGCGTATTTTTAGTAGCGGAGGTCAGCATATATATATTAGTAGGTGTCCCCGTGACTCTGTTCGCAGCCTGGAGCAGCCAAACGCTGGGGGCCCCGTATCCGGCGAGACCGACGGGAATGGAGTTCGGCATGGCAGACCGAAAGCAGTATATAGATGACCCAGCATCGTGCGATCTGAGGTATTTATATTATGGACGAGGGCAAGACTGGTGGTTGGGTCAAAGTCGCGCCATCCCCGTGGGATGGCGAGGCCGAGGCCATACCACCGGCTTGCCAGCCGCACCACTGCACAGTTTGCCGGGCCGAGCTCCCGGCCCCAAGTCTTGCCGCATACGTTACTGCGTACGGAAGCACGGAGACCATATACACCACACACCACACGCCACTAGTTGTGACTGGGCATGGCGGACCCGACTCATATCGGAAGCGATTCGGAAATGGGAAGGACCCGCCAGACCTAGATCAGAACGGCACAAACCAAACAGTTCCTCACCTGCCATCGTGTGCCCAATTTCTGCTAATGATATATACGATATCGAGCAGAGGTTGGACAAAGCGGTGGTAGATGAGAAACTGTGTGCCACGAAAAAGATCGGAGACGAGGCCACGCGCTGATGATGAGGCGTGTGTGAGTGTTGTTTCGAATGTTTAAAAAATGTATGGAATAAAATTATTAATGCTATGAATGTCTTAATAGTATCTATATTATATTAAAGTGGTATAAATTGTAAAATATGTATGATAAAATATAGAAATGTAAAAGTGTGTGTTTAGTAAAAATAGCTTATTAATTATGTATGAGTATAAAATATTATTATTATTTAATAGCGTAAAGCATATAAAACAGAAACTAGAGACAGAAATAATATAATTATGTAATTAATATTTAAATACTAAATAAAGGGTGATGTAAATAAATAATGTCACAAAGTAAAAATAATGTTATATAACATGTTCACATAAATAAAAACTATAGCTATATAAATATAATATTATATAAAGAATAAAACCTATATGAAAAATGTATCAAAAATTCATAGAAATTCATATAACGTAGATCACCGGTGTTATTAGGATAAATGTATAAATAATTTCAGTATTATATTAAATAAACAGTAATAATCATAATATAAATGTAATAAAAAGTAAATAATAGCGTAACTACTCTAAAAATGTATAAGCAACATATTATGTAATTTTTTCTTATAAATAAAAATTGTAAAAAAAAAAAAAAAAAAATTGTAAATAATGACTCTGATAAAGTCAGAGGTGAATGGTTAAAGAATAATAAACTCCCCCGTGGGGCGGTTTTACCCCCGCGGGGAAAAGGAAAAAAAAAAAAAAAAAAAAAAAAAAACCTAACCTAACCTAACCTAACCTAACCTAACCTAACCTAACCTAACCTAACCTAACCTAACCTAACCTAACCTAACCTAACCTAACCTAACCTAACCTAACCTAACCTAACCTAACCTAACCTAACCTAACCTAACCTAACCTAACCTAACCTAACCTAACCTAACCTAACCTAACCTAACCTAACCTAACCTAACCTAACCTAACCTAACCTAACCTAACCTAACCTAACCATATTAAATTTCTTAGAAATTCCTTAATTTGGCGGTTTCGTTGTAGGTTTTTGTAGAATATTTCTTTTGATTTGGGTTCTAATAGGCGGGCCCTATACACCCCACTAATTTTCGATAATAATTTCATCAATTTTGGCTATTTTTTGAACTTTGTAAATTTTTTATTAAAACACATTGTATTTTTCATATAAATTTCCGAATTCTTCGGTCTCTCAGTGGACTTTTTCCAAATTTCTTGTTTTCATCATCGTCGGTCCGTCGCTGCGCATCTGTAGATACCCATCTCGACTAGCTTCTCACCCGGAAGCACCTGCAAATAAAGGAAATTAGTTAGCGATTTGATTCGAATCCGCTATACTGCAGACTTATACCTACACTATTGACTCGCAGCGCCTAGGGGTGCTATATATCGTGTATCTCGGTCTCGTCGTTCATTCTTTATCAAAATTCGACAATAGTTTCATATAAAATTTTTAACTTTTCATACAGATATTGTAAAATTTCCCACTTTTTGACCAAAACTTGCCCACTATTGGGCGAGTCATCCCACTTTAGATCCAGTTATATACCTGGCGCTCTCCCGCGTCGTTTGACACCTCGCTTGTCGGGATCGGACGTTGGGAAGTGCTAAAAATTTCGAAATTTCATATTCGGCCGTTTTTTATATACGAACCGAGGCTACATGGTGAATCGAAACTCGCCATACTAACATATTAAATTTCTTAGAAATTCCTTAATTTGGCGGTTTCGTTGTAGGTTTTTGTAGAATATTTCTTTTGATTTGGGTTCTAATAGGCGGGCCCTATACACCCCACTAATTTTCGATAAAAATTTCATCAATTTTGGCTATTTTTTGAACTTTGTAAATTTTTTATTAAAACACATTGTATTTTTCATATAATTTCATATAAATTTCCGAATTCTTCGGTCTCTCAGTGGACTTTTTCCAAATTTCTTGTTTTCATCATCGTCGGTCCGTCGCTGCGCATCTGTAGATACCCATCTCGACTAGCTTCTCACCCGGAAGCACCTGCAAATAAAGGAAATTAGTTAGCGATTTGATTCGAATCCGCTATACTGCAGACTTATACCTACACTATTGACTCGCAGCGCCTAGGGGTGCTATATATCGTGTATCTCGGTCTCGTCGTTCATTCTTTATCAAAATTCGACAATAGTTTCATATAAAATTTTTAACTTTTCATACAGATATTGTAAAATTTCCCACTTTTTGACCAAAACTTGCCCACTATTGGGCGAGTCATCCCACTTTAGATCCAGTTATATACCTGGCGCTCTCCCGCGTCGTTTGACACCTCGCTTGTCGGGATCGGACGTTGGGAAGTGCTAAAAATTTCGAAATTTCATATTCGGCCGTTTTTTATATACGAACCGAGGCTACATGGTGAATCGAAACTCGCCATACTAACATATTAAATTTCTTAGAAATTCCTTAATTTGGCGGTTTCGTTGTAGGTTTTTGTAGAATATTTCTTTTGATTTGGGTTCTAATAGGCGGGCCCTATACACCCCACTAATTTTCGATAAAAATTTCATCAATTTTGGCTATTTTTTGAACTTTGTAAATTTTTTATTAAAACACATTGTATTTTTCATATAATTTCATATAAATTTCCGAATTCTTCGGTCTCTCAGTGGACTTTTTCCAAATTTCTTGTTTTCATCATCGTCGGTCCGTCGCTGCGCATCTGTAGATACCCATCTCGACTAGCTTCTCACCCGGAAGCACCTGCAAATAAAGGAAATTAGTTAGCGATTTGATTCGAATCCGCTATACTGCAGACTTATACCTACACTATTGACTCGCAGCGCCTAGGGGTGCTATATATCGTGTATCTCGGTCTCGTCGTTCATTCTTTATCAAAATTCGACAATAGTTTCATATAAAATTTTTAACTTTTCATACAGATATTGTAAAATTTCCCACTTTTTGACCAAAACTTGCCCACTATTGGGCGAGTCATCCCACTTTAGATCCAGTTATATACCTGGCGCTCTCCCGCGTCGTTTGACACCTCGCTTGTCGGGATCGGACGTTGGGAAGTGCTAAAAATTTCGAAATTTCATATTCGGCCGTTTTTTATATACGAACCGAGGCTACATGGTGAATCGAAACTCGCCATACTAACATATTAAATTTCTTAGAAATTCCTTAATTTGGCGGTTTCGTTGTAGGTTTTTGTAGAATATTTCTTTTGATTTGGGTTCTAATAGGCGGGCCCTATACACCCCACTAATTTTCGATAAAAATTTCATCAATTTTGGCTATTTTTTGAACTTTGTAAATTTTTTATTAAAACACATTGTATTTTTCATATAATTTCATATAAATTTCCGAATTCTTCGGTCTCTCAGTGGACTTTTTCCAAATTTCTTGTTTTCATCATCGTCGGTCCGTCGCTGCGCATCTGTAGATACCCATCTCGACTAGCTTCTCACCCGGAAGCACCTGCAAATAAAGGAAATTAGTTAGCGATTTGATTCGAATCCGCTATACTGCAGACTTATACCTACACTATTGACTCGCAGCGCCTAGGGGTGCTATATATCGTGTATCTCGGTCTCGTCGTTCATTCTTTATCAAAATTCGACAATAGTTTCATATAAAATTTTTAACTTTTCATACAGATATTGTAAAATTTCCCACTTTTTGACCAAAACTTGCCCACTATTGGGCGAGTCATCCCACTTTAGATCCAGTTATATACCTGGCGCTCTCCCGCGTCGTTTGACACCTCGCTTGTCGGGATCGGACGTTGGGAAGTGCTAAAAATTTCGAAATTTCATATTCGGCCGTTTTTTATATACGAACCGAGGCTACATGGTGAATCGAAACTCGCCATACTAACATATTAAATTTCTTAGAAATTCCTTAATTTGGCGGTTTCGTTGTAGGTTTTTGTAGAATATTTCTTTTGATTTGGGTTCTAATAGGCGGGCCCTATACACCCCACTAATTTTCGATAAAAATTTCATCAATTTTGGCTATTTTTTGAACTTTGTAAATTTTTTATTAAAACACATTGTATTTTTCATATAATTTCATATAAATTTCCGAATTCTTCGGTCTCTCAGTGGACTTTTTCCAAATTTCTTGTTTTCATCATCGTCGGTCCGTCGCTGCGCATCTGTAGATACCCATCTCGACTAGCTTCTCACCCGGAAGCACCTGCAAATAAAGGAAATTAGTTAGCGATTTGATTCGAATCCGCTATACTGCAGACTTATACCTACACTATTGACTCGCAGCGCCTAGGGGTGCTATATATCGTGTATCTCGGTCTCGTCGTTCATTCTTTATCAAAATTCGACAATAGTTTCATATAAAATTTTTAACTTTTCATACAGATATTGTAAAATTTCCCACTTTTTGACCAAAACTTGCCCACTATTGGGCGAGTCATCCCACTTTAGATCCAGTTATATACCTGGCGCTCTCCCGCGTCGTTTGACACCTCGCTTGTCGGGATCGGACGTTGGGAAGTGCTAAAAATTTCGAAATTTCATATTCGGCCGTTTTTTATATACGAACCGAGGCTACATGGTGAATCGAAACTCGCCATACTAACATATTAAATTTCTTAGAAATTCCTTAATTTGGCGGTTTCGTTGTAGGTTTTTGTAGAATATTTCTTTTGATTTGGGTTCTAATAGGCGGGCCCTATACACCCCACTAATTTTCGATAAAAATTTCATCAATTTTGGCTATTTTTTGAACTTTGTAAATTTTTTATTAAAACACATTGTATTTTTCATATAATTTCATATAAATTTCCGAATTCTTCGGTCTCTCAGTGGACTTTTTCCAAATTTCTTGTTTTCATCATCGTCGGTCCGTCGCTGCGCATCTGTAGATACCCATCTCGACTAGCTTCTCACCCGGAAGCACCTGCAAATAAAGGAAATTAGTTAGCGATTTGATTCGAATCCGCTATACTGCAGACTTATACCTACACTATTGACTCGCAGCGCCTAGGGGTGCTATATATCGTGTATCTCGGTCTCGTCGTTCATTCTTTATCAAAATTCGACAATAGTTTCATATAAAATTTTTAACTTTTCATACAGATATTGTAAAATTTCCCACTTTTTGACCAAAACTTGCCCACTATTGGGCGAGTCATCCCACTTTAGATCCAGTTATATACCTGGCGCTCTCCCGCGTCGTTTGACACCTCGCTTGTCGGGATCGGACGTTGGGAAGTGCTAAAAATTTCGAAATTTCATATTCGGCCGTTTTTTATATACGAACCGAGGCTACATGGTGAATCGAAACTCGCCATACTAACATATTAAATTTCTTAGAAATTCCTTAATTTGGCGGTTTCGTTGTAGGTTTTTGTAGAATATTTCTTTTGATTTGGGTTCTAATAGGCGGGCCCTATACACCCCACTAATTTTCGATAAAAATTTCATCAATTTTGGCTATTTTTTGAACTTTGTAAATTTTTTATTAAAACACATTGTATTTTTCATATAATTTCATATAAATTTCCGAATTCTTCGGTCTCTCAGTGGACTTTTTCCAAATTTCTTGTTTTCATCATCGTCGGTCCGTCGCTGCGCATCTGTAGATACCCATCTCGACTAGCTTCTCACCCGGAAGCACCTGCAAATAAAGGAAATTAGTTAGCGATTTGATTCGAATCCGCTATACTGCAGACTTATACCTACACTATTGACTCGCAGCGCCTAGGGGTGCTATATATCGTGTATCTCGGTCTCGTCGTTCATTCTTTATCAAAATTCGACAATAGTTTCATATAAAATTTTTAACTTTTCATACAGATATTGTAAAATTTCCCACTTTTTGACCAAAACTTGCCCACTATTGGGCGAGTCATCCCACTTTAGATCCAGTTATATACCTGGCGCTCTCCCGCGTCGTTTGACACCTCGCTTGTCGGGATCGGACGTTGGGAAGTGCTAAAAATTTCGAAATTTCATATTCGGCCGTTTTTTATATACGAACCGAGGCTACATGGTGAATCGAAACTCGCCATACTAACATATTAAATTTCTTAGAAATTCCTTAATTTGGCGGTTTCGTTGTAGGTTTTTGTAGAATATTTCTTTTGATTTGGGTTCTAATAGGCGGGCCCTATACACCCCACTAATTTTCGATAAAAATTTCATCAATTTTGGCTATTTTTTGAACTTTGTAAATTTTTTATTAAAACACATTGTATTTTTCATATAATTTCATATAAATTTCCGAATTCTTCGGTCTCTCAGTGGACTTTTTCCAAATTTCTTGTTTTCATCATCGTCGGTCCGTCGCTGCGCATCTGTAGATACCCATCTCGACTAGCTTCTCACCCGGAAGCACCTGCAAATAAAGGAAATTAGTTAGCGATTTGATTCGAATCCGCTATACTGCAGACTTATACCTACACTATTGACTCGCAGCGCCTAGGGGTGCTATATATCGTGTATCTCGGTCTCGTCGTTCATTCTTTATCAAAATTCGACAATAGTTTCATATAAAATTTTTAACTTTTCATACAGATATTGTAAAATTTCCCACTTTTTGACCAAAACTTGCCCACTATTGGGCGAGTCATCCCACTTTAGATCCAGTTATATACCTGGCGCTCTCCCGCGTCGTTTGACACCTCGCTTGTCGGGATCGGACGTTGGGAAGTGCTAAAAATTTCGAAATTTCATATTCGGCCGTTTTTTATATACGAACCGAGGCTACATGGTGAATCGAAACTCGCCATACTAACATATTAAATTTCTTAGAAATTCCTTAATTTGGCGGTTTCGTTGTAGGTTTTTGTAGAATATTTCTTTTGATTTGGGTTCTAATAGGCGGGCCCTATACACCCCACTAATTTTCGATAAAAATTTCATCAATTTTGGCTATTTTTTGAACTTTGTAAATTTTTTATTAAAACACATTGTATTTTTCATATAATTTCATATAAATTTCCGAATTCTTCGGTCTCTCAGTGGACTTTTTCCAAATTTCTTGTTTTCATCATCGTCGGTCCGTCGCTGCGCATCTGTAGATACCCATCTCGACTAGCTTCTCACCCGGAAGCACCTGCAAATAAAGGAAATTAGTTAGCGATTTGATTCGAATCCGCTATACTGCAGACTTATACCTACACTATTGACTCGCAGCGCCTAGGGGTGCTATATATCGTGTATCTCGGTCTCGTCGTTCATTCTTTATCAAAATTCGACAATAGTTTCATATAAAATTTTTAACTTTTCATACAGATATTGTAAAATTTCCCACTTTTTGACCAAAACTTGCCCACTATTGGGCGAGTCATCCCACTTTAGATCCAGTTATATACCTGGCGCTCTCCCGCGTCGTTTGACACCTCGCTTGTCGGGATCGGACGTTGGGAAGTGCTAAAAATTTCGAAATTTCATATTCGGCCGTTTTTTATATACGAACCGAGGCTACATGGTGAATCGAAACTCGCCATACTAACATATTAAATTTCTTAGAAATTCCTTAATTTGGCGGTTTCGTTGTAGGTTTTTGTAGAATATTTCTTTTGATTTGGGTTCTAATAGGCGGGCCCTATACACCCCACTAATTTTCGATAAAAATTTCATCAATTTTGGCTATTTTTTGAACTTTGTAAATTTTTTATTAAAACACATTGTATTTTTCATATAATTTCATATAAATTTCCGAATTCTTCGGTCTCTCAGTGGACTTTTTCCAAATTTCTTGTTTTCATCATCGTCGGTCCGTCGCTGCGCATCTGTAGATACCCATCTCGACTAGCTTCTCACCCGGAAGCACCTGCAAATAAAGGAAATTAGTTAGCGATTTGATTCGAATCCGCTATACTGCAGACTTATACCTACACTATTGACTCGCAGCGCCTAGGGGTGCTATATATCGTGTATCTCGGTCTCGTCGTTCATTCTTTATCAAAATTCGACAATAGTTTCATATAAAATTTTTAACTTTTCATACAGATATTGTAAAATTTCCCACTTTTTGACCAAAACTTGCCCACTATTGGGCGAGTCATCCCACTTTAGATCCAGTTATATACCTGGCGCTCTCCCGCGTCGTTTGACACCTCGCTTGTCGGGATCGGACGTTGGGAAGTGCTAAAAATTTCGAAATTTCATATTCGGCCGTTTTTTATATACGAACCGAGGCTACATGGTGAATCGAAACTCGCCATACTAACATATTAAATTTCTTAGAAATTCCTTAATTTGGCGGTTTCGTTGTAGGTTTTTGTAGAATATTTCTTTTGATTTGGGTTCTAATAGGCGGGCCCTATACACCCCACTAATTTTCGATAAAAATTTCATCAATTTTGGCTATTTTTTGAACTTTGTAAATTTTTTATTAAAACACATTGTATTTTTCATATAATTTCATATAAATTTCCGAATTCTTCGGTCTCTCAGTGGACTTTTTCCAAATTTCTTGTTTTCATCATCGTCGGTCCGTCGCTGCGCATCTGTAGATACCCATCTCGACTAGCTTCTCACCCGGAAGCACCTGCAAATAAAGGAAATTAGTTAGCGATTTGATTCGAATCCGCTATACTGCAGACTTATACCTACACTATTGACTCGCAGCGCCTAGGGGTGCTATATATCGTGTATCTCGGTCTCGTCGTTCATTCTTTATCAAAATTCGACAATAGTTTCATATAAAATTTTTAACTTTTCATACAGATATTGTAAAATTTCCCACTTTTTGACCAAAACTTGCCCACTATTGGGCGAGTCATCCCACTTTAGATCCAGTTATATACCTGGCGCTCTCCCGCGTCGTTTGACACCTCGCTTGTCGGGATCGGACGTTGGGAAGTGCTAAAAATTTCGAAATTTCATATTCGGCCGTTTTTTATATACGAACCGAGGCTACATGGTGAATCGAAACTCGCCATACTAACATATTAAATTTCTTAGAAATTCCTTAATTTGGCGGTTTCGTTGTAGGTTTTTGTAGAATATTTCTTTTGATTTGGGTTCTAATAGGCGGGCCCTATACACCCCACTAATTTTCGATAAAAATTTCATCAATTTTGGCTATTTTTTGAACTTTGTAAATTTTTTATTAAAACACATTGTATTTTTCATATAATTTCATATAAATTTCCGAATTCTTCGGTCTCTCAGTGGACTTTTTCCAAATTTCTTGTTTTCATCATCGTCGGTCCGTCGCTGCGCATCTGTAGATACCCATCTCGACTAGCTTCTCACCCGGAAGCACCTGCAAATAAAGGAAATTAGTTAGCGATTTGATTCGAATCCGCTATACTGCAGACTTATACCTACACTATTGACTCGCAGCGCCTAGGGGTGCTATATATCGTGTATCTCGGTCTCGTCGTTCATTCTTTATCAAAATTCGACAATAGTTTCATATAAAATTTTTAACTTTTCATACAGATATTGTAAAATTTCCCACTTTTTGACCAAAACTTGCCCACTATTGGGCGAGTCATCCCACTTTAGATCCAGTTATATACCTGGCGCTCTCCCGCGTCGTTTGACACCTCGCTTGTCGGGATCGGACGTTGGGAAGTGCTAAAAATTTCGAAATTTCATATTCGGCCGTTTTTTATATACGAACCGAGGCTACATGGTGAATCGAAACTCGCCATACTAACATATTAAATTTCTTAGAAATTCCTTAATTTGGCGGTTTCGTTGTAGGTTTTTGTAGAATATTTCTTTTGATTTGGGTTCTAATAGGCGGGCCCTATACACCCCACTAATTTTCGATAAAAATTTCATCAATTTTGGCTATTTTTTGAACTTTGTAAATTTTTTATTAAAACACATTGTATTTTTCATATAATTTCATATAAATTTCCGAATTCTTCGGTCTCTCAGTGGACTTTTTCCAAATTTCTTGTTTTCATCATCGTCGGTCCGTCGCTGCGCATCTGTAGATACCCATCTCGACTAGCTTCTCACCCGGAAGCACCTGCAAATAAAGGAAATTAGTTAGCGATTTGATTCGAATCCGCTATACTGCAGACTTATACCTACACTATTGACTCGCAGCGCCTAGGGGTGCTATATATCGTGTATCTCGGTCTCGTCGTTCATTCTTTATCAAAATTCGACAATAGTTTCATATAAAATTTTTAACTTTTCATACAGATATTGTAAAATTTCCCACTTTTTGACCAAAACTTGCCCACTATTGGGCGAGTCATCCCACTTTAGATCCAGTTATATACCTGGCGCTCTCCCGCGTCGTTTGACACCTCGCTTGTCGGGATCGGACGTTGGGAAGTGCTAAAAATTTCGAAATTTCATATTCGGCCGTTTTTTATATACGAACCGAGGCTACATGGTGAATCGAAACTCGCCATACTAACATATTAAATTTCTTAGAAATTCCTTAATTTGGCGGTTTCGTTGTAGGTTTTTGTAGAATATTTCTTTTGATTTGGGTTCTAATAGGCGGGCCCTATACACCCCACTAATTTTCGATAAAAATTTCATCAATTTTGGCTATTTTTTGAACTTTGTAAATTTTTTATTAAAACACATTGTATTTTTCATATAATTTCATATAAATTTCCGAATTCTTCGGTCTCTCAGTGGACTTTTTCCAAATTTCTTGTTTTCATCATCGTCGGTCCGTCGCTGCGCATCTGTAGATACCCATCTCGACTAGCTTCTCACCCGGAAGCACCTGCAAATAAAGGAAATTAGTTAGCGATTTGATTCGAATCCGCTATACTGCAGACTTATACCTACACTATTGACTCGCAGCGCCTAGGGGTGCTATATATCGTGTATCTCGGTCTCGTCGTTCATTCTTTATCAAAATTCGACAATAGTTTCATATAAAATTTTTAACTTTTCATACAGATATTGTAAAATTTCCCACTTTTTGACCAAAACTTGCCCACTATTGGGCGAGTCATCCCACTTTAGATCCAGTTATATACCTGGCGCTCTCCCGCGTCGTTTGACACCTCGCTTGTCGGGATCGGACGTTGGGAAGTGCTAAAAATTTCGAAATTTCATATTCGGCCGTTTTTTATATACGAACCGAGGCTACATGGTGAATCGAAACTCGCCATACTAACATATTAAATTTCTTAGAAATTCCTTAATTTGGCGGTTTCGTTGTAGGTTTTTGTAGAATATTTCTTTTGATTTGGGTTCTAATAGGCGGGCCCTATACACCCCACTAATTTTCGATAAAAATTTCATCAATTTTGGCTATTTTTTGAACTTTGTAAATTTTTTATTAAAACACATTGTATTTTTCATATAATTTCATATAAATTTCCGAATTCTTCGGTCTCTCAGTGGACTTTTTCCAAATTTCTTGTTTTCATCATCGTCGGTCCGTCGCTGCGCATCTGTAGATACCCATCTCGACTAGCTTCTCACCCGGAAGCACCTGCAAATAAAGGAAATTAGTTAGCGATTTGATTCGAATCCGCTATACTGCAGACTTATACCTACACTATTGACTCGCAGCGCCTAGGGGTGCTATATATCGTGTATCTCGGTCTCGTCGTTCATTCTTTATCAAAATTCGACAATAGTTTCATATAAAATTTTTAACTTTTCATACAGATATTGTAAAATTTCCCACTTTTTGACCAAAACTTGCCCACTATTGGGCGAGTCATCCCACTTTAGATCCAGTTATATACCTGGCGCTCTCCCGCGTCGTTTGACACCTCGCTTGTCGGGATCGGACGTTGGGAAGTGCTAAAAATTTCGAAATTTCATATTCGGCCGTTTTTTATATACGAACCGAGGCTACATGGTGAATCGAAACTCGCCATACTAACATATTAAATTTCTTAGAAATTCCTTAATTTGGCGGTTTCGTTGTAGGTTTTTGTAGAATATTTCTTTTGATTTGGGTTCTAATAGGCGGGCCCTATACACCCCACTAATTTTCGATAAAAATTTCATCAATTTTGGCTATTTTTTGAACTTTGTAAATTTTTTATTAAAACACATTGTATTTTTCATATAATTTCATATAAATTTCCGAATTCTTCGGTCTCTCAGTGGACTTTTTCCAAATTTCTTGTTTTCATCATCGTCGGTCCGTCGCTGCGCATCTGTAGATACCCATCTCGACTAGCTTCTCACCCGGAAGCACCTGCAAATAAAGGAAATTAGTTAGCGATTTGATTCGAATCCGCTATACTGCAGACTTATACCTACACTATTGACTCGCAGCGCCTAGGGGTGCTATATATCGTGTATCTCGGTCTCGTCGTTCATTCTTTATCAAAATTCGACAATAGTTTCATATAAAATTTTTAACTTTTCATACAGATATTGTAAAATTTCCCACTTTTTGACCAAAACTTGCCCACTATTGGGCGAGTCATCCCACTTTAGATCCAGTTATATACCTGGCGCTCTCCCGCGTCGTTTGACACCTCGCTTGTCGGGATCGGACGTTGGGAAGTGCTAAAAATTTCGAAATTTCATATTCGGCCGTTTTTTATATACGAACCGAGGCTACATGGTGAATCGAAACTCGCCATACTAACATATTAAATTTCTTAGAAATTCCTTAATTTGGCGGTTTCGTTGTAGGTTTTTGTAGAATATTTCTTTTGATTTGGGTTCTAATAGGCGGGCCCTATACACCCCACTAATTTTCGATAAAAATTTCATCAATTTTGGCTATTTTTTGAACTTTGTAAATTTTTTATTAAAACACATTGTATTTTTCATATAATTTCATATAAATTTCCGAATTCTTCGGTCTCTCAGTGGACTTTTTCCAAATTTCTTGTTTTCATCATCGTCGGTCCGTCGCTGCGCATCTGTAGATACCCATCTCGACTAGCTTCTCACCCGGAAGCACCTGCAAATAAAGGAAATTAGTTAGCGATTTGATTCGAATCCGCTATACTGCAGACTTATACCTACACTATTGACTCGCAGCGCCTAGGGGTGCTATATATCGTGTATCTCGGTCTCGTCGTTCATTCTTTATCAAAATTCGACAATAGTTTCATATAAAATTTTTAACTTTTCATACAGATATTGTAAAATTTCCCACTTTTTGACCAAAACTTGCCCACTATTGGGCGAGTCATCCCACTTTAGATCCAGTTATATACCTGGCGCTCTCCCGCGTCGTTTGACACCTCGCTTGTCGGGATCGGACGTTGGGAAGTGCTAAAAATTTCGAAATTTCATATTCGGCCGTTTTTTATATACGAACCGAGGCTACATGGTGAATCGAAACTCGCCATACTAACATATTAAATTTCTTAGAAATTCCTTAATTTGGCGGTTTCGTTGTAGGTTTTTGTAGAATATTTCTTTTGATTTGGGTTCTAATAGGCGGGCCCTATACACCCCACTAATTTTCGATAAAAATTTCATCAATTTTGGCTATTTTTTGAACTTTGTAAATTTTTTATTAAAACACATTGTATTTTTCATATAATTTCATATAAATTTCCGAATTCTTCGGTCTCTCAGTGGACTTTTTCCAAATTTCTTGTTTTCATCATCGTCGGTCCGTCGCTGCGCATCTGTAGATACCCATCTCGACTAGCTTCTCACCCGGAAGCACCTGCAAATAAAGGAAATTAGTTAGCGATTTGATTCGAATCCGCTATACTGCAGACTTATACCTACACTATTGACTCGCAGCGCCTAGGGGTGCTATATATCGTGTATCTCGGTCTCGTCGTTCATTCTTTATCAAAATTCGACAATAGTTTCATATAAAATTTTTAACTTTTCATACAGATATTGTAAAATTTCCCACTTTTTGACCAAAACTTGCCCACTATTGGGCGAGTCATCCCACTTTAGATCCAGTTATATACCTGGCGCTCTCCCGCGTCGTTTGACACCTCGCTTGTCGGGATCGGACGTTGGGAAGTGCTAAAAATTTCGAAATTTCATATTCGGCCGTTTTTTATATACGAACCGAGGCTACATGGTGAATCGAAACTCGCCATACTAACATATTAAATTTCTTAGAAATTCCTTAATTTGGCGGTTTCGTTGTAGGTTTTTGTAGAATATTTCTTTTGATTTGGGTTCTAATAGGCGGGCCCTATACACCCCACTAATTTTCGATAAAAATTTCATCAATTTTGGCTATTTTTTGAACTTTGTAAATTTTTTATTAAAACACATTGTATTTTTCATATAATTTCATATAAATTTCCGAATTCTTCGGTCTCTCAGTGGACTTTTTCCAAATTTCTTGTTTTCATCATCGTCGGTCCGTCGCTGCGCATCTGTAGATACCCATCTCGACTAGCTTCTCACCCGGAAGCACCTGCAAATAAAGGAAATTAGTTAGCGATTTGATTCGAATCCGCTATACTGCAGACTTATACCTACACTATTGACTCGCAGCGCCTAGGGGTGCTATATATCGTGTATCTCGGTCTCGTCGTTCATTCTTTATCAAAATTCGACAATAGTTTCATATAAAATTTTTAACTTTTCATACAGATATTGTAAAATTTCCCACTTTTTGACCAAAACTTGCCCACTATTGGGCGAGTCATCCCACTTTAGATCCAGTTATATACCTGGCGCTCTCCCGCGTCGTTTGACACCTCGCTTGTCGGGATCGGACGTTGGGAAGTGCTAAAAATTTCGAAATTTCATATTCGGCCGTTTTTTATATACGAACCGAGGCTACATGGTGAATCGAAACTCGCCATACTAACATATTAAATTTCTTAGAAATTCCTTAATTTGGCGGTTTCGTTGTAGGTTTTTGTAGAATATTTCTTTTGATTTGGGTTCTAATAGGCGGGCCCTATACACCCCACTAATTTTCGATAAAAATTTCATCAATTTTGGCTATTTTTTGAACTTTGTAAATTTTTTATTAAAACACATTGTATTTTTCATATAATTTCATATAAATTTCCGAATTCTTCGGTCTCTCAGTGGACTTTTTCCAAATTTCTTGTTTTCATCATCGTCGGTCCGTCGCTGCGCATCTGTAGATACCCATCTCGACTAGCTTCTCACCCGGAAGCACCTGCAAATAAAGGAAATTAGTTAGCGATTTGATTCGAATCCGCTATACTGCAGACTTATACCTACACTATTGACTCGCAGCGCCTAGGGGTGCTATATATCGTGTATCTCGGTCTCGTCGTTCATTCTTTATCAAAATTCGACAATAGTTTCATATAAAATTTTTAACTTTTCATACAGATATTGTAAAATTTCCCACTTTTTGACCAAAACTTGCCCACTATTGGGCGAGTCATCCCACTTTAGATCCAGTTATATACCTGGCGCTCTCCCGCGTCGTTTGACACCTCGCTTGTCGGGATCGGACGTTGGGAAGTGCTAAAAATTTCGAAATTTCATATTCGGCCGTTTTTTATATACGAACCGAGGCTACATGGTGAATCGAAACTCGCCATACTAACATATTAAATTTCTTAGAAATTCCTTAATTTGGCGGTTTCGTTGTAGGTTTTTGTAGAATATTTCTTTTGATTTGGGTTCTAATAGGCGGGCCCTATACACCCCACTAATTTTCGATAAAAATTTCATCAATTTTGGCTATTTTTTGAACTTTGTAAATTTTTTATTAAAACACATTGTATTTTTCATATAATTTCATATAAATTTCCGAATTCTTCGGTCTCTCAGTGGACTTTTTCCAAATTTCTTGTTTTCATCATCGTCGGTCCGTCGCTGCGCATCTGTAGATACCCATCTCGACTAGCTTCTCACCCGGAAGCACCTGCAAATAAAGGAAATTAGTTAGCGATTTGATTCGAATCCGCTATACTGCAGACTTATACCTACACTATTGACTCGCAGCGCCTAGGGGTGCTATATATCGTGTATCTCGGTCTCGTCGTTCATTCTTTATCAAAATTCGACAATAGTTTCATATAAAATTTTTAACTTTTCATACAGATATTGTAAAATTTCCCACTTTTTGACCAAAACTTGCCCACTATTGGGCGAGTCATCCCACTTTAGATCCAGTTATATACCTGGCGCTCTCCCGCGTCGTTTGACACCTCGCTTGTCGGGATCGGACGTTGGGAAGTGCTAAAAATTTCGAAATTTCATATTCGGCCGTTTTTTATATACGAACCGAGGCTACATGGTGAATCGAAACTCGCCATACTAACATATTAAATTTCTTAGAAATTCCTTAATTTGGCGGTTTCGTTGTAGGTTTTTGTAGAATATTTCTTTTGATTTGGGTTCTAATAGGCGGGCCCTATACACCCCACTAATTTTCGATAAAAATTTCATCAATTTTGGCTATTTTTTGAACTTTGTAAATTTTTTATTAAAACACATTGTATTTTTCATATAATTTCATATAAATTTCCGAATTCTTCGGTCTCTCAGTGGACTTTTTCCAAATTTCTTGTTTTCATCATCGTCGGTCCGTCGCTGCGCATCTGTAGATACCCATCTCGACTAGCTTCTCACCCGGAAGCACCTGCAAATAAAGGAAATTAGTTAGCGATTTGATTCGAATCCGCTATACTGCAGACTTATACCTACACTATTGACTCGCAGCGCCTAGGGGTGCTATATATCGTGTATCTCGGTCTCGTCGTTCATTCTTTATCAAAATTCGACAATAGTTTCATATAAAATTTTTAACTTTTCATACAGATATTGTAAAATTTCCCACTTTTTGACCAAAACTTGCCCACTATTGGGCGAGTCATCCCACTTTAGATCCAGTTATATACCTGGCGCTCTCCCGCGTCGTTTGACACCTCGCTTGTCGGGATCGGACGTTGGGAAGTGCTAAAAATTTCGAAATTTCATATTCGGCCGTTTTTTATATACGAACCGAGGCTACATGGTGAATCGAAACTCGCCATACTAACATATTAAATTTCTTAGAAATTCCTTAATTTGGCGGTTTCGTTGTAGGTTTTTGTAGAATATTTCTTTTGATTTGGGTTCTAATAGGCGGGCCCTATACACCCCACTAATTTTCGATAAAAATTTCATCAATTTTGGCTATTTTTTGAACTTTGTAAATTTTTTATTAAAACACATTGTATTTTTCATATAATTTCATATAAATTTCCGAATTCTTCGGTCTCTCAGTGGACTTTTTCCAAATTTCTTGTTTTCATCATCGTCGGTCCGTCGCTGCGCATCTGTAGATACCCATCTCGACTAGCTTCTCACCCGGAAGCACCTGCAAATAAAGGAAATTAGTTAGCGATTTGATTCGAATCCGCTATACTGCAGACTTATACCTACACTATTGACTCGCAGCGCCTAGGGGTGCTATATATCGTGTATCTCGGTCTCGTCGTTCATTCTTTATCAAAATTCGACAATAGTTTCATATAAAATTTTTAACTTTTCATACAGATATTGTAAAATTTCCCACTTTTTGACCAAAACTTGCCCACTATTGGGCGAGTCATCCCACTTTAGATCCAGTTATATACCTGGCGCTCTCCCGCGTCGTTTGACACCTCGCTTGTCGGGATCGGACGTTGGGAAGTGCTAAAAATTTCGAAATTTCATATTCGGCCGTTTTTTATATACGAACCGAGGCTACATGGTGAATCGAAACTCGCCATACTAACATATTAAATTTCTTAGAAATTCCTTAATTTGGCGGTTTCGTTGTAGGTTTTTGTAGAATATTTCTTTTGATTTGGGTTCTAATAGGCGGGCCCTATACACCCCACTAATTTTCGATAAAAATTTCATCAATTTTGGCTATTTTTTGAACTTTGTAAATTTTTTATTAAAACACATTGTATTTTTCATATAATTTCATATAAATTTCCGAATTCTTCGGTCTCTCAGTGGACTTTTTCCAAATTTCTTGTTTTCATCATCGTCGGTCCGTCGCTGCGCATCTGTAGATACCCATCTCGACTAGCTTCTCACCCGGAAGCACCTGCAAATAAAGGAAATTAGTTAGCGATTTGATTCGAATCCGCTATACTGCAGACTTATACCTACACTATTGACTCGCAGCGCCTAGGGGTGCTATATATCGTGTATCTCGGTCTCGTCGTTCATTCTTTATCAAAATTCGACAATAGTTTCATATAAAATTTTTAACTTTTCATACAGATATTGTAAAATTTCCCACTTTTTGACCAAAACTTGCCCACTATTGGGCGAGTCATCCCACTTTAGATCCAGTTATATACCTGGCGCTCTCCCGCGTCGTTTGACACCTCGCTTGTCGGGATCGGACGTTGGGAAGTGCAAAATTTTGCCCTCCCACCCTCCCGCTTACTACTACCGAGGTAGCTTTTGTGCTCAAGCCTGAAAAATAAAAGTATAAAATTCGGCAGATTTCAATTCTTTCGTTTAAGACAATTCAAAATATTAACCAAGCTTTTAACAGTTGGACGGAGACATCGTAGGAAATTTGAACAATAAGGGCCATTTACACCCTATTTTGCTATCTGCCGATAACCGCTGCCGTTCAGGGCCCGAAAGACAAGGGGATTTTACACCCCACTGTGCAATCATATAATCGAAAACTATTGACTATATTATTATTTTACACCGAATCGTTTATTGGGTTTTCAATTAATAGGTTTGTTAAAGGATTACTTAACTATTTACACTTCTACATTTTAAACTATACATTATTTATATTTATTTAATTATTAATTTTAACATTACATTATAATTGGAAATTTATTATTTCTTAAGTAATTAAATCCACCAACACAATGTTAAGATCACCACAATTAGATAGGACACACACCGTCAGACGCATCAGTGGAGAGTTCGAGGCGAGGATGACCACTCCCCAGCAGGAGAAGCCGAAGGCAGTGTCAAAGCTGGCCGAGGCAAAAAATTGTCTAGTAAAGGCCAAACTCCACCTGGGGACTGCAAGGAATTTAAAAACTGAAATAAAAAATGAAGTTCTCGCCCAACTCGATAAATTATATGCTATAGCGAAGGAAATGGCGAAGGAGATGACGTCTGACGGCAAAAAAGGGTGTGAGATGTCAAAAGAAAAAGAGATGGAAACAGACATGAAATTACCCATTCCCGATGAGCATAATAATATTATTATTAAGAAATTAGAAGAAAACACTAAAATATTAAAAGAAAATAGCAGTAAATTAGATAATATACAAAAAATAATGGAAGAAACGAAAAACAAAAGCACAAATGAGTCATATGCTAAGGCAGCGGCGAGTGGAGTGGCGCCTAGGCAGAAAGGGCCGGGGGCACTTCACTCGGTGATGGTCACATCACTCGATGACCAGCATACGGGCGATGAGATCATCACGAAAATCCGCGAGTCTATGGATGCGAAACAGGGCTGGGTAAGGGTAGAAAGGGTTAGGAAGGTAAAAGATAGAAGGGTGGTGATCGGATGTGGAACGAGTGAGGAAAGGGAAAAAGTAAAGAGCCGGTTGAAAAAGAGTTCGGACTTAAAAGTGGAAGACATAAAGAACAAGGACCCCCTCATTGTCCTCAAAGATGTTTTCAACTTTAATAAAGATGAGGACATCTTAAAAGCCCTGCGGAACCAAAATAGGGCCATCTTTGAGGACACTAACGGGGAAGAGGAAAGAGTAAAGATCTTGTATAGGAGGAAAGCAAGGAACCCCCTGCAGAACCACATAGTGGTTAGAGTGCCCCCCAGAGTGTGGAAGGGATGTATGGATGTAGGAAAACTCTATGTCGACTTGCAGAGAGTGAGGGTCGAAGACCAGACCCCACTGGTGCAGTGCTCCGGCTGCTTAATGTATGGTCACACGAGGAGATTTTGCACGGAAAAAGAACAGGTATGTGCCCACTGTGGAGGTCCTCATATGAGGACCGATTGCCAACAGTGGGCGAAGCGGGAGGCCCCGAACTGTTGCAATTGCAGCAGGGCGGGGATAAGCAGCACGGGGCACGGCGCCTTCAGCAGCGAATGCGAAGTGAGGAAGAAATGGGACGCTCTGGCTCGCTCTGTGGTTCAGTATTGCTGAGGTTCGCCAGGGCATAAAGGGGGCCAGGTGTGCAGACCATAGTGATGCGACGGAGCGTCCAAGGCACCTGCCGATCCAAGTGGAAATCTGGTCAGTCAAAGCTAGGTACGACTGCAATGGCATCTTGTTTGGCACCAGACTACACAAAACAACAGACACAGACAAAGACACAAATAACACGCACAAACATACACATAGCAAACTGGGCGAACTTCTTGATAGAAGCTAGCCCAGTTTTTGTTAAGCAGACAATAAACTCCACAAGGCACTTACACAATACACAGCACACAAATAATAACGAGGATTTACATTAAACACGGAGGAGACAAAACAACACATATACACGGAAATCCAAACAAGAAATACAGTATACACACATGTCATTGCAGTCAAATAAACCAACTAAGATGAAAACCGGGAATCCACGAGGAGACGCAGGACACGGGTCGCAGCGCTAGTCCGGAGACGTCACGTGGAAAGCAGCACCTGAAATGAAAGAGAAGAATGAAATGGTATTGATGGTATGAATGTGGTGAAGTATGAATGAGAGAGATAGGGAGAGGATGAAGAAGAGTAGGGAAAGGAACAGGGAAGGAGAAAGGTGTGGGTGGACTAGGGGACCATTTACATCCCCTAGCAAGAACATAATATTATGTATAATTATTTGTAGTTAGTATGATAAATATAGCGATTAGATATATGACTGGGGGACTTTTACATCCCCTCAATATTATTATTATTAGTAAAGACAATTTTATAAACATTTTACATCTTGTAATATAAATAAATTAAGCATAATATGACGTGATAGTAGATTGTAAGTCTTACATTTTGACTGGGATATAACATGTCTCAAAGCTATTAATATGTAAGTTATTGTTATGAAAGTGCCAATAGTATACGACTTTTTATGGACATTATATAGTGTATTATAGGGGACCCTTTACATCCCCAATCGCAAATTAATAAAATAAAAAAATAAAAAAATGTTATAAATTGGGTTTAAAAAAAAAAAAAAAAATATGGTTCATAATAATATAAGTAGAAGTGATAAAGATGGCAAATAAAAATTAAATAAATAAATAAAAAACAGCCTATTAAATGTAAGCAAAACTTAAAATGTGTATTTAATAAAACTAATGTAAAATAGATTTAGATCAGTTGTAGGACGGAGGTACTACCTCATAATTGAAGAATGGTATGGCACAAAATTAAACATAAAAAAAAGATTAATAAGGGCCCATAGGAGAAATTTCCGCTAGGGGAAAAGGCAGCAGCGGGGGCACAAAATGCTCCCGTATAAAAAAAAAAAAAAAAAAAAAAAAACCTAACCTAACCTAACCTAACCTAACCTAACCTAACCTAACCTAACCTAACCTAACCTAACCTAACCTAACCTAACCTAACCTAACCTAACCTAACCTAACCTAACCCCAGTCGCGCGCCGCCCGCCGTGAAGTCCGGGTTGTTTTACGTTAGCTCCGCGTTCGAAAAATCGGAAAAAAGGGTTTTTTCGTACGGATTTCAGTGAGTGAGGTGTTAAAAGAAGCGGAGTGTGACCAGCGACACAGTGGTGAAAACCGCGTGCTTCGGAGACGCCTGTGAAGAAAGTTATCCACGAAAAACCGAAAAAACCACTTGGGAGAAACACAAAAGTGCGTGCGCCTCCTGATCTAGATCAGCGAGGTGCACTTTTTCAAGTGCTAAAACAAGGCCATAGATGCTGTCCATTCCTTGGCCAAACCCCAGATTTTTTCGGCGAAAATTGACCAAGCCACGCCTTTTTAAGTAAAAACCACGTGGCCACGAGGTCCCCCTTCTGGTGGAGTACGGAAGACGCGACACATACCCAGGGATAGCCCAAGAGACCCTCTCTCAGGGACCGTTTAGAGCTTCCTGAGATTTTGCTCCAGGACGGAGAACGACGGCCTGGAAGAATTAATGCAAGGAAAATTGATTTTAAAATTAGAAAATTAAAAAAGTAGATCGATAACCCCCCCTTTTTATTAGTGTAAAACATAGTCTGGACATTCAAGATTTACCGTACCAAAAATTGGATTTTTATTGCAAGGGGTTATCGAAATAAAAATTTTTTAGTAAAACAAAGTGCAGTGTAAGACGACACGTGGTTCCCGAAGGAGTGCAGGGATCTGGATAAAACCGGTGCCCAGAGACTTTAAAAAGCGCCAGTAGTCCCTGGGAATTATTTTAAAATTTTCCTGACCATAGGACAGCAGCAGCAGTCAAAACCGCGTTATATTGCGGCTGTTGGTAATCCAACCCCAAAACCCCTGCTTGACTGGACCCGAACCCGGAGGGAAGAAAAATAATTGGAAGGCGCCGGGTGTTAGCAGCTTCCTCTGGGAGACTACAGTAATTATTTTAGATTTTTTATTTAAGTTTTTTCCGAGATATAAATTTATATCTAAATCAGGGGAAAACGTGCCAACCGCACAAAACACAAAAACCCCCATATCTCGGAAACTAGGGGTGCTAGCTCAATTTTGACCATTTTTTCCTGGGCCCCCCCCCTTAAACCCCCCCCACGGTTTGAACAAGAGTCAAACCCTTTGGGCCCTCCCCGATCAGATAGGCTAATTATTACCCCCCTACCTAAATTTTGGGAGGGGAGGCACATTGAAAAAATTTCTAAGTCCTGGAAATACCATTTGTTAAAAATTTGTTTATGTATGGTTCTGGAGACCCAGATTTTGTGAAAGTCTTAAACGGTGAAGCTGGGGAGGATTCTGCCAATTAACCACACAAACTGTTAGATCTCACCAAGACCTCTCCAACGAGCCGTCGCGCGACTTTCTACGATAAAAATTGACGGAGTACTGACTAATCTAAGTTTGACGTACTCACTTAGTAAAAACTTTGAAAAAATTTGGAAAACTTTGACTGAGGATATCTCCGGTTTGGTAGGTCGTAGAACGTCGCGATTTTTTCTAGTATATAAGTCAGAGGGAGGGCCATAGTTTGAAATAAAATTTTTTAAAGAATTTTAAAGTTTAAAGTTTAAAGTTTTAAAATTTAAAGTTAAAGTTTAAAGTAGTACATAGAGGATCACTGCTCTCTCATAATTATCACTATAATTTTATTGACGTGTCAAGCTTTATTGAGCTCACACATTAGTTATATAAGACAAGGGCTATATACACCCTCACAGTAAATTTATTAAAATATTATTTGATTAAAATAAAGATTGCTGCCGCCCAAGAGGGCTCTGACTAAATAGACATAAGTAGTAGTTGCTGAATACCATATAGAGATAGTAAAATTGTGGAAAATTGTGTATTGTGTATTGTGTATAATATTGTACTGAGAATTCTTACTGTGACATTTACACTGTTCAACTATTATATTTATTGACATCGACATTTACAAATTTGATTAAGTTTAGGTAAGGGTATTTGCACCCAATAATTTTACAATTTTATTAATCAACATTAAATTAAGTTTTATCATTGACACCCATATAAATACGCTTATTAGAATTAGGTTTTATTGACATTATAACTTTATTATTTATATATATTTGTTTTTTAAATCAATTATTCTCAATTATTTAAATTATTTCTACTCATTTTAAACAAACACTTTATTTTAAATTAGCAGTAAAACAAAGTTACAATGTTTCGATCGCCCACCCAACTCGAAAAAACACATGTAGTTAGGAGAATAAGTGACGAAATAGAAGCCAGAACGAGCACTCCCCAGCAGAGTATGGCCCCAATGCCTAAAACAACCGAGGCCGGGATAGTAATGCGGAAAGCTAAGCAACAGCTGGGAACTGCTCGGAATCTCAAAACAGAAATAAAAAACGAAGTAAATGCGCTGATTGATAGGTTACATGAAATAATAAAAGAGTTAGCGAAGGAAATAAAAGAAAGTAAGACGGAAAAGGCAAGTGCCAGTAAGGAGACAGCAAACACAGTAAAAACACCCATCCCAACTACCATCTCCGATCAAAGTGATATATTAATTAGAAAAATAGAAGAACAAATGGTAATAATTAAACAGAATAGTGAAAAGTTAGATAAACTACAAAAAACGATAGAGGAAGATAACAAGAATAAAATTAAAAATAAGACGTATGCCATGGCAGCCGCGAATGAGGAAAAGCCTAGGCAAAACAGACCGGGTGCCCTCCACTCAGTGATGATCTCATCGACCGACGACCAAAATACCGGCGATGAGGTCATCACTAAGATTCGCGACGCCATCGATGCGAAGGAGGGATGGGTGAAGGTAGATAGGATCCGCAAAATCAAAAATAGGAAGGTTATAGTTGGGTGTGCAAACGAAGTAGAGAAAGAGAAGGTAAAAGACAAGTTAAAGTGTAGGCCGGATTTGAATGTGGAGGAAGTCAGGAACAGGGACCCCTTGGTTATCTTCAAAGACGTATTCTCCTATAACACCGACGGAGACATCGAGAAGGCATTGGTCAACCAAAACAAGGCTGTCTTTGAGGGCATCCCGGGGGAAGAAGTGAGACTGAAAGTTGTGCACAGGAAGAAAGCTAGGAACCCCCTACAGGGCCATGTCGTGGTCAGGGTGTCCCCCAAAGTATGGAAGAGGTGTGTGGACGAGGGTCGACTATATATCGACCTTCAGCGCGTGAAAGTTGAGGACCAGAGTCCGATTATGCAGTGCTCCCGCTGCTTAGGGTATGGGCACACGAGGCGGTGGTGCAGAGAGGAGGCTGAGGTGTGTGGCCACTGCGGCGGTCCTCATAAGAGGACCGACTGCCAGCAGTGGTCAAAGGGAACGCCCCCGCAGTGCTGTAATTGCATAAAAGCGGGGTTAAGCAGCGTGGAGCACGACGTATTTAGCAGCGAATGTTTTGTGAGAAAGAAGTGGGACACCCTGGCCAGGTCGATGGTCATGTACTGCTGAGGGCGTGCTAGGCGAAAACCGGGACTTCCAGTACCGCTTTGCACAGTCCAATCTCCAAAGGAGTCAGCTGGCCACCACAGAGCTTCTGCTCGAAGCCACCAAGCGTAAGGTGAGCGTGGCGTTGCTTCAAGAGCCCTATGTGGGTGGGGCAAAAAGTATGAGGAGCTACCGGGGGGTGAGGATCTACCAGAACGCTGGTGAACGCGCTGATACCGTCAAAGCGGCAATAGCCGTCTTTGACGAGAACCTGGACGTCCAATACCATCCGGACTTGTCCACCGACAATATTGTCGTAATCAGTGTGCGAACCAGTGCCTGGGAGATCCATGTAGTGTCCTTATACTTTGAGCCAGACCGCCCTATAGGGCCCTACCTGGACCATCTTGTCGGTATAGGAAGGAGGTTGGGTACCGACAAAATGGTCTTGGGAGGCGACGTCAACGCAAAAAGCCCGTGGTGGGGTGGCCATGTTGAAGACCGGAGGGGAGCGGAAGTGTCAAGCGTGCTGGAGGGGTTGGGTATGGAAGTACTCAACGACGGAGGCGCCGCTACGTTCGAAGTAGTAAGAGGGGGGACCAGGTATGCCAGCTATGTCGATGTGACGGCCTGCGCCAGGAACCTGCTGAACCGAGTGGTCGACTGGTCAGTCGAGGTTGGGCTCACTAGTTCTGACCATAATGGCATCTTGTTTGGGATCAGACAACACAAATCCACAGGCACAGACATAAAACGCACGACACGCATCTATAACACACGCAAAGCAAACTGGGGGAGTTTCGGTGAGAAACTAACCCAGTTAATGCGAGACAGACAATTAACTCCACAGAGCATTAACACAATACACAGCACACAACAAGTAGATGAAGTGTTGGACAGTTACACGGAGGCGATCACACAGGCATGTAAACACACAATCCCAAACAAGAAACACACAGAAAAACTCACCATGTCATGGTGGTCTGATGAACTCGCCGAGATGAAAAGACAGGTGGCCACGAGGAGAAGTAGGATCCGTAACGCAGCGCCAGTCCGTAGAGATCGCGTAGTGAAGCATTACCTGGAAATGAAAGAGACGTATGAAAAAGCGGTGAAGGATGCAAAGGTGAATAGCTGGAAAGAGTTTTGCCAAAAACAGGATAAGGAGGGAGTATGGGAGGGCATCTACAGGGTGATGGGCAGGGTTGCTGGCAGAGAGGAAGACCTGCCCCTCGTCAAAGAGGGAACGGTCCTCAATGCCGGCGACTCAGCGAAATGGTTGGCCGAGACCTTCTACCCCCGGGACCTGGAAAGTGATGAAGGGGAGGAACACCGTCGGGTGCGGCGACTCGCAGAGTCTATAGACTCGGAGCCGACGGACCCGGGAGGTGAGCCGCCCTTCATCATGGAGGAGTTGAACAGAGCCGTAAGGTCGTTCAACCCCAAGAAGGCCCCGGGTGTGGATGGATTCACGGCCGACATTTGTCATCACGCTGTAGGTTGTGACGCCGCGTTTTTCCTAGCCCTGCTCAATCGCTGCCTCACCGTTGCCTACTTCCCCAAAATGTGGAAGCGCGCAACGGTGGTGGTTCTGCGGAAGCCGGGGAAGGAAAAATACGACGTCCCAAAAGCCTATCGACCCATCGGCCTCCTTCCTGTTTTTGGCAAGATTTATGAGAAGATGTTGGTGGCCCGACTCAAGTACCACGTGTTGCCGACTATAAGCCCGCACCAGTATGGCTTTATGCCACAGAAAGGTACCGAAGACGCCCTCTATGCGCTAGTGGGCCACGTCAGGAAGATGAGGGAAACCAAAAGGCTTGCTGTCGTGGTCTCGCTGGACATAGAGGGGGCCTTCGATAGTGCTTGGTGGCCAGCCATAAAGGTGCGGTTAGCGGAGGTCGGCGTTCCGGTGGGCTTGAGACGGGTCATCAGCAGCTACTTGAATGAAAGAGAAGTGAACGTTAGGTATTCCGGCAAGGAGGTGAGGAGAGAAACCAGCAAGGGGTGCGTACAGGGGTCCATAGGTGGACCGATCCTGTGGAACCTCTTGCTGGATCCTCTGCTGTGGATGCTGGGGAAAGAAAATTTGCACATCCAAGCCTTTGCTGATGACGTGATCCTCGTGTTCGATGGTGGGACGGCACTGGAGATCGAGGAACAAGCGAATGCCGTGCTCGCCCGTGTGCTGGAGTGGGGGGTCGAAAATAAGCTTCGGTTCGCACCGCACAAAACTTGTGCGATGCTGGTTACCCGTAAGCTTGTTTTCGACACTCCGCGTCTGCGCATGGGGGGGACCGACATTCGCATGTCCAATGAGATCAAAGTGCTGGGTCTCACCATCGATAAGGGGCTCACTTTTAACCGGCACGTCGAGCGTCAGTGTGCCAAAGGAATCAGCATGTACAAGAAACTGGCTAGGGCCGCGAAAGTTGGGTGGGGCCTAAACCCTGAAGTAGTAGATATAATTTATAAAGCGGTAGTAGAGCCCACCATCTTGTATGCCGCGCCAGCGTGGGCGCAGGCATCTAGTAAAATAGGCATAAAAAAGAGACTGGCAACAGTACAAAGAGGTTTTGCCCAAAAAAAGATTAGAGCCTATCGAACGGTCTCTCTGACCTCGGCACTGGCGTTGGCAGGAATGCTACCTCTTGACCTCAGGGTACGCGAAGTAGCGTCCCTGTATGAGGCCAAGAGAGGGCTAGCTCACCCAGTGCTAGGGGACAGGGAGATCGAGCGGATGTCTCCCGCCCTGGAAGCAGACCATCCGGCTTCCGAGACGGGGCTAGAGTTCGGGATGATAGACGGCGAGAGTAGTGAAGATGTTAGCCCATCATACGATGTGCGCATCTTCACCGATGGGAGCAAGATCGATGGAAAAGTCGGAGCCGCGTTATCCATTTGGAATGGCGCGGTCGAGACTAAGACCGTCAAGCTTGCTCTCTCATCGTACTGCACCGTCTATCAGGCCGAACTCTTGGCCCTGTCTAAGGCGGTAGAGGAGGCGGTGAGGCTCAAAGCGCTTCGAGTGGGCGTTTTCAGTGATTCCAGATCCGCTCTCCAGGCCGTAACACTGGACTCTCCCCACCCCCTAGCAGTGAAAACAAGACGCATTCTGAGGAAATGCACCAGAAATAATAATAATAAGGAAATAAAATTATTCTGGATTGCGGCACATAGGGGGTTCGAGGGAAATGAGAGGGCCGACCAGCTTGCCAAGGAGGCGGCTCTGGGATCCCGAGTACGCCCGCACTACGATCTGTGCCCCGTCTCATACGTCAAGCGCTGCGTACGAGAAGCAACGATTGACGTGTGGGACGAGGAATACAGGAAAAGTGAGACGGGCAAACTAACAAAGATGTTCCTCCCTAACATAAAGATGGCATATAGAGTAGTCCGGAAAATAAACATTAATAAATACACAACGCAGCTGCTGACGGGGCATGGGGGCTTCTCCGACTACTTGGAGCGATTCAAGTGCAAGGAGGACCCCTCATGCCTCTGTCAGCGGGGCATGAGAGAGACGGTCCCCCACCTCATGTTCGAATGCCCGGTTTATGCGAGGAAGAGAATGGAGTTGGAGCAGGAACTGGGAGTCGAGCTGAGGATGGAGACCGTCCCAAATATAATTAATAAAAATAACGAGAGGAAACTTCTCTTAACATACGGAGAGATGATAGTGAGGACTACGAACGAGAGGAACGCGACCAGAAACAAGGATGGTGGAGCTCAGTAGGTTAGGTTAGATTAGGAACATACGGGGGACCTTTACATCCCCCAAATATTAAATTTATTATTAGCATACATGACTCAAGGGCACTATACACCCTAAATGGTTTTAAACATCTAAGTATATTAAAGAATTACTATTGTAAATCGAAATTGGTATTATGTAAATAATGTTTTAAGAATTTTAAACTTAGGATAGATTTTAATTAATTGACTGAGGGTCTTCTACACCCCTAAATAATTTGACATTTATTGTATAATATATTATGATTGCACATATTTTATTGAAATTATTATTACCGATTTATTATATTGTATTTAGAAAATTAAAAGTAGAATTTAGAATAAGTTTTAACCAATTGACTGAGGGGCTTTTTACACCCCTCAACAACTTGACATAAATTGAAATTGTATTTATAGAGTTAATGATAAGTAGGAACACAATGCACAATAACAAAAATATGTTTTTATATTAGATTTAAGCTTTATATTAGATGTAAGGACTGGGGGACAATATACATCCCCCAAAAAACTGTAATTAACTTAATAAAGTAAGCAACTACTAATATTGTAAACAGAAGAAAAAAAAAAAAAAAGAAAGAAAGAAAGAAAAAGAAAAAAAAGAGAAAAAAAAAAAAAAAAAAAAAAAAAAAGTTACTTATTACCCTATAGATATTACCACAGACATAAGATAGGGACAGAGGTATAATTACCAAACAAGATATATATAATCATAAGAAAAATTAGAAAAATAATAATTATTAGAAAGCACATTCAGGGCCCTCTAACGCATGTGTAAGGGGGGAAAACGGCAGCATATATAAAAAAAAAAAAAAAAAAAAAAAAAAAAACCTAACCTAACCTAACCTAACCTAACCTAACCTAACCTAACCTAACCTAACCTAACCTAACCTAACCTAACCTAACCTAACCTAACCTAACCTAACCTAACCTAACCTAACCTAACCTAACCTAACCTAACCTAACCTGTAGGTTGGTTGGTTGGTTAGGTCAGTCGCGCGCCACCCGCCATCGAGAGCGGATCGTTTTTAGCGAGTTCCGCTCGGAAAAAGTGTGATTAAAGTGAAAATTGAGATAGAGACGCGTTCATAGTGTTTAAACTTGCGGAATAGAAACCCTAACAGGGGCGAGTAAAAATTTTCAAAATCGGACTATTATTATAGACAGTACAACGAAAAGTGTTGATAAACTAAAAAACTTTAAAACTAAAAGTGCGTGCGGCGTGCGATTAAGATCGAGAAGTATACTTTTTTCAACTGTAGACCAGTGCAGTTTACTAAGTACGACAATATGGCTGAACTACAGATTTTTTCTGCTTAAAATCGCCAAGCTAGAACCAAAAATAGTGAAAACGTTGGACTGACATGTTTGAAACCAGAAGAGAAGAGAGGTAGCCGTAAGTGTCACCGGAAAGGCGTTAAAAGAACAAACAAATAGTCATCGAGAATTTGAAGATCGGACAGCTAGAAACCAAATGGCAGCTGTTTGAAAATACGCTAACTTCAAACGCAATTTAACGAACAACAAGATCGAAGACACATAAAAATTATTTGACGTTCGGATAGAACATAGGCAGCACTACCTGTCCACCGATTTTCAGAATTTTGGTACGTATAACTTTGAAGTTATAAGATATACAAGCTGACCAGGAAAGCAGCGGACCCGTATAATTCTTCACCGGCGGGCCAGTGACGTCAGGCCTGCAAACTCGCGTCCAGGCTCGACGCTACGTCATCGGACCGAGTGTAAATCATCATCAGCAGGCCGCAGCCATCCACGGAGCGGAGCACAAGACGACGACATCACCATCATCATCATCACCGCGCTCGCCTGTGAAAATCATCATCAGCAGGCCGCAGTCATCCACGGAGCTGAGTACAAGACGACGACATCACCATCATCATCACTGCGCTCACCTGTGAAAGCGCAAGTACACTGTTAGGAATTTGGAAGTCCCCACTACTTTGTCCCCCCCCCCTTCAACCCCCCCCAATTTTTTTAAAGTTCACCACGTGAAACCCCCCACCCCTTCATCCCCACCCCAAAATTTAAAAGTTCACCACGTGAAACCCCCCACCACTTCACCCCCCTCCCCTTCAGAACAAAAATCCCCTCGAGGAATAACTCGTGATTCCGACGTCGGAGAAAGTCGTGCGTGGGCTCATTTTAATCGTAAAAACATTGCCTATCTTTTGGCCCCAACAGATTCCAATTCTAATCCCAGTACCCATTACCTAGTAAAGACTAATTTTAAGAACTAGGTATAGTATAAGTTAGTTATAAGCACTGTATAACTCGTGCCCAATATAATTGGGTAAAAAGATTTCTGACTTGAGACTGCAATTCAGTTGTATATTATAACAAATCCCCTATTGGGACAGTATTATATTTTACATTTGTATTGACAAGAAAAATTTAAACTAGGTTAAGTAAAATATAGCATTAGAACATATACAACAAATCCCCTATTGGGAGAATATTTTAAAAAATTTATCCTTTATTAAGTAATACAAATATATAAATTTTATTTAATTTGACACGTCCCTCTGACGATAAAAATGATGGGTATACGCACTCCCGCTAAGAAAGCTAATTCAACCTACACAGCAATTGAAATCTCCCCGAACATTCCGGGAGCGGCTGGACCGTCAGTAGAGGAGAACGCGGTCTCAAAAGTGAGACGAAGTATTGAAGGATTTGAAGGAAGGAAATCATCCCCAAATAGCCAAATACCAAAGGAGACACACGCTGGGGCGCCCCCCCCGGGGAAACTGAAGGAGACTGCTAGTAAGTCTACGTCAGAGGCCCCGGGTTGGCAACCGTCGAAGGAGGACTACCCCACAAAAACGGCTGAGGCGAGAGCATACTTGCAAAAAGCAAAGCTCCACCTGAGCAGTTCTCGGAACCTAAGAACAGACATTAAGGAAGGGATCAAAGAGGCGGTAGAAAGACTATATCAAATCGCAAAGGAACTAGAAAATCGGTTGTTAAAAGCAAAAATCACTGACAAGGAAAAGGGAGGGAAAGTGGAGGTGGAAGCTATACAACCACCACCGCTGCCCCACCCCGCTCCAGCGATTGAACCAACGTACAGCCCAATAACACATAAAATAGAAGAGCACTGTAAATTAATGCAGCTTAACATGGAAAAAATGGAAACACTCACAAATATTATTGGAAACCATCAGAAAACCCTGGAGGAAATGAAAATGAAAACTTATGCGAGTGTAGCAGCTGGAATAGGCAAAGGCAGATCTTTTGAACAACCAACACTGCACTCGGTAGTAATCACCTCCAGGGATCAGACGGAAACCGGGGAAGAAGTGATTAACCGATTCAGGAAAGCTATAAACGCAAAAGAAGGAGGAATTGAGATAGAGAAAATTAGGAAGGCAAGAGATAGAAAGGTAATAGTGGGAGTAAAAAGTGAAAAGGAAAGACAAAAATTAAAGGACAGACTGAGTACAGTAGGAAATGAGCTCAGTATAAATGATATACAAAACAAGGACCCATTGATTGCACTAAAGGATGTAATGAAGTACAACTCTGATGATGACATAAAATATGCCTTGCGAAACCAAAATGAAGCTATATTCAAAGATTTAGACAAAGGAAATGAACGCGTCAATATTATATTTAAGAAAAAAGCAAGGAATAAGCTTACACATCACATCATATGCAAGGTGTCTCCGATAATATGGACCCGTATGATTGAGGCCGGGACAGTTAGAGTAGACCTGCAAAGGATTAGAGTGGTGGACCAGTCACCACTCATCCAGTGTTCAAACTGCCTGGGATACGGACATACGAAGCGGCTATGTAAAGAACAGAACGAAATATGCAGTCATTGCGCAGGCCCACACCAAAAGGTAGATTGTCCAGGATGGACAGCCGGCGACATACCGAAGTGCATAAACTGTACGAACGCTGGGCTTGATAATATAAATCATAACGCCTTTAGTCAAGATTGCCCAGTTAGGCGCAAATGGGATGCGCTGGCTAGGGCAATGACGGCGTACTGCTAAAGGCACCCAAGGCAAATTAACAGCAGGTAAAAACTCACCCACCAGAGGAACTTATCTTATAGCGCAAACAAATCTACAGAGAAAAGAACTCGCCACAAATGAACTAATGATTGAGGCATCAAATAGGAAAGTTGACCTCGCATTGCTCCAGGAACCATATGTGGGAGGCATCGGAAAAATGAAGAACTATAAAGGGGCTAGGATCTTTCAAAACAATACAGGAGACGGAACAGTCAAAGCAGCGATTATTGTATTCGACCAAGACCTAGAAGTGATATATTGCCCAACCCTCACCACCAACAACATCGTGGTGGTGAAGATTAGGACAACTACGTGGGAACTAGCCATCTGTTCCTTCTATTTTGAACCCGACCTCCCCATGGACTCTTACCTGGAGCAACTGGAAAAGGTCAAAAAACACCTGGACCCAGCTAAATTGATAATAGGTGGCGATACTAATGCAAAAAGTACCTGGTGGGGGAGCAAAATAGTGGACCACAGAGGAGATGACATGGCTGGAACGCTAATGGAAATGAACCTCCACGTCCTGAACGTCGGCAATATCCCTACATTCGATACAATAAGAGGAGGCAAAAGAATAACAAGCTACATAGACCTCACAGCCTGCACAGAAAACATGCTAAACCACGTGGAGGACTGGAGGGTAGTCACAGACCTCACAGGCTCCGACCACAACGGCATACTATATAAAATAAACCAACAAAAAAGCACAGGAATACAAATTAAGCGAACTACCAGAAAGTATAATACAAAAAATGCAAACTGGGATCAGCTTCATGAGAAACTGACCCAGTTAATGCAGGATAAACAAATAAATATAACAGAAATAGACAAAATTAGCAACAAACCAGAATTAGATACACTCATTAACAAACTAACAGAACAAATAATAAATGCATGCAACGAAACGATAAAAACAAAGGAAAATCAACAAAAAACAAAATTGCCGTGGTGGGATAAGAGACTTGAGATGCTGAAACGCCGAGTCGCCACGAGGAAGCGACGGATTAGATGTGCCGCACCAATCAGAAGGGCTAAGGTGGTCGAAGAATATTTGAAGGAAAAAAGGGAATATGAGACAGAGGCTAAAAGAGCTCAAATTAATAGTTGGAAAGAGTTTTGCACAAAGCAAGACAGGGAAAGCATATGGGAAGGCATTTATAGAATAATAAAAAATACAACTCACAGACAAGAAGACCAGCCCATAGCAAAAAATGGTGTATTCCTAGATCCGGCCGACTCTGTCAAAATACTGGCAGAAACGTTCTATCCGGGAGATAATACAACAGATGATAGCTCCCATCACAAGCAAACCCGAGATCTTGCTAACCACGTAAATGACGAGGACCATGATGGAATTCATGACCCAGCATTTACAATGAATGAACTTATAGCGGCAGCGGAGAGCTTCAATCCGAAAAAAGCCCCCGGAGGGGACGGACTAACGGCAGACATATGCAGCCGAGTGATAGCAGGGGAGCCGGATCTCTTTCTGGCTATTATGAACAAATGCCTGGAACTAGGTCTCTTCCCAACAATATGGAAGGAGGCAACGGTTGTGGTTTTGCAAAAACCTGGGAAGGAGGATTACTCGAACCCTAAGTCATACAGACCCATAGGCTTATTGCCGGTCTTGGGGAAGGTCTTCGAGAAGATGGTCGTTGGTAGAGCCAAATGGTATCTACTTCCTAGAATGAGCACCAACCAGTACGGATTTATGCCACAGAGGAGTACCGAAGACGCCCTCTATGACTTGGTAAAACGCATCCACGACAACTTAGAAAAGAAAATGATAGTGACCGTGGTATCGCTAGACATAGAGGGTGCCTTTGACAACGCCTGGTGGCCTGCAATCAGATTGAGACTTGCGGAAGAGGGTTGTCCAATCAACATAAGACGCGTCATGGACAGCTACCTGCAAGACCGAAAGGTCCATGTCAGATATGCTGGACATGAGTATACCAAAAGTACTGAAAAAGGATGTGTGCAGGGGTCCATTGGAGGACCCATACTCTGGAACCTTCTCCTCGACCCGGTGCTGAAAAAACTGGCAAAAAATGGCTACCACTGTCAGGCGTTCGCGGATGACATAATACTCATGTTCATAGGCAATACGGCTAGTGAGATAGAGAGGCAAGCAAATGCGGCCCTACCCATGGTTTGTGTCTGGGGCAAAGAAAATAAACTTAGATTTGCACCACATAAAACCAAAGCCATGGTATTAACAAGAAAGATAAAATTTGACACTCCACGACTGACTATGGATGGAGTAAACATCGATATAGTGGAGGAAATCAAAATATTAGGTCTAACAATCGACAAAAAATTAACTTTTAACGGCCACGCCACTAATATCTGTAAAAAAGCCATAAACATCTACAAAAAACTGTCAAGAGCCGCAAAAGTAAGCTGGGGACTCCACCCGGAAATAGTCCGGACAATATATACGGCTGCAGTGGAGCCCGTTATCACCTATGCCGCTAGTGCTTGGGCTCCGGCTACAAAGAAGCTAGGCATACAAAAACAGCTAAACGTAGTCCAGAGAGGCTTCGCACAAAAACTATGCGGTGCCTACCGAACGGTATCACTCAACGCGGCGCTGGCACTTACTGGGCTACTACCCCTCGATATTCGCATACGCGAAGCAGCATGCTTATATGAGGCCAAGAGGGAGTACCTCAAACAGCACTCGGCTCCGGCGAAATTGAAATTAGGGCACCATTCCAACAAGCCCCTCACCCCGCAAAATATATTGGCATGGAGTTCATTAGCTTGACCAATCAGCAGGACGTTGACACACAAATTACGCAGGCAGTGCAGATCTATACCGACGGCAGTAAGATTGACGGCAAGGTGGGCGCTGCATTGTCAGTCAGATGCAATGGAGCCGAAATCAAAGCCGTCAAGCTCAAGCTGTCGTCGTACTGCACTGTATACCAGGCAGAACTCCTAGCTATATACCACGCAACAAAAATTGCATTACAGCGGAAGGAGACTCAATTTGCAATAGTGAGTGATTCGCGCTCAGCACTAGAGACAATTACAAATCCCCACTCCCTCCACCCACTGGCAATTAAAGCCAGGGCAAACATAAAGAACAGCAGACTCCAAAACCGAGAAGTGTCCCTCTTTTGGATTAAAGCTCATGCCGGATTATCGGGGAACGAGCGCGCTGATCACCTCGCGAAAGAAGCCGCAATAAAAACAAAAAAGCAACCGGACTATGATCAGTGTCCGGTTTCATACGTCAAGAGGTGCATCCGAATGGAGTCCATTGACGAATGGAACCGGCGCTATAAATCAGGTGATACAGCGGAGATCACACGAATGTTCCTCCCGAATGCAACCCACGCATACAAGATCGCCAGAAGCATAAAACCTGCAGGTATACTTACCCAGGCCTTGACGGGTCACGGTGGCTTCTCCAGCTACCTGCACCGCTTCAAATGTAAAAACAATCCATCATGCATATGCGAACCTAACACTGACGAGTCCATTAAGCACATACTCTTTGAATGTCCAGTAACAGCGGGGGTGCGTTTTGATTTCGAGCAAATTTTAGATATAGATATAACCGCGGAAAACGCACCGAATTTAATTGCAAATAAAACATTAAGGAACGATTTTATAAAATATATAGTAAGTACTGCAAGTAAAAGTATAGAAAGGAATAGGCAGTCTTAAGCATGTACTTAATAAAGCACGCGCTATAAGATTGTAAAGCTGGATTTAAGAATGTACTTGTAGTAAAGTAAGAAGTAAAATAAAAATAAAATAGTATATATATATTGTAAAAGATAAATGTATTAGCTCAAATAAGACAAATTGTAATAATAATATAAATAAGTAAATAAAAATACCCGACATTTGCACATGACATTGTAATAATTAACGAAATGGAATGTAATTATTATTGTAATTAATTAAAGAACAACCTGTGTACAATTATTTAGAAATTAAACAAAAATAAAGAGAATAATATCTCTGATCACGTCAGAGGCGACACGCGGGCCGGGCCAATTAAGCGCCCGGACAAAAAAAAAAAAAAAAAAAAAAAAAAAAAAAAAAAAAACCTAACCTAACCTAACCTAACCTAACCTAACCAGTCGCGCGCCGCCCGCCACAGTGATCAGATCGTTTTTCGTGAGCTCCGCGAATTTTAAATGTGTTAAATAGGTTTTTATAGCGCTTAAAGGTTTTAAATAGTTTATTATTGTGTCTAAGCGCTAGCCTAACGTGGGCCACCAAAAAGTTTTAAGAACTGATCAAAACTACCCGAAATACAACCAAAAAGTGGGAAAAGTGACATTTAGAAAAACTAAAAGTGCGTGCGGCGTAAGATTTGAAGTGAGAGCAGTAGTGTTTTAAATTGTGATCCAGTGCCTTCCAGTGACCTCCACACCTTGGCTGAGTTTGGGATTTTTCCCGGTTAAACTCGCCAAATTAGTACCTTGGAACACAAAATCGCCCGACAGCCGAACCAAGATCCTGAGCCGTCCGGCTGCTCCTGAAAGCGGATTCGTGTTCTCCAAGAGGAACCATACAGGCAGGCACCATAAAAGTGAATTTTGGATCACCAGTAAGGGAGTGGCATCTATCCTAAAGTACACTTTTTTCTAAGCACTTCAGCCGGAAATCTAGATCGAGGGCCTATACTTTTTATAGTGCCCCCGGCTAGGTCCCACTCCAGGCTAAGTGCCCACCAAAACCTGGAATTTTGTAGTTACCCGTTTTCGAGAGATCACAAAATCATATACAGTCGACGTCGTCGCTTTAGTTACTGCGCAGTTGCGACGACGACATTTTATCACGCCACAGCCACTCCCTTGCATTAGTCATCGCACACCTGGGCGGAGTCGACGACGTGGAACTTTCCACACCCTGCTGACGTCACTCGAACATTCGAGATCTTTACACATTCTGACGTCACAGGCATCGTCACTTCGTCATCATCACCGCGGTGCTGCTGCTGCTGCTCTTCGTCTTCGCAGTCCTTAGAGTTCCCCCCCCTTTTTTTCTCCCCCCCCCCCTTTTGCCCCCCCTCCCCAATTTACCCCCCCATTTTTGAACTTCCTTACTAAACCCCCCCCTCCCCCTTTACCCCTTATTTCCCCTCACCCCCCAAAAACCCCTCGAGCTGTAACTCCTCTATCCGTTTTCGGAGAAATACGAGAGTGAGTTCCGTAGAACCGGAAGGACCACGCCCATCCTTTGGCCCTGACAGCTCTCCCCAAAAAACTCTAAGGACTTAGTTAAGATTAAATTTAAGTAAATTAAGTGACCTGAGGAAATAGATTTATATTTTAAGTTTTTAATTCTTGACGTAGGTATTACCATTGTTTATTGACTAGGGTATACCTACAAAAATTTTATTTAACGACATTTACTGGTTTTTTGACCAATTATTTTATACTTTTGACATAATATAATAGACAATACTTGGTTTTTTGACCAAGTATTATATAATTTTATAGTTTTAATACTTTAAGACTCTTGTATCCTCAGGTCTGACTGTATACTATCGGTTTCCCTGAAAAAATCTTATACTCGACTGTTGGGCTATTAATCAGAAATATCCCAAAAAGTTTCTCTTTATTTAGTATAGGCTTGTGTGTTAGGTTATTATAACTTCATTTACCTTATTATAATACTAGCTTACTCACCCTTCAAAATTCTTAACTACGCCAAAATGTTCGGACTTAGAACCCCCCAAAAAAGGCCGAAGAGACAAAAGCCGGTCCCTCAAAAGTCCGTAGAAGCATAGAGGTGTTTGAAACCGGCAAGCCAGCGTCCCCGACCAAGAGTTCTCCACGGAATGCGGCGGGTTCGGCGATTGTGCCCACAAAGCCGAAGTCGAAGGCGTCAAACAGTAAGCCATTACCGGCTAGCTCTGTGAGCCCCCCGCCGAAACCGACGTATCCAAACCGAGTTGCTGAGGCAAGAGCGTGCCTTAACAAGGCTAAGCTCCATCTCAGCAACTCGAGAAACTTGAAAACGGACATTAAGGAAGGGGTAGTCGCTGCCTTAGACAGGCTCTACCAACTTGTAAAGGAGGTAGAGGCGGAGAAGGGCCAGACTGAGGTGAAAATCACAGCTAGAGAGGAGGGCCCTTTACACCCTCCTCCAAGCGTAGTCCCTCAGTTACATGAGGATTTAATTAGAAAGCTGGACGAACATTCTACCCTCCTGAGAGCTTCCACCGAGAAGCTAGAAGAATTGCGTGTCAACATCAGCAGGCACAACGAATCCTTGGAGGTGCCCACGTATGCGAGTGTGGTGGTTGGTAGAAAAACCGGGAGAAACCCGGACCATGCCACCCTCCATTCCGTCGTGGTCACCTCGAAGGACGAGGATGAGACCGGTGAGCAGGTTCTCGAGAGGGTTAGGGGTGCCGTCAGAGCGAAAGAAGGGGGTGTTGAAATTGAGAGGGTGAGGAAAGCTAAAGATAGGAAAATTATCTTGGGCTGTAGAAGTAGAGAGGAGAGACAGAAACTGAAAGATAGATTGAAGCAAGCAGAGGAGCACCTCAGTGTCGCCGATATTCACAATAAGGACCCGTTAGTCATACTAAAAGACCTTATGGCTTACAATACGAAAGAAGAGGTCCTGTCCGCATTGAGGAAGCAGAATGTGGACATCTTCAGGGACTTACGTGGCGAGGATGATAGGGTTGAGTATAAATATAAAAAGAAAACTAGGAACCCCTTGACGAACCACGTGGTCCTGAGGGTATCACCACAAATCTGGACGAGGATGCTGAGGGAAGGCACTGTGAGGATAGATCTGCAACGAGTTCGAGTTGCAGATCAGTCCCCCCTCGTCCAGTGCTCCTTATGCCTTGGATATGGGCATAGTAGGCGTTTCTGCGCAGAGACTACAGAAAGGTGTAGTCACTGCGCAGGACAGCACAAAAAGGCTGACTGTCCGGCTTGGTCTGCCGGCAAGGCACCAGTTTGCAGTAATTGCACGCGGGCCAGGCTGGAACAGGCAGACCACAATGCCTTTGCTACAGAGTGCCCGGTTAGGCATAAATGGGATGCACTGGCCAGAAGCACCACGGCGTATTGCTGAGGGCACGCATGTAGTATATTGCATATACCCGCGAGATGGGGGGCAGATGTTAGCTGAAAACCCGAAATGGCAACCACATCTGGCTGGAGTCTCTCTGAGAGATACTCCAGTCAGATATTTATTCGCATTTAAACGGCATAGCATAATCTGTCCTCCTACCCTCAGCGGTATCCATGATATTATCCTGTATATCATGTTGGCAGTTCGTCCCAAATCTTTTCTGTCTCTGTGTTGTATTGTTACTATCAGTGTTGTAAAGGGAGTTGGGTGTAAGTCTGCACGAAAGCATAAAATAAGAAAGGCAATGTTAAGTAGCTATTATAGTAATAACAACTTTAACATTCGCACAGTAATAAAGAGAGCATATATGCAGACTTGAGCACAAACCCTTTTTAGAGTTCAATTGGTCATTGCTATTTGTTTCAAACTGTCTACAATTATTAAAATATCTAAAATTGGACTCGACGTCAATGTTTAAAATCAAACGCTGAATACAGTATACGGTTCGCCCACAGTAAATGTAATCCTAACATCTGGTAAATGTATACAAAATGTAATAGTCATAATAAATTGTGTTTTTATCACGTGTTTAAGGATAATTAGTTAAGAAAGTTAAAAACAATAACATATTAAAAAATTGGTACACTAAACCGGGAACCGGGTTTTGTCGGAGGCTCCCTTGTGTTCCGGCGCGCTACAGTGACGAGCTTCTAGACCACTTCGTATGCGGCGCGTCGAATCATGGGGGACGTCTCCGATGAACCTTGGTTGTTGAATTTTAGTTTTAAAATAGAAAATATAAAATTTCAGTATAGAAAACTATGTATATAATTTCAACTTTATAATGTTTAAAATTTAAAATGTAAAATATTTGCAAGCCTATAAAATATGTAATTTGTAATAAATAAATTAATAATAAAAATGTGAATAATTACCAAAAATGAGAAACAAAGTCTCTGATTCAGTCAGGGGAATTCGCGGGCCGGGCCAATTAAGCGCCCGGACAAAAAAAAAAAAAAAAAAAAAAAAAAAAAAAAAACCTAACCTAACCTAACCTAACCACGGGACGGTCAAAGCAGCTATAGCCGTCTTTGACCAAGACTTAGAAATCATACATTGCCCGTCTCTCACCACCAACAACATCGTGGTGGTGAAAGTTTGAACTACGGCATGGGAGATCACCCTGTGTTCCTTCTACTTTGAACCCGACCAACCCATAGAACGGTATCTGGAGCAGATTAAAAAGATATACAATGAGCTAGGCCCAAAAAGACTTATAATGGGCGGTGACTCAAACGCTAAAAGTACCTGGTGGGGAAGTGAATCCGTTGACCATAGAGGCAAAGACATGGCTGGAACTCTGGTAGAAATGAACTTGCAGGTGCTCAACGACGGAGATACTCCGACCTTCGACACAGTGAGGGGTGGCAGGAGAATAACCAGCCACGTAGACCTCACTGCGTGCACGGAGGATCTGCTCAACCTCGTGGAGGAGTGGAAGGTAGCGCCTGGTCTCACGAGTTCGGACCACAATGGTATAGTCTTCAAAATTAATCTGCAGAAAATAAAAGGTATTTTAATCAATAGAACAACTAGAAAATACAATACAAAGAAGGCCAACTGGGACCAGTTTCATGAGAAACTGGCCCAGCTTATGCTGGAAAACCAATTAAACAAAATAGAAATAGACCGAATAAGCAATAAAACAGAACTCGACGCACTTACAAAAAGTTTAGTAGAGCAGATAATTCATACTAGTAATGGAACCATACCCATTAAGGAAAAATTCCAAAGGCCAAACTTACCATGGTGGAACGATAAACTCGATGGGATGAAGCGCTGCGTAGCCACGAGGAAGCGCAGAATCCGATGTGCGGCACCTGTCCGAAGGGCGAAGGTCGTCGATGAGTATCTGCAAGCGAAAAATGAATACGAACTTGAGGCAAAAAAGGCACAAATAGATAGCTGGAAAGATTTCTGTAGAAAACAGGATAAGGAAGGCGTATGGGATGGTATATATAGAGTCATTAGGCAAACGACAAGACGGCAAGAAGACCTGCCACTTGTGAAAGACGGGGTGTGTTTAGACCCCGCTGACTCTGCCAAAACCCTAGCGGAGACCTTCTATCCGGACGATCTTGAAACTGACGATAACTCGAGCCATAGGCATACGCGAGCATTGGCAAACCGCGTAAACGATGGTGTCCATGATGAAGTTCATGACCCACCGTTTACGATGGGAGAGCTTAAAGCCGCAGTGGAAAGTTTCAACCCGAAGAGGGCCCCCGGTGGGGACGGCCTTACAGCTGATATATGCAGCCGGGTGGTAGCTAAAGATCCTGAACTCCACCTGGCACTAATGAATAAATGTCTTGGGTTGGGCCACTTTCCAACCATATGGAAAGAAGCTACAGTCGTAGTCTTGCGGAAGCCTGGTAAGGACGATTATACTAGCCCTAAATCTTATAGGCCCATAGGTCTATTGCCGGTCATGGGTAAGGTTCTGGAGAAGATGATAGTCGGAAGGCTAAAATGGCACTTACTGCCGAAAATGAGCACCCGCCAGTACGGCTTTATGCCCCAAAAGAGCACCGAGGACGCCCTCTATGACCTGGTGCACCGCATACGAAGTGGTCTAGAAGACAAAAAGCTCGTCACTGTGGTGTCGCTGGACATAGAGGGGGCCTTCGACAACGCTTGGTGGCCGGCTATTAAAGTCAGACTGGTTGAAGAAGGGTGCCCTGTAAATCTGAGGCGAATCATGGACAGCTACCTGCAGGACCGGAAAGTCCGTGTCAGGTACGCTGGACATGAATATATCAAAAACACCCAAAAAGGGTGTGTGCAGGGCTCCATAGGGGGCCCCATTCTCTGGAACCTTCTCCTTGACCCGTTATTAAAGAACTTAGAAAATAGGGGCTATGACTGCCAGGCATTCGCAGACGACGTTGTGATGGTGTTTGTCGGGAGCACGGCGCTGGAGGTAGAAAGCCGTGCCAACGCGGCCCTCTCGCTGGTTCGGTCGTGGGGCGTCGGGAATAAGTTAACCTTTGCTCCGCATAAAACTAAAGCGATGTTGCTTACAAGGAAACTTAAATTCGACGTCCCTCGGCTGACCATGGGAGGGGTGGAGATTGGTATGGAGAAGGAGATTAAGATATTGGGGCTCACTATAGACCACAAATTGACATTTAATAGCCATTCCTCGAACATCTGTAGGAAGGCTATTAACATTTACAAACAACTGTCAAGAGCCGCCAAAGTAAGTTGGGGACTCCATCCGGAGGTCGTACGTGTCATATACACGGCCACGGTGGAGCCTATAGTCTCTTATGCCGCCAGCGCCTGGGCCCCGGCAACTAATAAACTCGGAGTGCAGAAACAGCTAAATGCAGTCCAAAGGGGTTTCGCCCAAAAGTTGTGTGGAGCCTACCGCACCGTCTCGCTGAACTCAGCACTGGCGCTGACTGGGCTACTGCCTCTCGACATTCGCATACGCGAAGCCGCATCATTGTATGAGGCGAAGAGAGGAGTACCCCAGCCAGTGCTAGGAGGCGGTGAGGTGGAAAGAAAAACGGCCTACAGCTTGGCCCCGCATCCTGCTGGACATATGGACATGAACTTCATAAGTCTGGTGGACCAACAAGAAGTGGACACCCACGTACACCAAGCGGTACAATTTTACACCGACGGCAGCAAGATTGAGGGCAAGGTGGGCGCCGCATTGTCTGTAAGAAGCAATGAGGCCGAAACTAAAGCAATCAAACTTAAACTGCCGTCGTACTGCACAGTCTACCAGGCGGAACTTCTGGCCATATGTCAAGCAACACGGTTAATTTTACGGCAGGATGAAATGAGTTTCGCCATCATAAGCGACTCACGCTCTGCCCTCGAGACAGTTGTGAATTCTTACTCCATGCACCCCTTAGCTGTCGAAAGTAGAAGCAATATTTATAGAAGTAGACTCCAGAACAAGGAAGTGTCCCTGTTCTGGATCAAAGCACATGCGGGACTTATAGGGAATGAACGCGCTGACCACCTAGCGAAAGAGGCCGCCCTCAAACTAAAGAGGAAACCTGACTACGACCAGTGTCCGGTTTCATACGTCAAGAGATGCATCCGAATGGAGTCCCTTGACGAGTGGAACCGGCGCTATCAGTCGGGTGCGACAGCGGCCGTTACACGTATGTTCTTCCCGGATGTAATAAAAGCCCATAAAATTGCTCGAGAAATCAAGCCAGCAGGCATAATCACCCAAGTTCTTACGGGGCACGGTGGTTTTTCAGGTTATCTACACCGCTTTAAGTGTAAGGATACCCCATCGTGCATCTGTGAACCTGGAGTGGAAGAAACTGTTGCTCACATCCTTTTTGAATGTCCCGTGACAGCAGGAGTGCGTTTTGATACTGAGCAGGCTCTAGATTGTGTAATAAGTTTAACAAATGTTGAGAAATTAATCGCCGATAAGTATTTAAGAAAAGGATTTATTGAATACTGTATAAAGACTGCAAGCCAAGTGATAGCTAGGAACAGGCAGTGTTGAGTGTCTACTTTGCAAGTAAACACACGCAACACTGCTATTTTTGATTTTAAGAATGTGCTTGCAGTAAACTGTAAATTATTGCTATTGTTTTTAAAAAATTCAGTAAACCGCAAAAAAATATAAATTATTACTGTGTGAAAATGTAAATATATATATGTTAATATTAAATAGAGTCTGCCCATGTAGGTAGCTTGACATTATTTGTAAGTTTTAGCAGGCAAATGACACTGCTAGTAAAAAAGAATAATGAAGAAAATTATTTTATATAAATTGACATGTTTTTATTATTTTAAGAAATAAAATTCTCTGATTACGTCAGAGGCGACACGCGGGCCGGGCCAATTAAGCGCCCGGACAAAAAAAAAAAAAAAAAAAAAAAAAACCTAACCTAACCTAACCTAACCTAACCTAACCTAACCTAACCTAACCTAACCTAACCTAACCTAACCTAACCTAACCTAACCTAACCTAACCTAACCTAACCTAACCTAACCTAAACCCGGCGGTACTCCGTCTCTCCGTCATCTTGCTGAACTACGGGAATGCGTGAGCTTGCTCCGCGACTCTGCTGACGGCCGTCTGCTGGTAGGTGCAGACCCTTCTATAGGGGGGCTTTTTTAGGTGCCCCCAACGTCCTGCAGAGGCCCTATGGGGCTTACATGGATCGTTCCGTCTCTGTGATGCCGCGATGCGCAGGAGTACGTTGCGCATCACGGTCCGCTCGGGGACTCGATTCAACGGGCAACGGCGTCCCCACACCGCCACCCCGAGATCCCCCGCTAAGGCGGGACGTTGCGGTCGTCGTGGTTGACCGCACGACGTCTTCGTCTCGGCCTTCTTATGGGATCGAGCGCCTCCATCTCTCTCCGACGCTCGGCCTCTTCTTTAGTGGACATGACTTCTTGCGCGAAAGTGTCCACTGCGTCCCACGATGTTTCACTGCTCAGCATGGCGCAGATGATTGCTGGCAGTGAGAGGTCATGTCCAATGGCGGCCGTTAGGGCCGCACGTTGTCCTGTCCAGGAGGGGCAGGCCGTGATGGTGTGCTCAGCCGTGTCCCTATCCACATCGCAATGGTGGCAGCGCGTGGTGTTTTCTCGTCCCGCAATCTCACACAGGTACAGCCCAAAGCAGCCGTGTCCCGTCAGCACTTGTGTGAGGCGGAAGGAGAGCGCGCCGCTCTTCCTGTTGACCCACTCCTTCAGAACTGGTCGGATGGCCGTCAGCAACCTCACACTGACTTGAGGCTCTTCCAGCCGTTCCGTCCACAATTCTATGGACCTCTCTCTTGCCGAGTCCCTCCACTGACGTACGACTTCCGGTAGAGGGTTGCTGCCCTCGGCGCGAACCGATGCGCACCGCCAGTACACGTCAGCGAGGGATAGAGCGTCTAGGTCCCAGGGGATACTGCTCGCGAGCACGCACGCCGCATCTTTTGATATAGTGCGGTATCCGCGCACTGCTCGTATCGCTATGATCCTCTGCAGCCTTCCAAGTACCAGCCTGTTTTCGCGCGACAGGTGATCGGCCCATATAGGCGCTCCATACATTGCCATGGAGCGGAGTACTCCCAAGTACAGGCGACGACAGCCGAGGCTCGGGCCCCCCAGGTTTGGGAGGAGCGAAGCCAACGCTCCAGCCGCCATCGTGACCTTCTCTGATAGGCACCGGAAGTGTTCCCGGAACGTCCATCTTCCGTCAAGCACCAGGCCAAGGTAAGTCATTGATGTTGCGACGCTTATCCTGGTCCCACTGATTACCACAGCCAGGTCAGAGGGCGGTGAATTCCTAGGCCCATGTAAACAGATAGCCTCCGACTTTTCTAAGGCCACCGCGAGGCCTAGGGTCCGAATCCGGCGAACCACTTGTGCGACTGCCGCCGTGGCGAGTATAGCTACGTCCCGGTATGTCTTGCCGCGGCTGACGACTAGAGTGTCGTCTGCGTAACTGATCACTTCCACGCCACGGAGATTGGCACCGCGGAGCACTGGGTCGAATCCGATGTTCCACAAGATTGGACCGAGCGCCGACCCCTGTGGAACACCGCATACTACTTCCTTTTCTTGCCAGCCCTCCTGTGTTGGGAACTGCACCGATCGTGCCGAGAGGTAGTCGCCAATTACGTCGCGTAAATACTTCGGCACGCAGTGGTGTCTTAGGCCTTCTTTAATGGTTTCCCAGGGCAGCGTGTTAAAAGCGTTGGATATATCTAAAGACACAGCTAAAACTACACCACCTTGGGACACCTCTTCCTCCGCAATCGAGCGCAGACGTTGTATCGCGCCTATGGTTGCTCGGCCTGAACGAAACCCGTATTGATTTTCGCTTAGGTTCGGTCCGACGCGCTCGAGATGATGGGTGAGACGCGCTGCGATGATCCGCTCCAGTATCTTGCAGACCTCGTCGAGCAACACAATAGGACGATACGCCGACGGTTGATATTCTGGTCGACCTTTCTTCCGCAGAAGTACCAGTTTCCCGGACTTCCAGCGCCGCGGTACTCGGCCCTGTATCAGACAGTTGGTCAAAGAGGCGAGCACTCGTGGTTCCATCTGCTCCATCGCCAGAACCCAGGCGCGTCCCGGTACGCCATCGAGACCGGGGGCCGTGTTTTTCAGACCCATTCTCTGTACTGCGACGGCTAATTCTGAAGACGTGACTGGTGGTATGTCCTCTTCAGATCTGGATGTTTCGCTTGTTGCCATCGTCGATGAAGACCGCTCGGCCCTGGGTGGAAACAGGGTCGAGACGATGTTGTTGAGAAGCTCTGGTTCGAGATTCTGGGTGAGCGGTGGGGCGACTGGGCGGAGCTTCTGCCTCACCCACTTGTACGGCCTCCCCCACGGATCTCCCTCCAGTGTTTCCAGCCACTCCTCCCAGGCTTCCGTCTTCGCCTTCAGGATACCGTCGCGTAGGGCGCGGCGCGCCGTGCGGTAGCCGTCGTAGATGGTGTCCTCCTCAGCTTGGTCCCTGTTGCGCCTTCTACGGTACCTTGTGTAGCGACGACGGGCTGCAACACAATCTCGCCGGAGTTGTCTTAGTTCAGGACGCCACCAGTAGGTTTGGCGCCGAGGCTGGAATGGTCCCGCACGTGGCATCGAGGCTTCGCAGATGTTACGCATCGCCTCGTTTAGCCACTGTGCGCACTCTTCCACCCCTCCTTCTGCGGGAAGTGGAGCCCAGGATGCGACGATTGCCGCCTCCAGAAGTAACTCCTTATTCAACCTCTTGAGGGACCACCTTGGGCCGCCGGCAGGTGTAATTGGGCAGCCGAGATCCAACGTGTGAGCTGAGACGTCGAATCGTATGTACCGGTGATCCGAGAGGGTTTCGGTATCCTCCAGGACCCGCCAACTTGTGACTCGACGAGCGACAGATGGGCTGACTAGAGTCAGGTCCACTATCGATTCACCTTGTTGCCGGACACAGGTGTTAACGGCGCCTCGATTGGCCAGAACGAGTCCTGTGGAGGCCAACCAGACCGCCATCACTCGGCCTCTTGCGTCCGTCGCCGGACATCCCCAAAGCGTTGACTTCGCGTTGAAGTCTCCGGCGACAATTACAGGGCCTGACGTTGCGCTGATGAAGGTTGTCAGCCGCTGGAGGAACGCCTCGAATTCAACCAGGGGTCGGTTAGGGGAGAAGTAAACCCCCACCACGGTGAGGACCCCTATTTTAACGACGACGAATCCATGGCCCCTGGTCGTGTTTCCATATGATGGAAGGGCGATTTTGGGGCCGAAGACCAACGCGACTGATGCATTGACGTCTCCGACCCAGTCGCTTCTGGCTGGAACGCGATATGGTTCTGCCACTATGCCTACGTCGATTGACCACTGCGCTATCGTCTGAACCAGGAGATCTTGTGCCTGGGCGCAGTGGTTCAAGTTTCCCTGCATGAGGCGTAGGGTGTCCGTTATTGGGCGTCCATCTGTACCGCTCCATCCCGAGTAGCCGCCTTAGATGTTGTGGCTGCTATCTGGGGTGCTGCGCTCTTTCTGGAGCTGCCCTTCTTCTTGGGTGCAGGCTTCCCGCAGGTCTTGCTGCCCACACTGTGGTCCGCCGGTTTGCCACTTGCTGCGCACAACGCACAATGAGGTGCGTTTTGGCACTGCACAGTTGTGTGGCCTGGTTGGCCGCAGCGGAAACAGAGTCCACTGCGGTCGTCCTCGCAGGTGCATGTCGCTCGCGTATGTCCAGTCTGGTGGCAGCGGTAGCACCGCATGGGGCGTACGGATAGCAGCGTTACACGCACCACGGTCCACCCGACGTACACTTTGGTGTTTGGTGTCGTCACCTTCTGCGCGGCTTCGACCGGGCACTTAAGCCAAGCCGAGCCGCGACCACTCCGATCTAGGCGGATTTCGCCGACCTTAATGTCGCTGGCTGTACAGCCACCCGATCTGGATATTGCCTCGGCAATTTCTGCAGCAGTGGCAGAGTCATCCAATCCGGTGATGCGGAGTTCAGCGCACTTCTGGGGTCTGGCGATACGGACGTCTTCCTCACCCATTATCTCCCTCAATTTCCCGGCGAGAGCATCCGCCTTCTCCTTGCAGGCATCCCCCGAGACCTCGTACATGCGAGCGCCGGTGACTGCCAGTTTGAATTTGACGGCCGGGATCTGCAGCTCAGATAGGTCGAGCCTCTGTTTCGCCTTCTCCAGAACGTCTTTGTAAGAGACGCCCCGTTCCTCCGCACCCGGCTGTAGCGTGATGACTACGGCTGCAGACTTAGGGGCACGGAGTTTGTCCTTCTTCTCCTTTTCAGGCACTTTCTTCTTTTCCACTTTTTTTTTCTGAGGCTTCCCTTTCTTCCGGGTCACCTCTGCCCATGTCTCCTTGCGAGAGGGCTTCGGCGCTGCCACTGGTGCTTCCACAGCCTCGCGCCTTGCGGCTGCTGCTTCAACAGCAGCGGCAGACTTTTTCATCTTCTTTGTCTTCTTCTGAGCCGGGCCGGGATTTGTCGGGGGTGTCAAGGTTGACACCGCGGGCTCCGATTCAGGGATCTTCTTCTTGGCCTTTGGCACGGATGATTGTGTGTCTTGGGCCGCACCTCTCTTATCTGCTGCGAGGGGAGGGCGCAGGCGGGGCTCCGGTAGAAGACGGGCCTCGAGGCTCTCCAGCCGTGCGTCCAGTCTGGCACTCGAAAGCGAGACCGCCTCTCTAACCGCCTGCTGTAACATTTCTTCCACACTCAGTGTCGGTGTTACAGAGGCGATCTGTGGTCGTGCATTGATGAGTTCGCGTTTCACTGCCGCAAACTCGGTCCTCAATTCGGCAAGTTCTCTGGAGAGGCGTGCGTTCGCTGCCTCAAGTGCCCTTGTTTCGGCAGTGACCGAGCAGTTCAGCAGGGCCACACATGCTTCCTGGATGGCGCTAGTGGCATCCTTGAGAGCTTTAACGTACGGTCCGCTGAGGTTTTTCGATTTTTTGGCCACATTTGAGATGACCTCTAGGCTCGCGGTGATAGTGGAACCTAGTTTGGCCGCCGTGACCTCGTCGTCCTTGTCCGTCATTATGATGTCCGATGTAGTTGAGGCCTCAGACAGCCGCTGTGATCGCACCGGCAGAAGTCTCCTCGTCATGTCCAGTATATCACGGTCCGCTTCGATCGCCAGGGCCTCACGCTCTGCGGCGTTCTTCTCCCTGATGGCCTGAGCTAGACCGACATATTGTCCGGTGGTGGGCGGCCTGCCTCTACCACGCTTGGTGCATTTCGGTGTGGCCGCGCCCTGTTCCATCTCCGAGTCATCGTCTACGTCACTTCCGCGTCTTTTGCGTAGACGTCTCTGTTTTATCTCCTTAACATCTCTTTGTGACAGAGAGACGGCGGTCTCGCTGCCGCTCTCGTCTGCCGATTCTCCTCTTCCAGGTTGCTTTCGGAAAAACCTACTCACATTTTCTGTGGACGCGGGCGTTGCCGCTCGCGATCCTCCTTCTCCTTCACTAGCCGTCAACAGATCCAATTCGTTTGCAACATCAATACGTTCCAGTATGATCGCCGGGTCGCGTCGGTCCGGGATAGCCGAACCGCCGAAGCATTGTTTTGCCCCCTCCGTATTACTTGGGGCAGCACACGAGGTGACGGGATTAGAACCCGCTCGGAGAGTTTCTTTCTTTGTTGAATTAATTTTTAAACAATACTTTTCCCTCTGGTGTCTCCACCTTCGGGGGTTAGGGAGACGAAGCATCCTGGGCAGAGCCCTGTGCACCAGGATGGCGTACATTTATGCCTGACCGGGGGGTCCGCAAGTACCCCGGCTAGGAGTGCGCTAACGGCTGGTGACCCACCAACCATTCATCTCCTCGCCGCGCACCAAAACTTGAGATTAGGGTAATTTTTTAGAGTGGTTTTCTTCCACGTAGTCCCCATCCCGACGTGGGATAGCGACCACCACCCCCAGCACTATGTACCGGGGAGCGGCTTGGCCGACAGTGGACAGAACCAACTGCCGCCCGATTCGGATCCGATTAGTTCACCCGGGGTTCGCACCCCGAGCTTAAGCCCCACCGCCGCGTCAAGGCCCGGATCCAGATGGTGGGGAACCTTTTTTTTTTTTTTTTTTTTTTTGTTGACGCTGGGGAATGCTCTTATGCATACCACCGGGCCCGGGGGAGCCCGGGGGTTATGTGGGACTCTCTGCGCCCGAAGAGATGGTGATGGTAATTGGACGCAGACACTACCCACTAAACCCCAGCGGTGTTCTCCTCGTCGTACTGGCCCGGCGCGGGAACTATCGTATGGTCCGCACCGGCGACGTTGTGCCTGAAGGCACTCTCCTCTGGAGGCAGGGGGTGGAGTCCCCTCCTCCTACTCCGCTTAAGGCACCCCGAACACTTAAGGGTGCCTTATAGCCTGGACCTGACGCGCGCACGGCGGATCCCCCGATCAGCCGCGCACAGGTCCTCTCACGGCAGAGCGACCTCCCGTCGCCGCCGCGTTCTCCTGCGGGAAGAAGGAGCAGTGCGCTCCCTCTCCCGCTCCGCTTCCTCCTTCTGCGACATCACGACCTCGCAGAAGGAGGAGACTGCCTCCCATGCGCTCTCACTGACGGTCATCGCGCGGATGACCGCAGGGAGCGACAGGTCAACACCAACCTCCGCAATGAGGTCCGCCCTTTCTGACGCCCACGCAGGGCACTCCGCCAGGGTGTGGTCAGCAGTGTCCTCGTCACTGCTACAATGATGACACCCTGGCGAGTTCTCCGAGCCTGCCACCTTGCACAGATACCTCCCGAAGCATCCGTGCCCCGTCAGAATCTGCGCAAGGTGGAAGGTAATTGCGCCATGCCGTCGGTCAACCCACTGCTCCAGGACTGGACCGACGGCCGACACTGTGCGGTGACCCGCACGCGGCTGTTCAAGCCGGTCTCGCCACTCTCTGAGTATTTGCCTCTTAAGGCGACTCCGCCACGTCTCTCCATCCTCGGAGATTTCCTCCTCCTCTCCTCCGTTTCGTCTCCTCCACGTCTGCGCCAGGGCCCCTGCGACCAGGTCCCACGGCGCTGAGCCCGCCAGTACGCACGCTGCCTCGTATGAGGTTGTGCGGTACGCACGGACGGCCCTGACGGCCATGACTCTCTGCGGACGTCGCAGCAGAGCCACGGTCTCCGCCGTCAAAGCGCTCGCCCATATCGGCGCGCCGTACAGCCCCATGGACTGCAAGACGCCCGCATATAGGCGGCGGCAACCAACGCTCGGTCCACCCACGTTGGGGAGGAGACGACTGAGCGCCCTTGCACTTCCGAGAAGTGTCTTCCACCGGCTGTCGAGGACGAGGCCCAGGTACCTCATGGTCGACTCGACAGCGATGGAAGTTCCCCCCACGATCAGGTGGGATCCGGTTGGAGGGGCTCGCCGTGGCCCGTGGAAGCATATAGCTTCGCACTTCTCCAGGGCCACTTCGAGCCCAAGACGCCGGATCCTCGCAACGACTTGCGCAGCACCTGCTACCGCCAACAGGCGGGCCTCCGAAAAGGAACCTCCGCGCGCAGTGACGACGGTGTCGTCAGCGTAACAGGTAACGCCGACACCTGTCAGATTCGCGCCGCGGAGGACCCAATCGTAGCCTATATTCCACAGGAGCGGCCCTAGCACCGAGCCCTGTGGAACACCGCAAGCCACCTCTCTCCTCCTCCAGCCGCCGGCCGTGGGGTACACGACGCACCTGCCAGACAGGTAATCCTTTACCAGCCTGCCCAGATACGCCGGCACGCCGTGGAATCTGAGCGCCTCCAGAATTGCGTCAAATGGGAGGGTGTTGAAGGCGTTGGCTATGTCAATAGACACCGCCAAAAGCACCCCCCCTCCGTCGACCGCCTCGTCGGCCAGGGCCCTCACCCTTGTGAAAGCATCCAAGGTGGACCTGCCCCGCCGGAAGCCAAACTGATAGGCGCTCAGGTTCGGTCCAGTCTCCTCCAAGTGTTCGACGATGCGGGAAGCTGCAATCCGCTCCAGCAGCTTTCCCGCATCATCAAGCAGCACGATCGGCCTGTATGCCGATGGCGACTCCGTCGGCCGTCCCTCCTTCTTAATCAAGGTCAGCTTTCCTCTCTTCCACGCAGAGGGAAACCGTCCTTGCGCCAGGCAAGCGCTAAACAGGCGCTTGGCGTGTGACCTGAGCGGACCCAGGGCCAGAACCAGGGCCCGCCCGGGAACGCCATCAGGACCTGGGGCGGTGTTTCGCGCCTTCAATTTAGCCAGCGCTGCATCGAGCTCCGCCTCCGAGACTTCTGGAGCCTCGTCACTCGACGGCTCAACACCCGGTGGAGCCATAAGCAAGGACGTCTGCTGTCCCCGGCCGGGGAAAAGGGCCGGAACTACCCGGGCCACGAGGTCGGGCTGGAGACTCTCCGTCAGGGGAGGGGCACAGGGGCGCAATTTGTTGCGAACCATCCTGTACGGCCTCCCCCACGGATCTCGGTCCAGAGACTCCAGCATCTCCTCGTGGGCAGCCTCCTTGGCTCGACCTATGGCCGTCCTCAGTTCCCCGGCGGCGGCTCTGTAGATGTCATAGAGCCGCCCCTCATCCGCCTCGTCACGGCGACTTCGCCTGCGACTCCGGGTGTACTGGCGTCTCGCCGCAACGCAACTTCTGCGCAGCTCGGCGATATCCTCCGACCACCAGTACACCCTCCTGCTTCGCGGTGGCCGCCGACCGATCCTCGGCATGGCCGCGTCACATACCTGTGACATTGCGGCGACCATGCAGTCGGCTTCCTCATCCACGTCGGTCGGGACCGGGCGATGGTCCATGCCCCAGGCCTGGACTATGGCTGCCTCGAGGAGTGCCTCCTTGTCCAGCCTCTTTGTTGCCCAACGTGGGCCACACTCTGCTCCTGAGCCACGGCTTGGGGAGGGGGTGACGCCGTCGCACCAGAACCGAATGTATCGGTGGTCTGACAGCGTCTCGCACTCCAGCACCTCCCAGCCTTGCACGCGGCGAGCGAGAGCGGCATCGGCGAAAGTCACATCGACGATGCTGCCGCCCTGCCGCCGCACGCAGGTGTTTCTTGACCCCACGTTTAGGACCTCTAGCCCAGTCTCGACCAACCACTCCTCTAATAATACACCACGTGCGTCGGTTGCGGGGGAACCCCAAGCCACTGACTTGGCGTTGAGGTCCCCGGCAAAAATCACGTGGTCAAGGCGAACACGCTCCACGAGAGAGCCGACCCGAACCAGGAACCGTTCGAAGTCGGCGATGCTCCGGTTGGGCGAGAAGTATGCCCCAACCACCAGAACTCTTCCCACTTCGGCCGCGACGTATCCACGTCCCCTTTCCACTGCGCCAAACGGTGGAGAGCCGTTCAGGCTGGCGACAGCCACCACGCCATCCACGTCGCCGACCCAATTTGGCGAGTTGGGGACGCGGTAAGGCTCGGCGACTACGGCCACCTGCACTGACCACTCGGCCAGAGCCTGAAAGAACAAGTCTTGGGCTCTGGCGCAGTGGTTAAGGTTCCCCTGTAGCACTTGGGTGATAGGGCGTGCCATCACTCCAAGGCCATGGGGACCTCCTCGGCCAGGACAGCGAAACTGTTCGCTGTCGGGCATATGGGTTGCGAGGGGGGACTAGGGCCCTCGGTATCCTTTCCTGCTCTTTTCCGCGCAGCCTGGCCACGGCGTGGGGCAACGCACGATTTGCTGCCCATTTTGTGGGCAGCAGGTCTTCCCTCCGTAGAGCAGACTGCACACGACGGTACCGCTACTGTGCAAGCTCTTGCAAAGTGCCCCTCAGCACCACAACGGAAGCACAAGCCGCTCCTGTCCTCCTTCGAAGAGCATACCGCCGCCACGTGCCCCAGCTCTTGGCAGCGGAAGCAACGGAGGGGGCGGGCGTCCAGCAGTTTGAATTGGGCGGACACCCAGCCCACAAGCAATCTGCCCTTTGCGACGATGGCTTTAGCCGCCTCAACAGGGCAGCTGACGATCGCCGCACCGAGCCCGGAGGGACTGCAGCCTATCGCCCCCGACCGCACTTGACCCGGCGGACAGCCACCCGTCTCTGCAACCGCCGCCACGATATCTTCCTGCGTCACCGAGTCGTCCAGACCCGAAATGCGTGCGCTTACGCATCTCGTGGGTCTGGAGACTCGGACGATATCCTCTCCAACCACCTCCCTGATCTTCTCGGCCAGGGAGTCAGCCTTGTCTCCACTGGCCGCACCGGGTAACACGAGAAGGCGGGCGCCCGTGACCGCCTTTCGGCAGCGGGGAGGCTCTATGCCGAGATCGGGAAGGCGAATTTCAGCCCTCGCCTTCCCCAGAACATTGGCATATGTCACCCCCCTCTCCACCGCCGCCGGTTGCAGTTGTATCACTACAACTGCCGAGTTAGGCGTTCGGAGCTTTGGTGGACCTCTCTTGGCCGGGGCTTTCGCCTTCTTTTTCTTTTGGGCGACCGTCGTCCACCCCTCGTCATCTTTGGCTGTCCGCGTGGTCTCCTTTCGCGTCACAGATTTTGGCGCCGCCTTTTCTATGGGCGCCTTCTTCTTCTTTGCTACCGATAGGCCCGGGTTTGCAGGCGGTATCAGGGTTTTTACTTCTGTAGGCGCCCTGTTTTTAGGCGCCCTCTTCGGGGCGGACGAAGGCCCCGGGTTTGCTGCCACCGCTGAAATTGCCACCGTCGCCGCTCGTCGGTCTGCTGCGAGAGGCGGGCGAAGCCGTGGCTCAGGCAGGAGCCTGGACTCCAGTCCCTCCAGCCGGGCGTTAAGGCGTGCACTGGACTGCGCCACAGCTTCCCGCATCGCCCTTTGCACGACCTCCTCGATGCTCGCTGGCGGTGTTGCGGCCACGGCCGGCTGATGGCGTAAGGTGGCGAGCTCACTCCGGAGCGTCGCCAGCTCCTGGCGTAGCTCTAACAACTCCGCTGACAGCCGCTTGTTGGCCGTCTCTAGCGCCCTGGTTTCAGCAGAGGTTGTGCGGTTAAGGAGCACGGCTGTGGCCCCTTGGATCGCTTCCTCCGCCTTCTTGAGGGCGCTCACCATCGGGCCCTTAAGGTTCCGGCTCTTCTTACGGACCCCTTCGATCGTCTCTAGGGCCTTGGTGATGCTCGTGCCCAGAGCGCTTGTCGTGTCCTCATTTGTCATATTGGGGGTCACCTCCGACCCCGATGACTCCGACAGACGAGGCGGTCGTATGTTGCGCGTGAGTGCCGTAACTTCGCACTCCGCCTCAGCCTCCATCGCCTCCCGCCTTGCTGCTGCCAGGTCTCTTTGGGCTTTAGCCAAACCGACGTATTGGCCGGTTGTTGGTGGCCTACCCCTTCCACGTTTCGTGGGTGGCGTCTTGCGAAACGCCGCCGCGTTTCTCTTCAACGTGGACTCGCTGCTCTCCTCCTCCTCCTCCGACGAGGACAGCCGGGTCCTCTTCCCTTTCGGTTGAAGATGAGCTAAACGCGTCGACTTTACGCTCTCAGCGGAGTCGCTCGCGCTCATCACCTCCACGTCTGAAAAGATCCTTGGGGATCCTCTCTTTTCCTTCTTTCCGTCCTTCTCTCTCACCGAATCGCATGCAATATCAAATACCATTGTGGTCGCCAGGTCGCAGTGGTCCGGGTTTACCGAATCGCTGAAGTTTTGAGTGGCCCCCTCCGTATTACACGGGGCCTCAGTCCGAAGACTGGCGGGATTCCCAGTACCCGCCCGGAGAGTGTTTTCGTTATGCAAACTAATTTTGTTCAAAACTTTTCCCCATCTGGTGTCAACACCGTCAGGGATAGGGAGACGAAGCATCCTGGGCAGAGCCCTGTGCACCAGGATGGCGTACATTTATGCCTGACCGGGGGGTCCGCAGGTACCCCGGCTAGGAGTGCGCTAACGGCTGGTGACCCACCAACCATTCATCTCCTCGCCGCGCACCAAAACTTGAGATTGGGGTAATTTTTTAGAGTGGTTTTCTTCCACGTAGTCCCCATCCCAACGTGGGATGGCGACCACCACCCCCAGCACTATGTACCAGGGAGCGGCTTGGCCGGCAGTGGCCAGAACCAACTGCCGCCCGATTCGGATCCGATTAGTTCACCCGGGGTTCGCACCCCGAGCTTAAGCCCCACCGCCACGTCAAGGCCCGGATCCGGAATGGTGGGGATGGTGGGGAACCTAACCTAACCTTTTTTTTTTTTTTTTTTTTTTTTTTTTTGTTGACGCTGGGGAATGCTCTTATGCATACCACCGGGCCCGGGGGAGCCCGGGGGTTATGTGGGACTCTCTGCGCCCGAAGAGATGGTGATGGTAATTGGACGCAGACACTACCCACTAAACCCCAGCGGTGTTCTCCTCGTCGTACTGGCCCGGCGCGGGAACTATTTTATGGTCCGCACCGGCGACGTTGTGCCTGAAGGCACTCTCCTCTGGAGGCAGGGGGTGGAGTCCCTTCCTCCTACTCCGCTTAAGGCACCCCGAACACTTAAGGGTGCCTTATAGCCTGGACCTGACGCGCGCACGACGGATCCCCCGATCAGCCGCACACTGGATCTCTCACGGCAGAGCGACCTCCCGTCGCCGCCGCGTTCTCCTGCGGGAAGAAGGAGCAGTGCGCTCCCTCTCCCGCTCCGCCTCCTCCTTCTGCGACATCACGACCTCGCAGAAGGAGGAGACTGCCTCCCATGCGCTCTCACTGACGGTCATCGCGCGGATGACCGCAGGGAGCGACAGGTCAGCACCAACCTCCGCAATGAGGTCCGCCCTTTCTGACGCCCACGCAGGGCACTCCGCCAGGGTGTGGTCAGCAGTGTCCTCGTCACTGCTACAATGATGACACCCTGGCGAGTTCTCCGAGCCTGCCACCTTGCACAGATACTTCCCGAAGCATCCGTGCCCCGTCAGAATCTGCGCAAGGTGGAAGGTAATTGCGCCATGCCGTCGGTCAACCCACTGCTCCAGGACTGGACCGACGGCTGACACTGTGCGGTGTCCCGCACGCGGCTGCTCAAGCCGGTCTCGCCACTCTCTAAGTATTTGCCTCTTAAGGCGACTGCGCCACGTCTCTCCATCCTCGGAGATCTCCTCCTCCTCTCCTCCGTGTCGTCTCCTCCACGTCTGCGCCAGGGCCCCTGCGACCAGGTCCCACGGCGCTGAGCCCGCCAGTACGCACGCTGCCTCGTATGAGGTTGTGCGGTACGCACGGACGGCCCTGACGGCCATGACTCTCTGCGGACGTCGCAGCAGAGCCACGGTCTCCGCCGTCAAAGCGCTCGCCCATATCGGCGCTCCGTACAGCCCCATGGACTGCAAGACGCCCGCATATAGGCGGCGGCAACCAACGCTCGGTCCACCCACGTTGGGGAGGAGACGACTGAGCGCCCTTGCACTTCCGAGAAGCCTCGGGACTAGGCGTCGGAAGTGCTCTCGGAAGTTCCACCGGCTGTCGAGGACGAGGCCCAGGTACCTCATGGTCGACTCGACAGCGATGGAAGTTCCCCCCACGATCAGGTGGGATCCGGTTGGAGGGGCTCGCCGTGGCCCGTGGAAGCATATAGCTTCGCACTTCTCCAGGGCCACTTCGAGCCCAAGGCGCCGGATCCTCGCAACGACTTGCGCAACACCTGCTACCGCCAACAGGCGGGCCTCCGAAAAGGAACCTCCGCGCGCAGTGACGATGGTGTCGTCAGCGTAACAGGTAACGCCGACACCCGTCAGATTCGCGCCGCGGAGGACCCAATCGTAGCCGATATTCCACAGGAGCGGCCCGAGCACCGAGCCCTGTGGAACACCGCAAGCCACTTCTCTCCTCCTCCAGCCGCCGACCGTGGGGTACACGACGCATCTGCCAGACAGGTAATCCTTTACCAGCCTGCCCAGATACGCCGGCACGCCGTGGAATCTGAGCGCCTCCAGAATTGCGTCAAATGGGAGGGTGTTGAAGGCGTTGGCTATGTCAATAGACACCGCCAAAAGCACCCCCCCTCCGTCGACCGCCTCGTCGGCCAGGGCCCTCACCCTTGTGAAAGCGTCCAAGGTGGACCTGCCCCGCCGGAAGCCAAACTGGTAGGCGCTCAGGTTCGGTCCAGTCTCCTCCAAGTGTTCGACGATGCGGGAAGCTGCAATCCGCTCCAGCAGTTTTCCCGCATCATCAAGCAGCACGATCGGCCTGTATGCCGATGGCGACTCCGCCGGTCGTCCCTCCTTCTTGATCAAGGTCAGCTTCCCTCTCTTCCGCGCCGAGGGAAACCGTCCTTGCGCCAGGCAAGCGCTAAACAGGCGCTTGGCATGTGACCGGAGCGGACCCAGGGCCAGAACCAAGGCCCGCCCGGGAACGCCATCAGGACCTGGGGCGGTGTTTCTTGCCTTCAATTTCGCCAACGCCGCATCAAGCTCCGCCTCCGAGACTTCTGGAGCCTCTCCACTCGGTGGCTCAGCACCCGGTGGAGCCATAAGCAGGGGCGTCTGCTGTACCCGGCCGGGGAAAAGGGCCGGAACTATCCGGGCCACGAGGTCGGGCTGGAGACTCTCCGTCAGGGGAGGGGCACAGGGGCGCAGTTTGTTGCGAACCATCCTGTACGGCCTCCCCCACGGGTCTCGGTCCAGAGACTCCAGCATCTCCTCGTGGGCAGCCTCCTTGGCTCGACCTATGGCCGTCCTCAGTTCCTCGGCGGCGGCTCTGTAGATGTCATAGAGCCGCCCCTCTTCCGCCTCGTCACGGCGACTTCGCCTGCGACTCCGGGTGTACTGGCGTCTCGTGGCAACGCAGCTTCTGCGCAACTCGGCGAGTTCCTCCGACCACCAGTACACCCTCCTGCTTCGTGGGGGCCGCCGACCGATCCTCGGCATGGCCGCGTCACACACCTGCGACATTGCGGCGACCATGCAGTCGGCTTCCTCGTCCACGTCGGTCGGGACCGGGCGATGGTCCATGCCCCAGGCCTGGACTATGGCTGCCTCGAGGAGGGCCTCCTTGTCCAGCCTCTTTGTTGCCCAACGTGGGCCACACTCTGCACCTGAGCCACGGCTTGGGGAGGGGGTGACGCCGCCGCATCGGAACCGAATGTATCGGTGGTCCGACAGCGTCTCGCACTCCAGCACCTCCCAGCCTTGCACGCGGCGAGCGAGAGCGGCATCGGCGAAAGTCACATCGACGATACTGCCGCCCTGCCGCCGCACGCAGGTGTTCCTTGACCCCACGTTTAGGACCTCTAGCCCAGTCTCGACCAACCACTCCTCTAATAATTCACCACGTGCGTCGGTCGCGGGGGAACCCCATGCCACTGACTTGGCGTTGAGGTCCCCGGCAACAATCACGTGGTCAAGGCGAACACGCTCCACGAGAGAGCCGACCTGAACGAGGAACCGTTCGAAGTCGGCGATGCTCCGGTTGGGGGAGAAGTATGCCCCAACCACCAGAACTCTTCCCACTTCGGCCGCGACGTATCCGCGCCCCCTTTCCACTGCGCCAAACGGTGGAGAGCCGTTCAGGCTGGCGACAGCCACCACGCCATCCACGTCGCCGACCCAATTTGGCGAGTTGGGGACGCGGTAAGGCTCGGCGACTACGGCCACCTGCACTGACCACTCTGCCAGAGCCTGAAAGAACAAGTCTTGGGCTCTGGCGCAGTGGTTAAGGTTCCCCTGTAGCACTTGGGTGATAGGGCGTGCCATCACTCCAAGGCCATGGGGACCTCCTCGGCCAGGACAGCGAAACTGTTCGCTGTCGGGCATATGTGTTGCGAGGGGGGACTAGGGCCCTCGTCAACCTTTCCTCCTCTTTTCCGCGCAGCCTGGCCACGGCGTGGGGCAACGCACGTTTTGCTGCCCATTTTGTGGGTAGCAGGTCTTCCCTCCGTAGAGCAGACTGCACACGACGGTACCGCTACTGTGCATGCTCTTGCAATGTGCCCCTCAGCACCACAACGGAAGCACAAGCCGCTCCTGTCAACCTTCGAAGAGCATACCGCCGCCACATGCCCCAGCTCTTGGCAGCGGAAGCAACGGAGGGGGCGGGCATCCAGCAGTTTGAACTGGGCGGACACCCAGCCCACAAGCAATCTGCCCTTTGCGATGATGGCTTTAGCCGCCTCAATAGGGCAGCTCACGATTGCCGCACCGAGCCCGGAGGGACTGCAGCCTATCGCCCCCGACCGCACTTGACCCGGCGGACAGCCACCCGTCTCTGCAACCGCCGCCACGATGTCTTCCTGAGTCACCGAGTCGTCCAGACCCGAGATGCGTGCGCTTACGCATCTCGTGGGTCTGGAGACCCGGACGATATCCTCTCCAACCACCTCCCTGATCTTCTGGGCCAGGGTGTCAGCCTTGTCTCCACTGGCCGCGCCGGGTAACACGAGAAGGCGGGCGCCCGTGACCGCCTTTCGGCAGCGGGGAGGCTCTATACCGAGATCAGGGAGGCAAATTTCAGCCCTCGCCTTCCCCAGAACATTGGCATATGTCACCCCCCTCTCCACCGCCGCCGGTTGCAGTTGTATCACCACAACTGCCGAGTTAGGCGTCCGGAGCTTTGGCGGACCCCTCTTAACTGGGGCTTTTGCCTTCTTTTTCTTTTGGGCGACCGTCGTCCACCCCTCGTCATCTCTGCCTTCCCGCGTGGTCTCCTTTAGCATGATAACTTTTGGCACCGTCTTATCTTTGGGCGCCTTCTTCTTTTTTACAGCCGATGGGCCCGGGTTCGCGGGCGGCATCAGGGTCGTCACTTCCTTAGGTGTCCTATTTTTAGGCGCCCTCTTCTTCGGGGCGGATGACGGCCCCGGGTTTGCGGTTGCCGTTTTTGTTGCCTCTTTCTCCGCCCGTTTATCTGCTGCGAGAGGCGGACGAAGCCGTGGCTCAGGCAGGAGCCTGGACTCCAGTCCCTCCAGCCGGGCGTTAAGGCGTGCGCTGGACTGCGCCACAGCTTCTCGCATCGCCCTTTCCACGACCTCCTCGATGCTCGCCGGTGGTGTTGCAGCCACGGCCGGCTGCTGGCGTAAGGAGGCGAGCTCACTCCGGAGCGTCGCCAGTTCCTGGCGTAGCTCCAGTACCTCCGCTGACAGCCGCTTGTTGGCCGTCTCTAACGCCCTCGTTTCAGCAGAGGTCGTGCGGTTAAGGAGCGCAGCTGTGGCCCCTTGGATCGCTTCCTCCGCCTTCTTGAGGGCGTTCACCATCGGACCCTTAAGGTTCCGGCTCTTTTTACGAACCCCCTCGATCGTCTCCAGGGCCTTGGTGATGCTCGTGCCCAGAGCGCTCGTCGTCTCCTCATTGGTCATATTGGGGGCCACCTCCGACCCCGACGACTCCGATAGACGAGGCGGGCGTATGTTGCGCGTGAGTGCCGTAATTTCGCACTCCGCCTCGGCCTCCATCGCCTCCCGCCTTGCCACTGCCAGGTCTCTTTGGGCTTTAGCCAGACCGACGTATTGGCCGGTTGTTGGTGGCCTACCCCTTCCGCGCTTCGTGGGCGGCGTCTTACGAAACACCGCCGCGTTTCTTTTTAATGTGGACTCGCTGCTCTCCTCCTCCTCCTCCGACGAGGACAGCCGGGTCCTCTTCCCTTTTGGTTGAAGATGAGCTAAACGCGACGACCTTACGCTCTCAGCGGAGTCGCTCGCGCTCATCACCTCCACGTCTGAGAAGATTCTTGGGGAACCTCTCTCTTTCATCTTTCCCTCCTTCTCTCTCACCGAATCGCATGCAGTATCGAAGTCAATTGTGGTCGCCAGGTCGCAGTAGTCCGGGTTAACCGAACCGCTGAAGCTTTGAGTGGCCCCCTCCGTATTACACGGGGCCTCAGTCCGAAGACTGGCGGGATTCCCAGTACCCGCCCGGAGACTGTTTTCATTTGGCAAACTAATTTTGGTCAAAACTTTTCCCCATCTGGTGTCATCACCGTCAGGGATAGGGAGACAAAAGCATCCTGGGCAGAGCCCTATGCACCAGGATGGCGTACATTTATTCCTGACCGGGGGGTCCGCAGGTACCCCGGCTAGGGGTGCGCTAACGGCTGGTGACCCACCAACCATTCATCTCCTCGCCGCGCACCAAAACTTGAGATTGGGGTAATTTTTTAGAGTGGTTTTCTTCCACGTAGTCCCCATCCCGACGTGGGATAGCGACCACCACCCCCAGCACTATGTACCGGGGAGCGGCTTGGCCGACAGTGGACAGAACCAACTGCCGCCCGATTCGGATCCGATTAGTTCACCCGGGGTTCGCACCCCGAGCTTAAGCCCCACCGCCACGTCAAGGCCCGGATCCGGAAATGGTGGGGAACCTAACCTAACCTAACCTAACCTAACCTAACCTAACCCAGTACCACGCCAACCACCGCAGGGAACGCACGCTCCCCGCGCAATAATCAAGAAATAATTTTCAAATTATTTACAAGTGAAATTAAATTATTAAATCATGAAAGGGAGTGTTAGTGTGTAACATATAGTGACTTGGTGACTAACGACATAGTGTGAAGCGAGAGAATACCTCCTGGATCGAGCCCAACTCCATCCTAGTATTCCTGTGCCGATTTGCGCAGGAAAACAAGAGACGGAGCTCTTCAGAGGAGCCCACCAGTCCAGTGGAGCGTGGTACATCACCCGGGAACCTCAATCCCGCCCGAAAAGCGAAGAGAACTACGGTTTTTACAACTTTTATTGCAATTTATATAAGTAATCATTGACTATTTGTGACCTGACGGCGACCGGACGAGCCCAGGAGCCAGGACCAGCACACCATCCGGGCCTCCTATCCCGGACACAGCGCCAGATCATCATAATTACCGTAAAACCAGAGAAATAGTGATAAGACAGACGATTTTATTTATAGTTATTTATAAGGGGCGGAGCTTAATATTAGGGTTCCGGGCAATATTGTTGAAATAAGAAAACCTTTTGTATTATATCATTATAATTGGCTATACTATACTCCATATTATGTCTTAAAATATTACCATCAAATTAATTTACTTTGCTAATCATAATTATATATTATATAGCTTAAACTGTGACAATTATAAATTGGACTCCATAAATACCGAATAAATAGACCATACACAAAACAGAATATGGAAGGCTTTTGAAAGTCAAAGTTTTATAAATAAGTTAATTTTATACCAGATTTATAATATTATTGTATTAAACTCAAACGAAACAACTTGTTGCGCCAAAACCGGTAGTAAATAGGCCCTGTACTATTATTAAAACTTAGACAATTACAACTTAGAAAAAAAAAACACACACACATATTTACATATCAAAACATAAATCCTAGACAAATACATATAACTAATATTTTATTTTCTACAGAACCACACTGACATTAAATCGAAATAGTAGGCGAGGCCAGATGCACAAGGGGCGGAGCTTGTAGTCCATTGTCCTCACGGGTGCACGACGGGTGGTCGGTGACGTCATCTTTAGGGTTACTTAAGATTAATAAACGCATTCAACAACATCATCAACCGCCGTGCGCCGACGATAACCGAACTGGTCTGTCTGCTGTATCATACACACATACATATTATATTATATATATACACACATACATCATAGCATACATTGCTATTTACACTATATACATACATTATAATTGTAGTACAGGCTGTTCATCATTATTTATATTAAAAAATTGTTGGCTGTAGCTACTTAGAATATTATTTATTTAGGTTTATACAATATAAATAATAAGTGTTAAGGTTTTTGGAATCCAAATTATTTTTTAAAACATTATATTACTCTAGATCTAATTAAAATTTTACTATTATATGAAGCCTTAAAACGTTGAATTGTTTTAATTATATTTCTGTAGTTATTTATTGTAAAACTATAAATTTAAGTAATTAAAATTCCTTGTAAAGAACTAACGGCAACCTATCAGCACATTACATACATACACACATAATATTACTACACATAATATACAACAAATATATTATTTATAAACCTATCGAAACACAAACATAAGACAGTTTAAATCAATATTATACCGAACCACATCTACATTAAACAAGCAATAAACCCGAGCGGCCGCTCACCTGCGGGCGGAGCTACGCGCCTTTGTTCGCTTGTTCTCGAGCCTTTGTCCCGGCCACACCTGAAATACCTCAATCGTGCTTTCGTGCAATTGTACACTAGTGCAATTGCATTGTGCAATCGTGCAATTACTATAGCTCATACCAGCCATCATCAGCGTTACCGCCGAAGGGTTGTTATTGCCTTACATACATTCACTATACACATACGACACATATACACGGTACGTTGCCAGACGGAGATATATACTTTAACAATTATTGATTAAACTAAATCCTCTTAACTGGATCTATTATTCTGTTATATAAACTAGATATAAGTTTTATTGTTCATAACTATATACTGACGTAGAATAAGACAATAGCTGTATTGAGCTAGGACTGTGATATTTTGACTGGTATTTTATTGAATAATATATCGTATTACGATCTGTGTTAGTTTTATAGTTTTAAAAGATTTAAATTGCACATTTACCAGAACTTCGTATTCGGAGCCTGGATTTAGATTAGTAACAAATTATTGTAATAACTGATTATTAGACCACACCTCTGACACACACATTTTTACATATACATAATATATCTATATTTATTTCATTATACAAGACAACAAGATGATCCGCTCCCCGCAGTTAAGGAGAAGTGTAGGTGAGATCGTAGCAGCGATCTCCACGCCACCAAGTGACACGACATCTGATCTCCTGGCGAAGGCGCGCAGGTGCCTCCAGAAGGCGAAGCAGCATCTGGCAGCCTCGCGGAACCTGAAGGCCGAGATTAAGGTAGGAGTGGTGGAAGCGGTAGACCGCCTTTACCAGTTGGTGAAGGAGTCTGTGAAGACTCCCAGACCAGCTGATAAGGGCGAGAGCGGTAAGAGTGTGAAAGAGGTGATAGTAAGTAAGAAGAAGGATGTGAGGGAAGTCCTTGGCCAGGACATATTAGACCTAGTTAAACAGAACAATACGCTACTTCTAGAGAATAAGGAAAGGATGGAGGGGTTGAGCGCGGCGCTGGAGACCGCGACCACTGCGGCCAAGCCAAGCTATGCGGCCGCTGCGTCGGCCGGAGTTGGTAAAAAACTCCCCGACGCAAGAGCCCTGCATTCGGTGGTGGTGGCCTCTTGCGACGATTTTGACACGGGAGAGCAGGTCATTGAGAAGATCCGGAGAACGGTTGAGGCTAAGGATGGATGGGTGAAGGTGGATAGGATGAGAAAGGTGAAGGATGCGAAGGTTGTAATTGGTTGTGCGAGTGAAAAAGAGAAGGATAGAGTGAAAGAGAGATTAAAGAAGAATGATAGCCTGAAAGTGGAGGATGTTAAGAACAAAAACCCCCTCCTGGTATTCAAGGACGTGTTCGAGTATAACACAGACAAGGAGATTCAGAAGGCTTTGGCCAATCAAAATAAGCACGTCTTTGATGGCCTAGGGGGGGAGGAACGCAAAGTTGAAATAATCTACCGGAAAAGAGCAAGAAATCCACTCCAACGTCACATTGTCGCCCGGGTGTATCCCAAAGTGTGGAGAAGATGGATAGATGAGGGGAGCGCTTATATTGATATGCAGAAGGTGAGGGTCGAAGACCAGACCCCCTTGGCTCAGTGCTCGCGCTGTCTAGGGTATGGGCATACGAGAAAGTATTGTAAGGATGCGAAGGACTGTTGCAGCCACTGCGCTGGTCCTCATCTGAGGACTGAATGCGATAAGTGGCAACAGAGAGCAACCCCCAAGTGCTGCAACTGCAGCAAGGCGGGGTTAGACAACGTCGAGCACGGAGCCTTCTCGAACGAGTGTACAGTACGACAGAAATGGGACACCCTGGCGCGGATGTCAGTGGCGTATTTTTAGTAGCGGAGGTCAGCATATATATATTAGTAAGTGTCCCCGTGACTCTGTGCGCAGCCTGGAGCAGCCCAACGCTAGGGTCCCGTATCCGGCGAGACCGACGGGAATGGAGTTCGGCACGGCAGACCGAAAGCAGTATATAGATGACCCAGCATCGTGCGATCTGAGGTATTTATATTATGGACGAGGACAAGACTGGTGGTTGGGTCAAAGTCGCGCCATCCCCATGGGATGGCGAGGCCGAGGCCATATCACCGGCTTGCCAGCCGCCCCACTGCACAGTTTGCCGGGCCGAGCTCCCGGCCCTGAGTCTTGCCGCATACGTTACTGCGTACGGAAGCACGGAGACCATATACACCACACACCACACGCCACTAGTTGTGACTGGGCATGGCGGACCCGACTCATATCGGAAGCGATTCAGAAATGGGAAGGACCCGTCAGACCTAGATCAGAACGGCACAAACCAAACAGTTCCTCACCTGCCATCGTGTGCCCAATTTCTGCTAATGATATATTATGATATCGAGCAGAAGTTGGACAAAGCGGTGGTAGATGAGAAACTGTGTGCCACGAAAAAGATCGGAGACGAGGCCACGCGCTGATGATGAGGCGTGTGTGAGTGTTGTTTCGAATGTTTAAAAAATGTATGGAATAAAATTATTAATGCTATGAATGTCTTAATAGTATCTATATTATATTAAAGTGGTATAAATTGTAAAATATGTATGATAAAATATAGAAATGTAAAAGTGTGTGTTTAGTAAAAATAGCTTATTAATATGTATGAGTATAAAATATTATTATTATTTAATAGCGTAAAGCATATAAAACAGAAACTAGAGACAGAAATAATATAATTATGTAATTAATATTTAAATACTAAATAAAGGGTGATGTAAATAAATAATGTCACAAAGTAAAAATAATGTTACATAACATGTTCACACAAATAAAAACTATAGCTATATAAATATAATATTATATAAAGAATAAAACCTATATGAAAAATGTTATTCAGCAAATGTATCAAAAATTCATAAAAATTCATATAACGTAAATCACCGGTGTTATTAGGATAAATGTATAAATAATTTCAGTATTATATTAAATGAACAGTAATAATTATAATATAAATGTAATAAAAAGTAAATAATAGCGTAACGACTCTAAAAATGTTTAAGCAACATATTATGTATTTTTTTTTCTTATAAATAAAAATTGTAAAAATAAAATAAATTGTAAATAATGACTCTGATAAAGTTAGAGGTGAGTGGCAAAAGAATAATAAACTCCCCCGTGGGGCGGTTTTACTCCCGCGGGGAAAAGGAAAAAAAAAAAAAAAAAAAAAAAAAAAAAAAAAACCTAACCTAACCTAACCTAACCTAACCTAACCAGTCGCGCGCCGCCCGCCATAGAGATCGGATCGTTTTTAGTGAGCTCCGCGAGTTTTAAAAGTGAAAATAGGGTTTTTATAGTGCTTGTGAGTTAAAAATAGTGTTAAAGTGTGTGCAAGCACTAGCCCAACGTGGGCCACTAAACAGTTCTAAAATCCGATCGGCGATACCCGAAAAACATCAAAAAAGGGATAAAACTGTTAATTTTAAAAACTAAAAGTGCGTGCGGCGTAAGAATTGAAGTGAGAGCAGCAGTATTTTAAATTGTGATCCTGTGCCATTCAGTGACCTCCATATCTTGGCTGAGTTTGGGATTTATCCCGGACAAACTCGCCAAGTTAGTACCTTGGAACACAAAATCGCTCGACAACAGAACCAGGACCCAGAGCCGTCCGGCTGTTCCTGGAAGCGGATTCGTGTTCTCCAAGAGGAACCTACCAACGAGGCACAAAGATCAAGAATTTTGGATCACAGGTAAGGGAGTGGCCATCATTTTAAAGTACATCTTTTTCCAGGTGCTCTAGCCGGGAATTTAGATCGAGGGCCTATATTTTTTATAGTGCCTCCGGCTAGGTCCCACTCTAGGCTGAGTGCCCTTCAACTTTCAGAATTTTTTAGTTACCCGTTTTAGAGCTAAAACTAAATTACATACTGTCGACGTCGTCGCTTAAGCTACTGCGCAGTTGCGACGACGAATTTTATCACGCCACAAGCCACTCCCTTGCATTAGTCATCGCATATCTAGGCGGAGTCGACGACGTGGAACTTTCCACACCCTGCTGACGTCACTCGAACATTCGAGACCTTTACAACTCTGACGTCACAGGCATCGTCACTTCGTCATCATCATCGCGGTGCGGCTGCTGCTCTACGTCTTCGTAGTCCTTAGAGTTCCCCCCCCTTTTTCTCATCCCCCCCTTTTTGCCCCCCTCCCCAATTTACCCCCCTTTTTTGAACTTCCTTACTACCCCCCCCCCCCCCCTCCCCCTTTTCCCTTATTACCCCTCTCCCCTCCAAAACCCCTCGAGCTGTAACTCCTCTCTCCGTTTTCGGAGAAATACGAGAGTGAGTTCGGAAGAACCAGAAGGACCACGCCCATCTTTTGGCCCCTACAGCTCGATTCAATACTCTAAGGACTTAGTTAAGTTTAATTTTAAGTTAGCTTTAAGGTATTTTAAGACATTGACGTAGGTCTATTGCCTACGATTTTAATTAATCCTTTTGGACGATTTTGTATATAGGAATATTTTAATTGATAACTAGGACATAGCACAAGCTGCTTTAATTATATTATTTTAAATTATTTTCTAATTTATAATCCCCTATTGGATTATTTTAAAATCTTTTAAATTTACATTTAAATTTTAACCTTTGACACGTCCCTCTGACAATACAATGTTGGGTATTCGCACTCCCATCAAAAAATCTGACGATACATTCACGGCGACAAACATCTCCCCGACTATGCCCGAGGCGGCAGGACCGTCCGGGGCTAAAACTACGACCTCAAAAGTGAGGCGTAGTATCGAAGGGTTCGAGAGTAGACAAGTGACCCCGAAGGACCCTTCACAAAAGGTGCCGCTCGCGAGGGTGGGCCCCCCGAAGCAGAAACCGAAGGAGGTACGTAGACCTACCACGGAGGCTTCGGGCAGCCCTCCTCCGAAAGTAGTATACCCCACTAGAGTTGCTGAGGCAAGAGCATGCCTAAACAAGGCTAAGCTCCATCTCAGCAACTCTAGAAATCTTAAAACTGAAATTAAAGAAGGGGTCACCTCAGCGGTAGAACGTCTTTACCAGCTGGTGAAGGAGTCGGAGTCTCAGGAACACAAAGGAAAGAGTCTCGATAAGGAGCGGGGTGGCGGGACAGAGGTGGAAACTTTACAACCTCCTCTGCAATCGCCCCCCACCCCACAGACAGATTCCACTCAGAACCCCCTAATCCTGAAGCTGGAAGAGCATTGTAGGCTCATCCAGATTAACATGGAGAGAATGGAAATACTAAATAACACCTTGGAGAACCATCATAAGACCCTCGAGGGGGCGACTAAGAGTTACGCGAGTGTGGTGGCTGGAAACAGCAGAGGCAGGCCATTCGAGCAGCCCACACTACACTCAGTAATAGTCGCCTCCAAGGACGAAACAGAAACGGGGGAACAGGTTATAGACAGGATTAGGAAAGCCGTCAACGCCAAAGAAGGGGGCGTTGAAATAGAAAAGATAAGGAAGGCAAAAGATAGAAAAATTATAGTCGGGTGTAAAAACGAAAAAGAAAAACAGAAAGTAAAGGATAGACTGCGCAAGGCGGAAAATGAGTTGAGCGTAGCAGATATAAAAAACAAAAATCCTTTACTTATTTTAAAAGATGTAATGGTGTGCAATAGTAATGAGGAAGTACTCTGTGCCTTACGCAAACAAAACGAAAACATTTTTAAAGACCTCACAAAAGAAAACGATCGCTTCGAGATTATTTTCAAAAAGAAAGCCCGAAATAAGCTCATTCACCATCTAATCTGTAGGGTCTCTCCAATAATCTGGACCCGCATGATGGAGGCAGAGTCCGTCCGTGTGGACATCCAAAAGATCCGAGTGGCGGATCAATCGCCACTCGTTCAGTGCTCAAATTGCCTGGGATATGGCCATACCAAACGGGTTTGCAAGGAGAAGTCCGAGGTATGTAGCCACTGTACTGGTCCGCACAAAAAAGTGGACTGCCCCAAGTGGCTCGCCGGTGACAACCCGAAATGTTGTAACTGCACACAAGCCAGAATGGACCAGACTGAGCATAATGCGTTCAGTCAGGACTGTCCGATAAGGGGCAAATGGGATGCACTGGCTAGAGCCATGACAATGTATTGTTAAGGGCGTCCCAGGCAAAATAATGGCGAACAAACACCGACCTACCAGAGGATCGTATTTGGTAGTGCAGGCCAATCTACAGCGCAAAGAGCTCGCCACAAACGAGCTCATATTGGAAGTCACTAACAGAAATATAGCCATAGCGCTGCTCCAGGAACCGTATGTGGGGGGTATCAGAAGAATGAAGGATTACAGGGGAGTAAGAATCTTCCAAAATACTAGTCCGGGAGACGGGACGGTCAAAGCGGCTATTGCCGTCTTTGACCAAGACCTAGAGATTATACAGTTCCCGTCTCTAACCACCAACAATATCGTGGTGGTTAATGTTCGAACACCGGCATGGGAGATCACCCTGTGCTCCTTCTATTTTGAACCCGACAAACCCATAGAACCGTATCTGGAGCAGACTAAAAAGATATATAATGAGCTAGGCTCAAAAAGACTTATAATGGGCGGTGACTCCAACGCTAAAAGTACCTGGTGGGGAAGTGAACTTGTTGACCATAGGGGCAAAGACATGGCCGGAACTCTGGCAGAAATGAACTTGCAGGTGCTCAACGACGGAGATACTCCGACCTTCGACACAGTGAGGGGTGGCAGGAGAATAACCAGCCACGTAGACCTCACTGCGTGTACGGAGGATCTGCTCAAGGTCGTGGAGGGGTGGAAGGTAGCGCCTGATCTCACGAGTTCGGACCACAATGGTATAGTCTTCAAAATTAATCTGCAGAAAACGAAAGGTATTTTTATCAATAGAACAACTAGAAAATACAACACAAAGAAGGCCAATTGGGAGCAGTTTCATGAGAAACTGACCCATTTAATGCTGGAAAACCAATTAAACAAAACAGAAATAGACCGAATAAGTAATAAAACAGAACTCGACGCACTTACAAAGAGTTTAATAGAGCAGATAATTCATACTAGTAATGGTACCATACCCATTAAGAAAAATATTCAAAGGCCAAACTTACCATGGTGGAACGAAAAACTCGAGGGGATGAAGCGCTGCGTAGCCACGAGGAAGCGTAGGATCCGATGTGCGGCACCCGTTCGAAGGGCGAAGGTCGTCGACGAGTATCTGCAAGCCAAAAACGAATACGAGCTTGAGGCAAAAAAGGCACAAATAGACAGCTGGAAAGATTTCTGTGGAAAACAGGATAAGGAAGGTGTATGGGAAGGTATATACAGAGTCATTAGGCAAACGACAAGACGGCAAGAAGACCTGCCACTTGTAAAAGACGGGGTGTGTTTAGACCCCGCTGACTCTGCCAAAACCCTAGCGGAGACCTTCTATCCGGACGATCTTGAAACTGGCGATAACCCGAGCCATAGGCATACGCGAGCACTGGCGAACCGCGTAAACGATGGTGTCCATGATGAAGTTCATGACCCACCGTTTACGATGGGTGAGCTTAAAGCCGCAGTGGAAAGTTTCAACCCGAAGAAGGCCCCCGGTGGGGACGGCCTTACAGCTGATATATGTAGCCGGGTGGTAGCTAAAGATCCAGAACTCCACCTGGCTCTGATGAACAAATGTCTCGGACTGGGCCACTTTCCAACCATATGGAAAGAAGCTACAGTCGTAGTCTTGCGGAAGCCTGGCAAGGACGATTATACCAGCCCTAAATCATACAGACCAATAGGTCTACTACCGGTCATGGGGAAGGTTCTCGAGAAAATGATAGTCGGAAGACTCAAATGGCACTTATTGCCGAAAATGAGCACCCGCCAGTACGGCTTTATGCCCCAAAAGAGCACCGAAGACGCTCTCTATGATCTAGTGCATCGCATACGAAGCGGTCTAGAAGACAAAAAGCTCGTCACTGTGGTGTCGCTGGACATAGAGGGGGCCTTCGACAACGCTTGGTGGCCGGCTATTAAAGTCAGACTGGTTGAAGAAGGGTGCCCTGTAAATCTGAGGCGAATCATGGACAGCTACCTGCAGGACCGGAAAGTCCTTGTCAGGTACGCTGGACATGAATACATCAAAAACACCCAAAAAGGGTGTGTGCAGGGGTCGATCGGCGGCCCCATTCTCTGGAACCTTCTCCTTGACCCGTTATTAAAGAATTTAGAAAATAGGGGCTATGACTGCCAGGCTTTCGCAGACGATGTTGTGATGGTGTTTGTCGGGAGCACGGCGCTGGAGGTAGAAAGCCGTGCCAATGCGGCCCTCTCGCTGGTTCGGTCGTGGGGCGTCGAGAATAAGTTAACCTTTGCTCCGCATAAAACCAAAGCGATGTTGCTAACGAGGAAACTTAAATTCGACGTCCCGCGGCTGACCATGGGAGGGGTGGATATTGGCATGGAAAAGGAGATAAAGATATTGGGGCTCACTATAGACCATAAATTGACATTTAATAGCCATTCCTCGAACATCTGTAGGAAGGCTATTAACATTTACAAACAGCTGTCAAGAGCCGCCAAAGTAAGTTGGGGACTCCATCCGGAGGTCGTACGTGTCATATATACGGCCACGGTGGAGCCCATTGTCTCCTATGCTGCCGGCGCCTGGGCCCCGGCAACTAATAAACTCGGAGTGCAAAAACTTCTGGCCATATGTCAAGCAACACGGTTAATTTTACGGCAGGATGAAATGAGTTTCGCCATCATAAGCGACTCACGCTCTGCCCTCGAGACAGTTGTCAATCCCCACTCCATGCACCCCTTAGCTGTTGAAAGCAGGAACAATATTTATGAGAGCAGACTCCAGAATAAGGAAGTATCCCTGTTCTGGATCAAAGCACATGCTGGACTGACAGGGAATGAACGCGCTGACCATCTAGCGAAAGAGGCCGCTCTCAAACTAAAGAGGAAACCCGACTACGATCAGTGCCCGGTTTCATACGTCAAGAGGTGCATCCGAATGGAGTCCCTTGACGAGTGGAACCGGCGCTATCAGTCGGGTGAGACAGCGGCCGTGACACGAATGTTCTTCCCCGATGTGATTAAAGCCCATAATATTGTTCGAAAAATCAAACCAGCCGGTATAACCACCCAGGTTCTGACGGGGCACGGAGGTTTTTCAGGTTACCTGCACCGTTTTAAGTGTAAGGATACCCCATCGTGCATCTGCGAACCTGGAGTGGAAGAAAGCATTGCTCACATCCTTTTTGAATGTCCCGTGACAGCGGGAGTGCGATTTGATGCTGAGCAGGCTCTAGATTGTCAAATTAGCCAGAATAATGTTGGAAAGCTAATTGTAGAAAAGTATTTAAGGAAAGGTTTTATTGAATATTGTGTAAAGATTGCAAGCCAAGTGATAGCAAGGAACAGGCAGTGTTGAGTGTCTACTTTGCAAGTAAACACCCTCAACACTGCAAGTTTGATTTTAAGAGTGTGCTTGCAGTCAATGAATGTAATTATAATGACTGTTTTAAAGTAATATTAGTTTTATAAAGAGAGCCTGTTTTATGTTTAACTAAGTATTATTAATACTGACATTGTATGATATTTTAGCTGGCCAATAAAAACGGCCAGCAATCAGACCTCGTAATTATGTTTATATTACGAAATTATTTTAAATATACAATCCACATGTTTTATTATTGTAAGAAATTATTAATAAAAAGAGACTATATCTCTGATTACGTCAGAGGCGACACGCGGGCCGGGCCAATTAAGCGCCCGGACAAAAAAAAAAAAAAAAAAAAAAAAAAACCTAACCTAACCTAACCTAACCCAGTACCACGCCAACCACCGCAGGGAACGCACGCTCCCCGCTCAATAATCAATAAATAATTTGCAATTTATTTACAAGTGAAATTAAATTATTAAACAATGAAAGGGTGTTAGTGTGTAACATAATATAGTGACTTGGTGACTAACGACATAGTGTGAAGCGAGAGAATACCTCCTGGATCGAGCCCAACACCACCCTAGTATTCCTGTGCCGTTTTGCGCAGGAAAACGAAAGACGGAGCTCTTCGGAGGAGCCCACCAGTCCAGTGGAGCGTGGTACATCACCCGGGAACCTCAATCCCGCCCGAAAAGCGAAGAGAACTACGGTTTTTACAACTTTTATTGCAATTTATATAAGTAATCATTGACTATTTGTGACCTGACGGCGACCGGACGAGCCCAGGAGACAGGACCAGCACACCACCCGGGCCCCCTATTTCAGATAAACTTTAGGCCCACAAAAAAAAACTTTATTAAAAACACTGACAAGGGACTTTTATATCCCACTTACATAATATTATTAAAAAAAAAAAAGTTTAAAATATCGACAGGTACAATTATTGAAGGAGATATGTGCAAAAAAAAAAAATGATTTACTTTATATTATATGAATTTAATTGTAAACGCATTAAATGTGTTGTATTGATGATAAATGTCTAAATGAATAATGAACAAAAATATTGAAGAGTGGATGAATGTGAATTAGGTATTTGAAACCGAACAATATCGGCATAGTATAAATTATGATTGACGTATACAGATTCTTTCCGCCTTATTACAAAAAACTTATCTAGTACCGGGATTAAACCAAGACTGAAAAGTCCAGGTTTGTTACGGTATTAACGTTAGTCCATGGACTAAAATTCATGCTTATTACAAATCGAGGACCAACCGGGGTCTAGGTAGTACCAAAGATCGTCCCTGGTTTAATTGTATCCACAGATTTTTGAGCAACATATCATTCATTTTGTTCGTTCAATGTTTGATTAGTTCGGTACACCGTTCCTTTTTATGCAAAGCTCGCTAATTTATAATTAAATATAATGTGGAAAATACATCAATATTTTGATAATAAAATTTATTGTGTTATATAAAATATCTGAAATCTTTACTACTTTGTACTTTGAGATAGTGTGATTTAAATTCTTGTTTATTACACACAAATATTGTAATATTTCGCTGTTAAGTTGTTTATATAACTAGCGTATAAGGGAATGAAATACAAAGCGCGCGTAGTTCTAATGTCATCGAAATGTTTATTGTTTAATGTTTAGTTATTGCAATGTAAGTCGAGTTACCACTTACCAATAGTTACAATACAGCCATTATTGTTCTTTGATTCTAAATAGACGGTATGTTGTTCATAAGAATAGTATAATATTTTTTGTTGTGAATTTATGTGTCACGAACATTACTTATGTTGTAAAATGTATCAACAAAAGAAAAAAGGGATGATAATTGGACTTCTCAAGAAAAGGTTAGTGTTTATTTAATCCAAACATCCATGAAAAATATCAGAGTTAATTAGAATTATTACATATGATATAAAATAGGTATGTATATCAATGACAAAATACAATACAACAAAATTACAGAAATAGAATGTTAAATTATATAAGGATGTCAGAATAATTATTTTAAATGTTAGTCCAATTCAATAATTTTGTATATATCGAGTTCATTTAATTACCTTTCAATACAATTAATACGAAAAAACGCAAATTCAACGCATAAGACATCTGATAATTTAAAGTTTTGAGGTTAGTACCGAAGTTAAACTAGGGGTCACGGTGGTCTAACTTTAGTACCATAGATAGTCCTGGTACTAGCGTTAAACTAGTTTTTGTAATAACATTTATATTAGACCATGGTTTAAAGCTGGTATTAAACTCGGTACTATATTTAGTCTTCGTTTTGGAATAAGGCGGTTTGTGACCAAATGACTTAGAGGAAGATTCCTCTAATACAATAATATATATGAAAAATGGCACAAAATTAAACATTAAAAGACAGAAAAGGGCCCTTAGGAGAAATTTCCGCTAGGGGAAAAGGCAGCAGCGGTGGCGCAAAGCGCTCCCGTCATTAAAAAAAAAAAAAAAAGAGGGTGGAGTCTCTAACTGAACATCTACTACACAAGACAAACCAAAGCCCGAGCACACCAGGAACGGCACTCCTAGAACAAACCAAACTGGCTGTGCTCAGTGAAACATCAACTGAAGTGGAGTACAAAGAGTCAGGAAAACACCAAAGAAATACACTCGGGGGCACCACATTGGACGACATCGCCAGAAACATAGAAAGTATAAAGAAAATGCTTACAGACGAACACCACATAAATAGCACAAACGGAACAAAAGATGACCCTGACTGGGAAACCTGGAAAAACGAGGTCAAAGAAGGAATCAACCAGCTCTCAGGACGTACAAAGGAACACCTGGAAAACTATACAGTAACAAATACGAATATAGAAACACTAACCAAAGAAGTAAGACAGGCGGTTGATACAATGGCAGAGGTGACAGCCCCAATTCGGCTAGCGATAGAAGAAACGAGACTGGAGATGCGCACAGTGGCAGAAAAAACGGTAGAATCCCTCAAATGGACAGAACCTGCTCATACGCAGGAAAGTACTCCGGAAGCCCATACACCTATCAAAATACCATCTCAAGCTAGGCCACAACAGGGGAACGCTAGAGACAAAGAGTCACTACCACCAAGACCAAACACCCGAGCACAAACATATGCTGCCAAGGCAGCCACCCCCAGATACTCTTTGGTGGTTGAATCCATTGACCCAAGGCACACCAGCGACGACGTTGTCAAAAGAATAAAGGACAGTGTCGACGTAATAGAGATGGGAATAGGAATAAACTCCCTAAGGAAAATAAAAAATCAAAGAGTCGTCATCGGATGCGACAGCGAACCCGACTGTAAGAAATGGTGGAACAAAGACCTTGAAGAAACAAAAAGGCAACTTATAACTCTTAGAAGAAAAATCAAACAGGCAAATCCCACACGGAAAACATTCTTAATAGAACAACTTATAGATCTCAAGGCTACCTACAAAATCAAAATAAATAAGGCGATAACCAATAGCTGGAAAAATTTCTGCAACACCCAGGAAAAGGAAACAATGTGGCAGAAAATATTCAGAGTCATCAAGAAAGGAGCTAAGAGAGAAGGCGACAAACTGATGCTATCCACAACAAACACCAACGAAGTACTAGATCCGAAAGAATCAGCTAAACTACTTGCAGAAACATTTTATCCTCTCGATGACCCGACCCTAGACACAGAGGAGCAAGCAGAGATTAGACACCTCACAAACAACGCATCAGAACTCGAAAACACACACACCGAACCTATCACCAATCAGGAAATCGAATCAGTATTCGCGAAGATGAACCCAAGAAAAGCCCCTGGAGAGGACGGGTTTACATCTGATATATGTGAAGCGGCTTACAGGACGAACCCAGAAATACTGATAAGAATCTTCAACTGCTGCCTCTATTCGGGAATATTCCCCAAGACGTGGAAAACAGCACGTATAAAAATCATCCCCAATCCCGGGCGACCAAACTACCAAATACCGAAGGCATACCGCCCCATAGGACTTCTCCCAGTGATGGGTAAAGTTTTGGAAAAAATTATCGCCAACCGCATACTATGGCATATAGGACATTACAACCTGCTAAGCCCAAGACAATACGGCTTTCTCCCTCAGAGGAGCACAGAGGATGCACTATACGACGCCGTCGAAATAATCAAGGATGGCCTGGCACTGAAGCGAATCGTGGTAGTGGTGTCGCTTGACATCGCAGGTGCCTTTGACCATGCCTGGTGGCCGGCAATTCAAACGAGCTCCGAAAGAAGGAACTGGATACTAACCTCTGGAACATCATTAGAAACTACCTCTCTGACAGAAGCATACATATAAAATATGCAGGAGCTGAAACCTCGAGACCAACAACCAAGGGATGCATCCAAGGATCCACTTGCGGCCCCCTTCTTTGGAACATATTACTGGACCCACTACTGCAGAAAATGGAAAACAGTCCCATCTACACGCAGGCCTTCGCAGATGATATCCTCCTGATAGGGGTTGGAGCAACAGCCCAGGAGATCGAAGAAAAGATGAATCCGGCTCTTGAGACAATAGCCAAATGGGGGGAGCAAAACAAACTAAGGTTTGCAGCCAGTAAGACCCAAGCGCTCCTGGTCACTAAGAAGCTGAAATTCGACAAACCAGTTCTCACCATGCAGCAGGTCCCAATAGAGTACTCAGACACCCTGAAAGTACTAGGGTTGACCTTGGACCGGAATCTCAACTTTCTGGCACATATTGAAGAAGCCGCCAGGAAGGCCACCAATATATTTAAATCTGTCAGCAAAACAGTAAGCGCCCACTGGGGAATAAATCCCGAAATAACGAGGACAATTTACACAGCAGTCATCGAACCTATAATCCTGTATGGGTCCAATATATGGGGAGAAAAAGCCTATCAAAAACAAATAAAAGACAGACTGAACAGGACAACAAGAGCATTTACAAACATAATCGCAAAGGCCCATAGAACAACGTCACTGACACAAGAGCAAAGAGAGCTATACGCAGTTAAACGAGGGAAGCCCCTGCAGGAGTTACCTGGAAGAGAACTTGAACGGAGAATAAGTCCCTTTAGTCTGCCTCATCCAGCACAACGCAAGCCCCTCACACACGACTTTATATGTGATGAAAAGGACAAATCCAAACTAGACCAGGAAGAGACACATATATACACCGATGGCAGCAAAATAGAAGGCAGGGTAGGAGGGGCCGTTACCTGCTGGAAGCATGGGAGAGAATTGAGGCATGCAAAACTCACTCTGCCAGACTACTGCAGCGTGTATCAGGCAGAGATGGCAGCGATATATCGAGCCACAAAACTAATAGAATCAAACAGATCATACCAGAAAGCAGCCATAATAAGTGACTCAAGATCGGCTCTACAAACCTTGGCAGACCCAGAAAATTTGAATCCAATAGCACACAGAATAAGAGAAGACATAGAAAAAATTGAGAAGGAAGGAGGCAAAATTAAATTTTACTGGGTGAAGGCACACGCCAACATAACCGAGAATGAAAGAGCAGACGAACTAGCCAAAGAAGCTGCACTAAAATCAAAGGTAAAGCCCTGCTATGACAAATTCCCATTGTCATATGCAAAAAAGACCCTGCGAAATAAAACAGTTGCATTGTGGCAAGAGATATATGAACAGGCGACAACAGGAGCCATCACCAAGCTGTTCTTTCCAAAAGTTATCCCAGCATATAAGACAATAGCCGGGATTAAAATCGACAACTGCCTCTCACAATTGCTTACAGGGCACGGGGGATTCAGGGCTTACCTTTACAAAAGGAAACTGGCAGACTCCCTATATATAGACTATAAAACTTAGTTGCCTTATGCGTCTAGGGCTTTCTTTCTTATTATTTTTACATAATTTTGAAAATGAAAATGTCAGTGGTTTATGGTCTGTGAAAATAATTAAATTACGACCTTCAAATAAACTTCTGAAATGTTCTACACCTAAAAATATAGCAAGTAACTCTCGGTCATATGTGCTATAATTTTGTTGTGTTTCTGTTAGCTTTCTAGAAAAATAACCTAATGGATTCCACTTGCCATCGACATGCTGTTGTAATACCGCTCCCACACAATTATTTGATGCGTCTGCAAATAGTGCAAATGGCGCGTTGGCCGAAGGATATGCTAACATGACTGCGTTCGTGAGACCGTTCTTTCATTGTAAGAACGCTTTATCAGCATCCGGTGTCCAATGTATTATTGTTTTGTCGTTCTTTTTAGCCTTATGTATGTATTTATTTAATATTTCTAAATACTCAACTGCCTTAGGTAAATGACTACGGTAAAAATTTACCATGCCTAAAAATTTTCTTAATTCACTAACATTTTGTGGTTTCGGATAATCAACAATTGCTTGTACCTTCGTGTCTAACGGTTTGATGCCGATTGGAGTGACTTCATATCCTAAAAATTCTATGCTAGTAGCCTTAAAAGTACATTTTTCTAAATTTATAGTGATTCCATACTCACTCAAACGTTGAAATACCTGTTCTAGATGTTCGTCATGCTGAATGCTGTTTTCCGAGCCTATTAATATATCATCAGAATAACAGTATAAAAAGTCTAACCCTGATAGTACACTATTTATCATGAATCGCTGAAAGGTTTGTGCGGCGTTCCTTAAACCAAATGTCATGCGTTCAAATTCGTATAAACCAAATGGCGTTGTGATCGCGGTCTTACAAATATCATCGGGATTAATTAATATGTTGTGATATGCCTTTTTTATGTAAATTTTAGAGAATATTGTTTTTCCGGACAGTAAATATGTAAAGTCTTGGATACGCGGAATAGGATACCGGTCAGGCTTGGTTACGGCATTTAAAGCTCTATAATCACCACAAGGGCGAACTTGACCGTCCTTTTTCGGTACTAAATGAAGTGGGCTTGCCCAAGATGATTTCGATGGCCTACATATACCTGCTTCTAACATGTTTTTAAATTCTTCCTTTGCGATCTTATATCGCTGCGGTGCCAACGGTCGTGGTTTACAAAAGACAGGCGGACCCGTGGTATCAATATAGTGGTAGATTGAATGTTTTGGCGCCTCTTTAAATGACAATGGCTTAAGAATGTCAGGGTATTTTTTTAGTATATTAAAAATTGGATGATCACTCCGTAGCGTAGAAATCGTTGGTTCTACATGGTTTACGATCGTTCCACGTACGGCCAGGTTAGTTATCTTATCTACTAAACAACGTCCATTAATATCTAAAATTAACTTAAAGTGGTTTAAAAAATCTACACCCAAGATCGGTTGTTTGACGTCACAAACTATAAAAGACCATTTAAAAGATCTTCTTAATTTTAAATCTAAAGTAAGAATTTTTGAACCATACGTCTTAATATTTGATCCATTTGCTGCGTAAAGTGTATAATTAGAATTTACATTTAATTGATTTTTTTTTATAAAACTTTTAGGTAACACAGAAATACAGGCTCCTGAGTCTACTAAGAACTTAATATTAGATATTCTATCGCTTACCATAAGGCGGTAATCCTTGACTGCATCACCTCCCGCCACTGGCTGCAGCTCTGCTAGTTTTCCGACTTCGTACCTTTGGTCTTCCAGCTGCACGGGGATACGCATCTGTGGGCACGTTCTCTGAACTTCCAATGGTAGGGACATAGCCAATCTGGATCCTCCGGCGTTCGGCGTGGTCTCGACAGAGAACGGTCACGCGAGACATATCTGAACCTGTTCCTACTTCTGTCCCTTAGTCTTCCGCTCCGTGTATCAATTTCCTTTATTTTTAAATTAATTTTTGCTATTTCTGCCATAATTGTGGCTACTTCTAAGCTGGTCGACGATTGTGACTGACGTTGGGTTACCTCGCTGACTTGTATGGGCTGGTGAGTATCCATTATCCTGTCAGCTATGAGTGCTAACTCTTCTAAATTACTGGTGGATGTCACGGTGAGCACAGCCTGGACAGACTGTGGTAGGTGTCCTTGCCACAATATTTTTAAGGTTTCGTCTTCTATTTTCCCTCTGGCCAGTTCTTTCATTCTTCTTAGCAATTGGCTAGGCTTCTGATCGCCTAATTCAATTTCTGTGATTAATTTTCTTACTTGTTTCGCCTCTGATTCTTCATATATTTGGAGAAGGCGTTTTTTTAGGGTTTCGTATTTGTTAACTTCCGGCGGACTACATATGATATCTGCTACCTGCTGTATTACCTCTTTGTTGAGCTTGGCTACGATCATAAAATACTTGTTCAGGTCTGACGTTTTCTGCGGCGTCAAAATAGCTTCAACTTGGTAAAACCAAAGTCGCGGATTGTCTTGCCAAAATTCTGGAATTTTACTCGCCACCGACAATGTTGCTACATCTGAATCACGATCTTCTTTCTTCATAGAAGCCGCCGTGGATGATGAAAAATCTTGCTGCGCTTGTGAGTACATGATTTTACTATCGCGTTGGTACGTCTTCAGTCGGGTACGTTTTTTGGTCGGGTACGTTTTTTTTGGTCGGGTACGTTTTTTTGGTCGGGGTCACCACTGTGGAGTACTATGTAGTACTGTTTATGACTGGCCTCTTCGCAGGTAGCAGGAGTTGGGACACAAGTGAAACGCTTGGATGCTAGATGCCAACTGTTTATTGTATTAAACTTAAAACTATATCACACATACGTCACACACACAAATACATCTTGCACGCGTCATCATTCGCACATCTATGCAAGATCCCCACACTGTTTTCCTCTACTGAATAAGGTGGTATGGTATCCTCACTGTCATTCTGACTAAAGCTTGCTTCATTACATATGTTGTGTAAAACACAACAAGTGTTTATAATTCTAACAACTGTGTCCGGATCATAGTGAAGGACCCTGTGGCCTAGGAGACATCACCACCTATTCTTCAGAACACCCATAGTATGCTTTACTGTATTGCGTGCCACGCAATGAAACTTGGTGTAGTGTTCTTCAGGTGAGCCAGCCGGAGCATCCAAACAGGTGTCATCATAATAGATCTTTGGGCATAGCCCGAGTCTCCTAAAACATATAATTATTGCAATATAATATTAATGTATGAAACAAATGATCACTTTATTATGATTTTAACTTAGACTTAACAAGTAAATAAACAAGTTCCCCAAAATTTAAAAAGGAAAGACCACATTTTAAGATTCCTATATAATGTTTATGTTATTTGCCAATTTAAAGGTATTACTAAATGAAATACCTATTAATAGGTATATATATATATAATTAATTTGTTTAAATTGTATAATATATTGTATCAATATTATAATATATACATTTTAAAGGTATTACTAAAAAAAGAAAAGGCATTATTAAAACTAAATTATACAATTACAGAATCTAAGAGTCACTCACAATTAAAACATTTCCTAAGTGAAATCCTTTTCTGTTATAAAACCTCTCATTTTGGGCTGGATGTATGATAGCCATATGAGTACCATCAATAGCACTTACTACGGATGTTATTTGGAAGTTTTCATAAAATCTGAAATTAATGTAAATATGTATAATATGTAACTCAATAAGTCAAATAGATTATTATAATTAGCACTTATTTGATTTATATTAATAGATAGGTATCACATAATATGAAGAACAATGTAGAACCAATCAATAATAAAATAATTTGAGATATAATATTTTTTATGTATCCTACAATTACATAGGCCGTAAATAAAGAGAAAAGATGAACTATAGAAGAGGTTAGATTATAGATATTTCTATTGACATAAGTACCTTTTACAAATCGAAATCGCTATAAATAACTTCAAAGCTACTTGCTGAGGCGATTATATCTCTTAAACTCAACATCACTCATGGTGAACGCATTATTGGCATATAACGCGCCATTCTTCTTAGATTTCGCCTTTGTCTTAGATCTATCCTATTGGAGTTACCCAAAAATAAGTGCCAGTCGTGCTATAATTTTAATAAAAAACACTAAGCAACGCAATCGAACACTAAAAACTTATTTATGTTGAACTGTGTAAATTCGATTCCAAACTCAATTTCGAAGTCGATACGTCAACGTCAAAATATCAATACTTGAGATTCAATATTTTTTTTAACACAAAAGCGATGTTTCTTATGATCTAACTCATGCATTAGTCATAGATTGGGATAGAATTGCAGAAAAGATATCAATATGAACCAAAATCATCATACTTTCGCGAGTAATTATGCAAATTATTTTATAATTTTTTGTAACAATCGTGCTGGCAATATTACGCGATAAATTCTACCACAATATTCATTTGTCGTTGACGGTTCGCTGAGTTTCGATCCCATTGAGTTTACGTCCTATTGAAGTAACACATTTATGACTTTTTTTGAATAGGACGATTTCTGAACTTCAACGACATTTGGATCGGTAATAGTTACGTGAATCGGGCTACTGGTCGTGTTTCCATATGATGGAAGGGCGATTTTGGGGCCGAAGACCAACGCGACTGACGCATTGACGTCTCCGACCCAGTCGCTTCTGGGTGGAACGCGATATGGTTCTGCCACTATGCCCACGTCGATTGACCACTGCGCTATCGTCTGAACCAGGAGATCTTGTGTCTGGGCGCAGTGGTTCAAGTTTCCCTGCATGAGGCGTAGGGTGTCCGTTATTGGGCGTCCATCTGTACCGCTCCATCCCGAGTAGCCGCCTTAGATGTTGTGGCTGCTATCTGGGGTGCTGCGCTCTTTTTGGAGCTGCCCTTCTTCTTGGGTGCAGGCTTCCCGCAGGTCTTGCTGCCCACACTGTGGTCCGCCGGTTTGCCACTTGCTGCGCACAACGCACAATGAGGTGCGTTTTGGCACTGCACAGTTGTGTGGCCTGGTTGGCCGCAGCGGAAACAGAGTCCACTGCGGTCGTCCTCGCAGGTGCATGTCGCTCGCGTATGTCCAGTCTGGTGGCAGCGGTAGCACCGCATGGGGCGTACGGATAGCAGCGTTACACGCACCACGGTCCACCCGACGTACACTTTGGTGTTTGGTGTCGTCACCTTCTGCGCGGCTTCGACCGGGCACTTAAGCCAAGCCGAGCCGCGACCACTCCGATCTAGGCGGATTTCGCCGACCTTAATGTCGCCGGCTGTACAGCCACCCGATCTGGATATTGCCTCGGCAATTTCTGCAGCAGTGGCAGAGTCATCCAATCCGGTGATGCGGAGTTCAGCGCACTTCTGGGGTCTGGCGATACGGACGTCTTCCTCACCCATTATCTCCCTCAATTTCCCGGCGAGAGCATCCGCCTTCTCCTTGCAGGCATCCCCAGAGACCTCGTACATGCGAGCGCCGGTGACTGCCAGTTTGAATTTGACGGCCGGGATCTGCAGCTTAGATAGGTCGAGCCTCTGTTTCGCCTTCTCCAGAACGTCTTTGTAAGAGACGCCCCGTTCCTCCGCACCCGGCTGTAGCGTGATGACTACGGCTGCAGACTTAGGGGCACGGAGTTTGTCCTTCTTCTCCTTTTCAGGCACTTTCTTCTTTTCCACTTTTTTCTGAGGCTTCCCTTTCTTCCGGGTCACCTCTGCCCATGTCTCCTTGCGAGAGGGCTTCGGCGCTGCCACTGGTGCTTCCACAGCCTCGCGCCTTGCGGCTGCTGCTTCAACAGCAGCGGCAGACTTTTTCATCTTCTTTGTCTTCTTCTGAGCCGGGCCGGGATTTGTCGGGGGTGTCAAGGTTGACACCGCGGGCTCCGATTCAGGGATCTTCTTCTTGGCCTTTGGCACGGATGATTGTGTGTCTTGGGCCGCACCTCTCTTATCTGCTGCGAGGGGAGGGCGCAGGCGGGGCTCCGGTAGAAGACGGGCCTCGAGGCTCTCCAGCCGTGCGTCCAGTCTGGCACTCGAAAGCGAGACCGCCTCTCTAACCGCCTGCTGTAACATTTCTTCCACACTCAGTGTCGGTGTTACAGAGGCGATCTGTGGTCGTGCATTGATGAGTTCGCGTTTCACTGCCGCAAACTCGGTCCTCAATTCGGCAAGTTCTCTGGAGAGGCGTGCGTTCGCTGCCTCAAGTGCCCTCGTTTCGGCAGTGGCCGAACAGTTCAGCAGGGCCACACATGCTTCCTGGATGGCGCTAGTGGCATCCTTGAGAGCTTTAACGTACGGTCCGCTGAGGTTTTTCGATTTTTTGGCCACATTTGAGATGACCTCTAGGCTCGCGGTGATAGTGGAACCTAGTTTGGCCGCCGTGACCTCGTCGTCCTTGTCCGTCATTATGATGTCCGATGTAGTTGAGGCCTCAGACAGCCGCTGTGATCGCACCGGCAGAAGTCTCCTCGTCATGTCCAGTATATCACGGTCCGCTTCGATCGCCAGGGCCTCACGCTCTGCGGCGTTCTTCTCCCTGATGGCCTGAGCTAGACCGACATATTGTCCGGTGGTGGGCGGCCTGCCTCTACCACGCTTGGTGCATTTCGGTGTGGCCGCGCCCTGTTCCATCTCCGAGTCATCGTCTACGTCACTTCCGCGTCTTTTGCGTAGACGTCTCTGTTTTATCTCCTTAACATCTCTTTGTGACAGAGAGACGGCGGTCTCGCTGCCGCTCTCGTCTGCCGATTCTCCTCTTCCAGGTTGCTTTCGGAAAAACCTACTTACATTTTCTGTGGACGCGGGCGTTGCCGCTCGCGATCCTCCTTCTCCTTCACTAGCCGTCAACAGATCCAATTCGTTTGCAACATCAATACGTTCCAGTATGATCGCCGGGTCGCGTCGGTCCGGGATAGCCGAACCGCCGAAGCATTGTTTTGCCCCCTCCGTATTACTAGGGGCAGCACACGAGGTGACGGGATTGGAGAGTTTCTTTCTTTGTTGAATTAATTTTAAACAATACTTTTCCCTCTGGTGTCTCCACCTTCGGGGGTTAGGGAGACGAAGCATCCTGGGCAGAGCCCTGTGCACCAGGATGGCGTACATTTATGCCTGACCGGGGGGTCCGCAGGTACCCCAGCTAGGAGTGCGCTAACGGCTGGTGACCCACCAACCATTCATCTCCTCGCCGCGCACCAAAACTTGAGATTAGGGTAATTTTTTAGAGTGGTTTTCTTCCACGTAGTCCCCATCCCGACGTGGGATAGCGACCACCACCCCCAGCACTATGTACCGGGGAGCGGCTTGGCCGACAGTGGACAGACACAACTGCCGCCCGATTCGGATCCGATTAGTTCACCCGGGGTTCGCACCCCGAGCTTAAGCCCCACCGCCGCGTCAAGGCCCGGATCCAGATGGTGGGGAACCTAACCTAACCTAACCTAACCTAACCCAGTAACAACCCGAAAACGGTCACGAAAACATATCGCTCCGCGTAAAAAAATCGTAAAAATAGGATTTTCTAGTGATACAGTGTTCTATTATATTGTATAGTGTGGAGTAGTGTCCAACTCACCGGGAGTAAAGTGCGCAAAGCTGGGATCACTTCCAGACCAGCACATGAGTTAGGTGAACTTTGGGACGTTACCCAGGTCGCACCACCAACTTCACAGACCACCCCCACACGGAAGCGCCCTCCCCAGGACTAGACCTACCAAAAAATCCCGAATCCGAGAACGGGAAGAGCCACAACATCAGCCTCAGGTACTGCTCCATACGCAATATATAGGGACATACGTCACAAGAGGCAAACTCGCGTCGAGGCTCACTGAGCTGGCCAGCTGGCCAGCGGATACAAATCGTCATCAAGATCATCATCAGCAGCCTGCATCCCTCCAGCGGAGGCCTTAAAGGAAACCCCTGTCTGAGTTAAGGGGTAAGACCCCCTAGGCTTCCGCCACCCCTGAGACCGGGCCCGCACAACCCCCCCCCCCCCCCTCAACCCAAATAAAAAATTTTTAAACATCTCTTTTCTTCACCACATAAAAATCCCCCCCCCCCCCCAACAGGAAAAATCCCCTCAAGGTATATCTCATTCAAAACTCACCCCAGAATATCGGAAGGGGTATCGTTAGATTCGGGAGAGCCTATTCTTAATTTTGGCTCAACGGGATTTTAAAACCACCCTACCCCCTTAGGAATTACCTTACCTCAACCCCTCCACATACAACGGGCTAAAACTCGGAAACGACTGAAGTCAAGCGCACCGAGTAAGGTATCCCTGAAATTGTCTCGACGAGAGGAACACAACAGGAACGACCAAATCACCGTCAACGCCACCAAAACAAAAATGTCTTCCAAAGGATCGTCATCAGGAAAATCATACGCAATCACCCGCGCCGAAAAAATCTCGAACAAGGAAGCCCTGCAGAAGAAAAAGCTGGACCAACAACAACAGCTCGAACAACCACAGGCCGGACCATCAACATCTTCATCGGGCAGGCCTCAAAGAACGCTCAGGGAAAAAGTACTCCAAAAGGCCGCCCAACAAACCACGCTAACAGTGGCGGCACAAAACGTCAAAGAAATCTCCATCGTTGAAGAAGAGACCCCCTCGTCACCTTCGACTTTCGGGACAGCTATGGAGTCACTGGATAGGGTACAGGTGTGGGATAGTGACATAAAGGAACGACATGTCTCAGTGTCGGATAACGAAGACACAAACTCGGTGATCTCGGACTCATCAGCTACATCCGACATATCCCACATCAGACCCATAAGGAAGACCATTCTGTACACATCAAGCAGAGGCACCGGTGTCGAGATGGACATGGCCACCAAAGCCGCAAATACGATGCTAATAAAAGGCAAGGAGGCTCTCGAACAGGCTGGCAACATGAGGAGAGAGTGCAAACACACAGCACTAGAAGCACTCCAAGCACTGTATGAGACCGTTCTCTCCTTGTCTGAATCGAGAGCCAGACATAAATTCAATCTAGAAAAGGAGAGAAGCCAGCACGCTCGAGAACTGGTGAGAATAGAAAGGGCCCACAACAAGCAAATCCAGGCCCTGACCGAAGAGCTCATCAAGACAAGAGCAGAGACAGCGGAAACCCTTGCCGAAGCTAAAACTATAAAAAAATGGTTAGAACATGAAACCAGAGACCAACACGACCAGGTCACAGAAACGGCAAAGAGGATGTCCGCCTTGGACTTAAAAATGACTGTACTTCAAGACAACCTGAAGGAGCTGAAAGTAAGCGGTAATGGAGAGGCCCAAACCCAGCAAATAAAGGAAGCCACCAACATGATGACAAACGATATTAATAACATCAAAACCTGACTGGAAGACATAAGAAACAAAGTGAATAGTTTGGACACCACAACAAACAAATTTAATGAAGAAATCAAAAAGTCAATGGATATAACACCTGTCCAAGACACACTCAGAACTCAACTGGCAGAAACACTAGAAACAAAAATGACGACCCTCAGAGATGACATTAAGGACCTCAATAAACATCTACAGGAACACCCGCACACAGAGGCTCCAATGACACTAGACATCACCGAACACCTGCAACCCATTAATGAGAGGCTAAAGGTGGTGTCATCACAACTAAAAACATTAAGCGAAACTAAGATCCAATCGCCCACCAAACATATAAATTTGGGAACAGAATTGGCCCAGGCCGATAAAACCAAGACCCAGGCCCAGGTGCCAACATACGCGCAAGCAGTAAAAAGGGTGCCTCCCCAACAACCCAAGAGGCACGCACACCACAGCATCGTAGTGTCATCCACAGACAAGCGAAAAAACATTACAATTAATACGCAGCGTACTGGATCCAAAAAAGTCAGGAGCGAGGGTGGACCGTATGAAAAAGGTCCGTAATCAGAAAGTCATAATTAGCTGTAACAACAAGGACGACATCACCTTCATCCAACAAAGAATAAAAGAGAGCCCGAGACTCAAAGCAGAAGTGGCCCGAACTAACAACCCGCTGCTTATAATAAAAGACGTGATGGCTTATCACAGGGATGCTGAAGTGCTTGAACACCTAAAAGCACAAAACAATCAAGTATTCGCAAACATTGACACCCGAGAACAATACCTCCGCGTCAAGTACAGGAAGAAGGCACGGAACTCCCTAGAATGCCACATCGTGCTAGAGGCCTCCCCTGCTTTGCACAAGAACTTCATCGAGGCAGGGAAGGTTTACATAGACCTACAGAGGCGACCCATCACTGACCATTCGCCTCTGGTACAGTGTACGAAATGCTTAGGCTTTGGGCATTCAAAGGGCATCTGCCAAGAAGACCAGGCAAGATGCAGCTACTGTGGAAACCACCATCAGTGGGAGAAATGCCCAGACAGGTTAGGAGGTAAACCACCCACTTGCCTAAATTGCCTAAGGAATACAAAATCGGGAAGTCCTAACACACAAGTAGATCATCACGCATTTAGCAGCGAATGTATGGAACGTTACAAATGGGACAACATAGCTAGGGCCAAGATCACCTACCTCTGCTAAGGGCGACACAACGTCAAGCTCATCCCTATCAACCGAGAAAGGGGATAGACTGAGAGTAGTCCAAATAAATATGCAAAGGTCGAAACTTGTGACCGCGGAACTATTTAGAGTAGCGAGGGAGAAAAACATCCATGTCGCCCTCGTCCAAGAACCCTACGTCGGAAAAGCAGGTTCACTAAAAGAGTATCAAGGGACGACCATCATCCAGTCCACGACCTTACGAGCGGGACCGAACAAGGCAGCGATCATTATCTTCGACGACTACCTGGAAGTTGAACACGACCCCCAGATAGTCACCGAAACTGAAGCAGCAGTAAAAGTCCGGCATGGAAACATGGAGCTGGGACTAATCTCAGTGTATTGTGAGGGAGATAGGGATATCGAAGACAACATCTCCAGAATCAAAACAATCTCCAGTAGTCTAAAAACAAGAAACATCATCATGGGAGGCGACGTCAATGCCTGGAGCCACTGGTGGGGAAGCGCCTCAGAAAACCAAAGAGGAGCCAAATTGATAACTTTTCTCGACGAAATGGACCTACATGTGCTGAACATCGGGGACACACCTACCTTCGAAACTTACAGAGGGGGCAAACTCTACCAAAGCATCGTTGACATCACTGCATGCAGTCTGCCACTCTTAGGGAAGGTAGAGGATTGGAAAGTCCGACGGAATTTAACAACATCTGACCACAATGCTATAACCTTCTCCGTTAGATTGCAGGGGAAACTAACACCAATTATCCCCGCAACCCCGAGAAGGTACAATACCAAAAAAGCTAACTGGTCAAAATTCCGAAAACTCTTGAATGCAAACCTCAAAAACATCAGCAAAACAAGTATAAGAGAGATCAGCACATGCGAAGAACTAGAGTCCATGGTGGGATCCTATATTACTCAAATAGAGAAGGCATGTCACCTGGCCATCCCGAAAAAAGGATCCCGAAAAGGAAAGCACACGCCACCGTGGTGGAATGAGTCTCTCGACCAACTGAAGAAGGAAGTTCTTAGAAGAAAGAGGCGAATTCGCAACGCGGCCCCCCACAGAAGGCAAGACGTAATAAACAGCTACAAAGAAGCCCAGACGGAATATAGCATCAAGGCTGAAGAGGCACAAACCCGAAGTTGGAAGGACTTCTGTACCACACAAGAGAGGGAGAGTATGTGGGACGGTATCTACATAGTAATTCGGAGAACTGCAAGGGGCCGGAAGGACGTGCTGTTACGAGATAACCAAGGCAACACTCTCGATCCACAACATTCTGTGGACCTCTTGGCAAAAACATTCTACCCCAGTGACTCGGTAGATACCGACTCAGATTACCACAAGCACCTCAGGGGAAACTTGCCCGAAACAGAACTAAGAGAAAATGATCCACCATTCACGACAAGCGAACTGAGATCTGTGCTTTCTAGCCTAAACCCCAGGAAGGCACCGGGCTCGGACGGCCTAACATCTGACATCTGCCGTGAAGCCATCCAGTGCAACGAAGAGGTATTCCTAGAAATCTGCAACAAATGCCTACTGCTGGAATACTTCCCTACACCATGGAAGGTTGCACATGTGGTGATTCTCAGAAAACCGGGAAAAGAAGACTACACCCATCCCAAATCGTACAGGCCCATTGGACTCTTGCCCATTCTCGGCAAGATCTTGGAGAAGCTAATGGTAGCAAGGATCCAGTGGCACATCCTTCCGCAGTTGAACAACAACCAATATGGATTCATTCCTCAGCGCAGCACCGAGGACGCCCTTTATAATCTGGTCAACCACATTAGAGATCAGATAAGGAGTAAGAAGATCGTGCTCCTAGTATCACTAGACATCGAAGGGGCGTTCGACAACGCATGGTGGCCTGCGCTGAAGAATCAACTCATAGAAAAGAAATGCCCTCTAAACCTCTACAAAATGGTGGGTTCCTACCTTCAAAACCGCAAAGTAATGGTAAATTACGCCGGAAAAGTGAGCGAGATTGTAACGACAAAGGGCTGCGTCCAAGGATCCATCGGAGGACCGACCTTTTGGAACGTCATTCTCGACCCACTTCTGAACATCCTAAAAGGCGAAAACATGACAGCGCAAGCTTTCGCCGACGACGTAGTTCTGGTCTTCTCTTCGCATTCCACCCAAATAATTGAGGACCTAGCCAACCAAACACTCCAGACAGTATCAGACTGGGGCATGAAAAACAAACTCAACTTCGCAGCGCACAAGACCAGCGCCATGTTACTTACAAAGAAGTTGAAGCTTGCCCCCCTTAACATACGAATGTCTGGAGTCAACATCAACTTGGTTGAAGAAATTAAACTGCTAGGACTTACAATAAACAGGACGCTGACCTTCACATCTCACGTAGCCGCTGTCTGCAAGAAAGCTGCAAACATCTACAAACAGCTAGCTCATACAACGAAGGTCACGTGGGGACTAAACGGAGAGATTATTAGAACAATCTATACAGCGGTCATAGAACCTATCATATTATATGCCTCAAGCGTCTGGGCGCCAACCACAGAGCTTGTTCAAATTCAAGAAATGCTTAACTCAATACAGAGAAGCTTTGCAATTAAGATCTGCAAAGCCTACAGGACGGTATCACTAACATCAGCCTTAATACTGACAGGCCTATTACCACTGGACCTAAGAGTACAGGAAGCGGCAGCGTTATACCAAGTCAAGCATGGTCACAACAGAGACTACCTGCCGCCAGGTCTAGAACTCCAAGGCAGAGTGGACCCAAAAACACTACCCCACCCCTCTCTACTCACAACACCAGAGTATGAACAACTTGAGGATATGGCTCCACAAACTGTGAGAACCCACCAGATAACCGGCCCCCAAATCTACACTGATGGAAGCAAAATTGAGGGGAAAACAGGAGCCGCAATAACATGGTGGGAAAACGGAGAAGAGACTTCAAACAACACCTATAGTCTACACCAAACCTGTTCAGTATTTCAATCAGAGATGCTCGCTCTCATGAAGGCAACGGAAATGGGGAAAAACAGCAAGGAGCCACAAATAAACATCCTAAGTGACTCTCGCTCATCATTAGAGATGATTAAAAACCCTAAACCTCCGATCGCTTTAGCAGCGAACATCAGAAAAAATATCAAGGCTATAGAGGGGGAAGGAAGGAAGATAAGATTATTCTGGCTGCGGGCCCACGTTGGCATCCCCGGAAATGAAAGGGCCGACGAACTTGCCAAGACTGCGGCATTAACACCCAAGCCACAGTTGGACTATGACCTTGTCCCCCTGTCTACCATCAAACGGAAGATTAGAGAAGAATCGGTCCGGAAATGGCAGGACAGGCAAAATACTTCCCAGACAGGATCAATCACTAAAACCTTCTTTCCAGATGTGACCTGCGCCTACCGGATAATTCGCACAATCAAGCTTACACCATTTCAAGTGCAGGCACTAACCGGACATGGAGGCTTCGCCGAATATTTGTACCGGTTCAAACTAATAAGCAGCCCTGCTTGCGAGTGCGATCCCAACACCCAAGAAACGGTATGGCATCTACTCCTACACTGTCCTCGCTTCCTTCATCAAAAATACGATCTAGAAATACAGCTGAACATCAAGCTGGAGGAGGCGAATCTCTGTAAAATTCTTGAAAACAAAAAACAACAAGCAAAGCTACTGGAGTACATAGATACCATCATGCGTGTCGCCAACAAAAGGCACGCAAACAAGCAATTGGAATCTGGAGTAACAAACAACATAAACATAACGACAACCACCGACGGAGTAACTCAACTTCAACAAACACAAACGCCCCAAATTAGTCGCTGCAGCGTAACACCTCAGCAGTGGCTTGAAGGAGGCGAGAGAGGAATCCCAGGAATCAAGGCGAGGAACGTAGTTCTATTCATGAACACGAACTACGAACGCTTGGGAATCAGCTTCTGTAACCAGCAGGGACCTTCAACCATGGCAATATCACCAGGCCTAGCCCTGCTGCTCAAGGGGAGCACCACGAGAACAACGATGAGAAGAAAAAAGTATGATGCCCTTAATACCTGGCAAATACTGGGTATAGATTGTAAAGTGGTACGCACCAAAAACAAGACAGTGCTACTAATCGACAAAACACCGAAGAGTACCCAATTCTCGTTGGCATGCTCCCTCCTAACGAAAATGGCGGAAGAGGACGTATCCACGCAGAAAACACCCAGAATCATTAGCGTGGACACAATGTGGGTAGGATATTACCAGGGAGAGGTGGCAGACCACCTCGGGAGTGTAAAGCTGGCCAAATACCACCAGATTGTGGCCTATGAGAGGAGAGGAGAAGACCTCAGTTTCCTCGAGAACAAAGAACCACCCCCCACCTCACCGAAGGTAACAACATCCCAAACGCCTACACCGCAAAACACACGAACGCCAAAACAGGAGCTCGTCTCAAAACACCAAAACGAGACAAAAACCCGAAACATCCTGGGATCTATAAAGAAGATCCGTCAATGGCTAGACAAGTCGCCACCAACAGAGCGGGACCAGCCGAGCACCTCACAGATTCAAACGATCATGCAGCAAACACCATCAAACGCGGAACGATGGGCTACCGAACAAGACAATATCAAGCGGGGAGAAAGAGAGAAAGCCCTTGATGAACAACAAAGGGCAAGGTGTGTCAACCAGACGCTAAAAGCGGTCGATAGACAAATACACCTATTGTCGACATCGCGGCCGCCTAAGAAGAAGGTTGATACTACCAACAACGGCGCAGAAGAAAGACCTCCAACAACCTCAAAGGCGTTCACTCCCAGCGGTAACCCAGAGAGCCAAGCGGTTGCAATAAAGCAATTTGTGAGAAAAACAACATCAAAACCCCAACAAAAACAGAGCGAGACGCGCACCAAGGCACAAATGGGCATAGTCCAAGCGCCTCTTCTGAAGAAAGTCGTCAAGGTACAGGACCACCTAGCCAATGCCTTCACCGAATATGTAGCAATAACATCTGCCACCAAGGAAGTTAAAATACGTGAATGCAAGAGAATTCTAGAGGCATACCATCGAGAAAACATGGGCCTGCTAGATGTCAGATTGGAGGAGGCAGAGGCTACAATCTATAACAATATGACCACCAAGACGATAAAAGGGAACAAAATAAGATACCACATGGCCGCGTATAACGCCACAGCAGGCATAGTTCCCTTAGACGAAGAGGCCTCAAAAAGGAAAGGTGTTCCCGTATTCAAGACACCGAGGAGAGACCCCATCGTAGTCACCACCAAGGGCACAGAAATCTGGTTGGATGACAGAATCTTGGACCAAGCCAGGATTCTGGCTGACAGCAATCCTCCAGACACGTGGGAGCTGCCCCGAACAAGATGGGTCAACGGGGTGCCAGGCTGCGGGAAGACCACCTGGATTATTGCCAACTTTAACAAGGAAACGGATGTCGTAGTGACGGCAACCATCGAGGCGAGAAATGAATTAAGGGAGAAGATCACTAACCGCGCAGGAGCAGACGCAAGGAACAGGGTTCGCACACTGGCCTCAGTACTCGCCAATGGAACAAAAGGATTCGAGAGAGTCGAGTGCAAGCGATTAATCGTGGACGAAGCACTCATGAATCACTTCGGTTCCATAGTGATGATACTGAAGATCGTAAAAGCCAAGGAGCTGCTCCTTTTAGGCGATATCAACCAGCTGCCTTACATAGAGCTCGAAAATCTTTTCCCGGTCCATTACCACCGCCCAACAGTAATAACATCTGTCACGGAAGAACTACTATGTATACACCGATGCCCACAAGACGTAGCATATGCCCTCAGAAACATCCACAAGGGCATATATTCCTCCAGTAAAATAAGGCAATCACTCACCATAAGACCCTTACTGGAGGCAGACAACAACAAAAATCGCCCGAATACGCTTTTCTTAACATATACCCAAGAGGGAAAGCACACCCTAAAAGACCAAGGGTTTGGAGAAGGCGAAGAGTCCCTAGTTTTGACCATCCACGAAGCACAGGGACTCCGCTACGAAACCGTGTACGTAGTAAGAAACGAGAAGAAAAAGATACGACTCCACGATAGCGCGTCTCACGCAGTGGTTGCTCTCTCGCGTCACAATAAAGAATTTGTATACTATACAGATGACAGCGATGACGCATTGGGCAAACTAATGAAACCTGCAATGGTCCCGGACAAAGCGCACGAAATCAAAGAATATAATCTCAAGATGGCCATCCGCAGCAGAGACCAGGCCGTCATCAATAAAATAACCAGGAGTTGAGGACAATGGGGCGCACCACACCAACTAGAGCAGCCCAAAAAAAAAAAAAAAAAATGGAATATGTGTCAGTTAATTGATTTACCCTAACCCAACTATGAGCGCGGGGAGTGAATCACTAGGATCCACACCCCGCGACAAATATTAGATTAGATATTATGAGCTCGGGGAGTCGATCCAAGGATCCACACCCCGAGACAGGGACTTAGGTAACAAACTAACGGTGACAAATAAGAGGAGCCTAGAACCACCTACTTAAGCGCGCGTGACCACCATCCACCGCGCAAACACTTTACCATCATCAAGTGTTAAGTATAGGGACGCCGCCCACTGAGTTTCTTGCCGGTTCTTCTCAGGATAGGGCTAGGGTTCGAACCGGTGGTAACATCACTCACTCCCTCCACCATCTCTATGGTTCCTCTTAGGCAAATAAAATCAAAATCATCATGATTAACAAAACTAACAAATTGCGGTGCAAACAAATTTACTAATCATCATCAATCATATCCTAATCTTCCAATGGTGCGGACCAATGGTCTGCAGAGAAATTCGCGGGCCTGGCCAATTAAGCGCCCGGACGAAAAAAAGAAAAAAAAAAAAAAAAAAAAAAAAAACCTAACCTAACCGAACTATGTGTTGACCGGGGAGGTACTAATTTACTTAGATTAATTTAGTAGTTATGTAGGTTGTGTAAATATCTTATTTTCAATTGTTGTAAATAGTATGATTCCATTTTCTAAATGCGCCAGAAGTACATAGGTGCTACAGTTTCTTTTATCTAACGTCATGTGAATACATTAACCCCTTGGCTTTCGTTAAGCACGCGCGCACCCAGACACAATGAAAAATCAAATGTGTCTCAAATTCGTAATACAAAGGATTAACGATAAAGATAAATCAATTTAATTAAATTAACTTGTATCATTACTTTAGTACCTAGGTAGTTTTGCCTGTCCTAAGCCAGGATCAAAGTATGAAGGAAAAATGAGATCATATTTACTTTACATTGCATACATTATTTATTTACCACTTATCATAGTTCATTCGATTATTTTATACCTACCACTACCACCACACCGTCTGTCTAAATTTTGCGCGTAAAATGCACGTGATAATACAATAGGGTGACCATATTCTGAGGCCAACAATGCATTATTTACATTTGTCTATATTTTGTTATTTATGTGGTTTTTTTGGTGAATATAATTTTCTTTGATTGGTGAAACCAAGTTCTATCACGTCCATGATTATGTCCTTTCTTCAAAAAATCAGGCTGTATATTATCTGATCAAATCAATATTTTAATTATCAATAATAATAAAAAAACAAGCATTTAAATGATTACACGTTGTAATATAGTCTATAATATACATATAGGTATTACTGCTAATCAATGTATAAAAATATAGTTTATCGTCCATAGCACGCTATTATTAAATAGTTTATTTGAACAGTACTACTCATAAAATCGGTGCCATGTTATAATCGATCTGTGAATCGATACTTTTGAATTGTTTTCGCGCGGCTTATGTGTTTCACATCACTAAATTACACTCGTGACGTCATCGTACCTACGCAAAATGTTACACGCTCGGTCCCCATACAAATTACGGAACTCTTTACTTCTATCTTGATATAGTTCTGTGGTATCCTGCCATGTATCTCAAAGGTACTAGAAAAGGTCGTTTGCCTGCAATTGTCGCATTACTTGGAGACTTATAATAGTTTACCGTCCTTTCAGTCTGGGTTTAGAAAGAGTCGAAGTACCACCACTGCTTTGCTGGACGTTACTGATAACATCTTGGCTGCCCAGGACAATGGAATGTGTACAATACTCGTATTATTAGACTTTTCCCGAGCATTTGATTCAATTAATATACCTTTGCTGTTATCGAAACTAAGCTACTTTGGTTTTGACACTACAGCCTTGCATTGGTTTGATAGTTACCTTGAAAATAGACAATAACAGGTGGAGCTCAAGCTTGGTAATGGGAGGACTGCTGCATCCGCCTTAGCACCGTTAAAGAGGGGGGTACCTCAGGGGTAAATTCTTGAACCAATCCTGTTCAATCTTTACTGCGCAGACATAACTGATTGTTTAAAAAAATGCAACTATCACATGTATGCAGATGATCTTCAACTATATATATCATTCTATGCTGAAGATCATGTGAGGGCGTTAAATGATCTAAACTCAGACCTAGATCGAATTTCTGCGTGGTCAGAGAGAAACGGTCTGATTTTAAATCCGTCAAAGACGAAGTATATGGTTTTGGGAACACAGCGGCAGATTATGAATTTACCATCATCGATAAATGTAAATTTATTGGGGACGCCTGTTGACAGAGTAGATGAGGTCCGAAACCTGGGACTACTCGTGGATAGCCGATTTAGGTATGAAAAACACGTGGCTGAATCAGTACAGAACTGTATTTACCGACTTAAGGTTCTTTTTATAGAATGAGACCTTATCTCTCTGAGGAGCTTCGTGATCAGTTGGTGGAAACCCTTGTTCTGTCAAAATTAAACTATGGAGATACGGTTTACGGACCTCGTCTACTGGCTCGATCGGAAAAGCAAATTCAGAGAGTCCAAAACGCATGCGCTCGATTCTGTTACCACATTCCATTAAGAACTCATGTCACGCCATTCTTAAATAGTCACCGTCTACTAAAAATGAAGTCACGGCGCAAACACCATCTTGCTTGTCTGCTGTTTGGACTCGTTAAGGTTGAACTAGTTGACAGCGCCAACTCATCGGTCTGCGTAGCCTAAATTATTGTTTCAACTGACATGTGTGCGAACGGGAAAGACTCAGAGAAGAGCAGTGAGAGAATATCGCGCGCGCGTGTATAATGTAAGTACTACACCGAAATCTACATAACTAATACACTAGAAATCACCGCGACGCATTATTTTGATTTTGCTATATCTCCTAAGATATTCATTTAATTTACACGATGTAAAGGGAAAATTAATCTTCCTGAAATGCTTAAGCAAACTAACGCATTTAAAATGATAAGGATTCATACCGTATTTGTGTAAATAGCTTTCTAATAACCGCTTTATAATTGCCAAATTTTTTAAGTATTAAAAGGGATATAGTATGTTATCCTTTAGAGATAGATATATGCCATCGCGGACTTTTTTGTAGACCTATTTAAGATACACAATTCCACCATATATTATTATGTTAGAACTCAAAGGGTTTAGGCAGCGTTTTCGTTGAAAACTCCCGAACGGCTTATTTTTTACCGAAAGTCCCGCGGACTTCCCATTCCCGTGGGAGTACAGGGATAAATTATAGCCTATATGTTATTCTGATGTATAAGCTATGTTATTGTAAAGTTTCATTAAAATCCATTTAGTGGTTTTTGCGTGAAAGAGTAACAAACATCCATCCACTGACCATTAAAACCCGGCAAGTGCCACCAATGCCGCCTATGGTGAGGTGCCTCGGATCTGTTGAGCAAACAGGTCACCTCAACGGCTAGTCAGTCTCTCAAGGGACCATTGCACGCCAAATTATGTTTTCTTTCAATTTTATTGTCATTGACGTCCAATAAAAAAATAAATGAAAAAATTAAATCTCCGTACAATCACACCAACTATATGACCCCAAAGTAAGCAAAGCCTTGTGTTATATGGGTTACCATATTATAGTGAATTTGGGAAGTGAATCCTCGAATAGGTATTCACTACATAGTATAAATAAAGCAAAGTCGCTTCCCGCGTCTGTCTGTATAATAATAATATCTATGGACGCTTTTTACACCACGTCAATCTGGTCCCGTGGTAAGTTCTTGAAGAACTTGTGTTACGGGTACCAAACAACGGAAAATATATTTAATACTTTTATACAATACATATCTTTAAGATTTTTATTATATAATACACATTACACAAGAACACAGAAAACTTTTTGCTACCGGGCGGGATTCGAACCCGCAACCTCCGGCTTGAGTGCCAACGCGCTAACCATTGAGCCACAGAGGTCGTCAAAAAGCTGTATGTATGCTTAGATCTTTAAAACTACACAACGGATTTGGATGCGGTTTTTTTAATAGATAGAATGATTCAAGAGGATGATTTATGTGTATAATACATGCATAATATAGTAGATAAACACTGATAATTTTAGATGTTCCTAATGTGATGTCGTAAATAAACACATTTTTTGCACTTACATTGCAAATGCTGGATGAACCCTAACAGATAGATCAAAATAATGTACTACATTATTGTACACCTTAGAAAGATCTATAAAAAAGTCCGCGATGGCGTATGTGTATCTCTTAAGGATAACATACATAGGCTGCACTAAAAGTATCGGGAATGGAATATTTCCACTGTTCCTGTCATATTAAAATCTTTTTAATTGAAAACTCCTGGGTTTTAAAAATCGAATACCATTTATTTATTTAAAAAAAGATTCTCGGTCTTATCACAAGGTCTTGTCAAACTTGTTTAGTCGTTGAGAAAATGGAATTGACTCGAGAAAATTCTTTAAGAAGATTTATTATGACTTTCGAAGTGTTTTAACCCAAAAAACAGTGTGTTGACCGGATGATTTCTGCATTTGGTGATGAAGCCCCATCCGAAACCGTAATTTATCACTGGTTTGCTGAATTTCAACGTGGACGTGTCAAGCTCAGTGATGATCCCCGTCAAGGTCGTCCAAAAACAGTCACCCAAGAAAACGTTGATGCTGTGCGTAAGCTGATTGAGGAAGATCGACATGTGACATACCGCGAAATTCAGGCAACTTTAGACATTGGCATGAGTCAAATACAAATAATCTTGCATGAACAATTAGGTGTAAAAAAGTGATGGATACCGCATTTGCTCTGTGAAGAGCAAAAAGCGGCTCGCGTTACTTGGTGCGTCAGAACTCTCGAAAGATTCCACGCAGGATCCTCAAATGCTGTATACAACATCGTATAAGGTGACAAATCCTGGATATACGCGTACGAACCCGAAACAAGAAACCAAGCATGAGTTGTTCGAAAATGAGTTAAAGCCAACAAAAATTGTTCATTCACGGAGTGTTGCAAAAAAAATGGTGGCCACGTTTGTCTCCAAAACCGGCCATGTTGCGACTATTCCTCTTGAGGGACAAAGAACGGTTAATGCAGAATGGTATGCTAGCATTTGTTTGCCACAGGTCGTTTCTGAACTCCATAAAGAGAACTGCAACCGCCGCATCATCCTCCATCACGACAATGCGAGTTCTCACACCACGCACAGAACAAAAGAGTTTTTAGAGCAAGAAAACATAGAATTATTAGACCATCCGCCGTACAGCCCCGACCTAAGCCCTAATGATTTCTATACTTTCCCTAAAATAAAGAATAAATTGCGTGGTCAGAGATTTTCATCGTCTGAAGAAGCTGTGGACGCCATTTTGGAGACCCCAACTTCCGAATGGAATGGTTGCTTCAATGATTGGTTCCATCGTATGGATAAATGTGTCGAATTTCGCGGAGAATACTTCGAAAAGCAATAAATACATTTTTAGATAGTAATGTTGTGTCACTTCCTTGATTCCCGAAACTTTCAGTGCAGCCCTCGTACTATATCCATTTTAATACTTAAAAAATGGGCAATTATAAAGCGGTAATTGGAAAGCTATTTACACAAATGTGGTATTAATCCTTATCATTTTAAATATGTTAGTTAGCTTGAGCATTTCATGAAGTATATTTTTCCCGTTTACACCATGCAAATGAAATGCATATCTTAGGAGATATAGCTAAATCAAAAGAATGCGACACCATGATTTCGACAGAGCCGCGCGGGCCAGGCGCTCCGTGATGCCGCGCCTCGCGTCTGAAAGTTAGGATAATTATTATTATTGTATCAATGTATGGTAGAATTGTGTATCCTAAATATGCCTACTGAAAAGTCCGCGATGGCACATAATATGTATGTATTAGTTACCTAAATTATACCTAAAATATAGGTATAAAGCGGTAATGTAAAAGCTATTTACAAAATTATACGGTATTAATCACTTCATTTTATAAAATAAAGTCCTACGCCCGTCCATAGATAAATAATCATCATCAATGCGTATACGGCTGTACATCTAACTTACGCGGGTGAAGCTGCGGGCAACAGCTAGTGCCTAGTACGTACATAAATAGTGTATCCTAAATATGCCTACAGAAAAGGCCGCGATAGCATAATATGTCATTATGATACAACATACAACTATGTATATCCATTTTAATGTTTATTACAAAAAATTAAAACCGACTTCAAATATACACAGCACAGAACCGCAGCCTTCAGAGGTAGTTTCCGGTACTCGGCTTCGAAGGTGTGGAACAACCTGCCGCCGCCAATAAGGGCACTCAACACCTTAGAAACATTCAAAAGACATCTGAAACAGTTTCTTTTAGACGAGCAACGATATTTACTATGGCTATCTGACAATGTCGAACTAAACCAATTTGCTGCATCCTTGAGGCACACTTTAGTTTATGGGATGATTGTTGTCAACTAAATCTATAAGTATCTAGTAGTAATATATTTCAATTGTATATCCTAAACTATTTTGTTGTTGTCTCTAGTGTGTGGTCAAATAAATGTTTTTCTTTCTTTCTTTCTTTAATAGACACAGGTTACATGCACCAATGATTAGACTTTCGAAAGTAAGCAATTCTTTTAAAGGCAACTGTATACGCTTTTACAATAGGATCCCAGAAAACGTTCAAAAGTTCAATAAAAAAATTCAAAAAATTTGTTAAAGAGCGTTTGTGTGGTAAAGCATATTATAAAGTAAAAGATTTCATGGAAGATACCACACCCTGGGAATAAGGCGTTCCTCCCGGGCATTTCAAGATAAGATGTTAAAATTGTTATGTAATATATATTATTTGAAAAGAGAGTTTGTTTTGCCGGTTCTTCTCAGTGGGCTTACCTTGGAACCGGTGGTAGATTCAATTGACGTTCAAAAAGATACTGTATTAGTATTATTTTGAATAAAAAATTTTGATTTTGATTTTGACGGCCGAGGAGCGGGGGAGGGAGAGCTTGACCTTTTGCGCCTCCGCCTTTTTGACCGCCTGCGCGGAGGCCGTCGGTGTTTTTTGCCGGCGGTGCCGCAGCTGCCGGCTTCTTCGCAGCCGGTTTACGGCGCACGATCTCTGTCCAGGTCGCCGCCGACTCCTGGGCTTGGGCCCCCTCTTCAGCCCTTTTGGGCGCAGCCTCCTTCGAGGTGGTGGGACCGAACGCGGTCCATTCCACTCCCTTTTTCCCCTTTCCCTTGCCCTTGCCTTTTGCGGCTTGGGACAGGGCGGGGAAGTCGACCGGATCCGGTCCAACCACCGGCATCATCAACTGTTGCCGGCTTCCTCCTCGCTGAAATGGCGGCCCTTGTGGCTACCGCCAGCTCCTTTTTGTCCCCCGCTAGTGGAGGACGACAGATAGGGGCAGCCGGCAACTGCAGGGCCGCCAGACGCCCGTCTACAATGTTGCCGGCCAATTCCGCCATTTCCTTTCGGAAATCGGCCGGCATTGTGATCTCTACGGCGGATCTGTATGCGCGCATCTCCTCCCTCATGAGCTCCAGCTCTCGTTAGTCGCCGGTTGTCCGCCCGTAGCCTCTTCGCCTATTCAGTCTCGGTGCGGACGACCAAAGACTCCAGCACCTCTCTAATTGAGCCGGCCGCCTTTTTTATTTTAGCGGCGTAGCCCCCCCTTAGGTTGACTGACTTTTGACTCCGCCGCCACCATAAACTCTCCTGCCCCCATCCCCTCTTCAGGGTCTATAGGAGCCTCCAGTGTCACGTCCGTGCCCGCCTTTGATTTTTTATACGCCCTCTATTCCAGGGCGAGCTCGAAGGCATCTTCCTTTTCTCGCTCCACCCTTTCTCTCAGAAACGCCCGCACTCGAGAGAGCGTGGGAGCTTTGCCACGCTTCGCCACAGGCAGCCTTCTGCTCTCCACCTCCACACCCATCTCGGATTCGGAGTTTGTACCCCCGGAGAAGAGGCGTTTCCGGCCCAACTCCGCCTCCGACATTGACGTCACGTGACGTGTGACGACGATGAGGTGCGTTCGTGCCTCCGCCCAAGCTGGGCACTTCGCCAGGGTGTAGTCTGCAGTGTCTTCATTGCTGTCACAGTGATGACACCCTGGCGAGTCCTCTGCCCCTACCACCTTCCACAGATACCTTCGAAGCAGCCGTGCCTCGTCAGGATCTGCGTAAGGTGGAAGGTGATTATGCCGTGCCACCGGTCAACCCATTGCTCCAGAATTGGACCACAACCAGGACCGTGCGATGCCCGCACTCGGCTCCTCCTGCTGCTCCTTCCACTCACGGTGCACTCACTTTCTTAGGCGCCTCCGCCAGCTCTCCTCTCATTCGGCCTCGTCATCATCCGAGACCTCCTCCTCTTCGGCGTCTCCTCTTCTCATTCGGCAGGAACGAGGGTGCCACCCCTGGTATAGGACAATATCAGGGGTTAGCACCCCCTTTGTTAGTTATTTTTCATATTAATACAGCAAATAAAGGCAAATGCAGAAAGGTTGCTTTATAAATCTTAATAACTACACACAACCTCTCAATTTCGCTTCCAATAATGTTGTCCAGTTGCTTCAATCAAATTTAATAAATAAAGTTTCTGATTGTCCTATTTTTTTCTTATACCGTACACGGTATACCTACATCACAACAGCAATTAATTATAATGAAACAATTTTTACGGATTTTATCGCGGTTTATTATGATTTAAAACACCGTCGCTACACTAAGTCTGCAATCTGTAAACAAAGTCTTGACAAAGCTCGCCATTATATTAGATTTAATAAACAACAAGTCCTCGCAAAAGAACACCGATTCCAACCCAGGATGATCCAGGGTAGTTTCGAATAACTTTGTAATATTAGTCCTCCCGTGACCATGGTTGCTGTAAAGTATCCGAAACATCGGGCTTGTAAAAATCTTAATAAACCACGATCAAATCCGTAAAAATTGTTTCATTATAATGAGTCAAATTAATTGCCTTTTCTTATAAAATGGCAATAAATTGCCTAATTTTGTGGGCCCCTGAATAGTATTAGCCCAGGGCCCCACAAATTCACTATCCGGCCCTGTTAACGCTGCTTGATTTCAGTAACGCATTTAATACAGTTGATCATGAGATTCTACTTCATTTACTAAGATCTATTAACATCTCTCCAAAGGTAGTAGATTGGTTTCGGAGTTTTCTTCAGTATTAAAGTAGACAATGTATTGTCCTCCTGGAGTGACATTTCTGCCGGTGTTCCCCAAGGCAGCGTGTTATCACCCCTTCTGTTTTCAATCTTTATAAACTCGATCTCTCAAAAAATATCTTCTCCATACCCATGTACGCTGACGACTAACAAATTTATAGCCAGACTTCATTGTCTTCCCTTTCAAGCGTCATAGCACAAACAAATAATATTCTAGAAGACATACTGCAACGGAGTAAGGACTTTGGCCTCACATTAAATCCTTTGAAAACACAGTGTATTGTTATTGGTAGCCGGAAATTGATTGCAAAAATCAAGTGGGATCACCTACCAAGTATTACAGTAGGAGGCACCACCACTCAGTGGTATTATACCACTCAGTTCCACTGTAAAGAGTCTTGGCATTCACCTAGACCAAACGCTTTCGTGGAATGTGCAGCTTAAAGAGCTGCGTAAGAAAATGACCGGAGCTGGAGCCTCTTTACGACGTCTGAGTAATTTCCTTCCCATACCTACCAAAATTTCTCTTGCACAGTCTATATTACTTCCCATCCTTGACTACGCTGATGTATGTTACTGCGATCTTAATGAGAACCTTCTTTCTGCACTAGAGCGCCTTCAAAATCTATGTATACGCTTCATTTTCGGAATCCGTAAATATGACCACGTTTCTAAGTACCGTGCGAGGCTCAAGTGGCTTCCCATAAGGCTGCGTCGGAGTACCCACATTCTTCATCTCCTTTACAATGACCTCTTTAATCCAAATTCTCCTTCCTATCTAAAAGAAAAAATTTGTTACCTTGCTGAACACTCGTCTATCCTTCGCTCTTCTAATAAACGAACGCTTGCCTTTCCTATTCATAAAACTATCTTTTTCGAATACTCTTTTACTGTCTCAGCTATTCGACTATGGAATGCCTTACCCGAATCAGTGCAAAAATCACAATCCATTACTGTATTTAAAAAGCGTCTTAAGGAGTAGGTATGTACTATCTATCCTTACCCGCTTCATAGTGCGTGTATCGTTTTCATACCTTGTTTCAATGAGATATATTTATAAAATTATGTATGTTGTATATTTGAATATCTATGTATGTAGGTATTTATTGCATAAATATTGTATATTATATTATCTATTTATATTATATATAATATGTGTATACCTATAGTCCCAAAACTCAACGATAATCTGGGACCGGATGAATGGCCAAGTTACACCAGTTCCGGGAAAAATAAAATAAAAATTCCATATCACTCAGTTCAGCGATAATAGACAATTTTGTAAAAAAGTCGAAATTCGACATCCTTGGTCGCATTTCAGTAGTTGCGATTAAAAGCATCGTTAATGAAGATCACGAAATTAAAAAAATCACAGCGAAATTGTGACATTGGTGATCACAGGACATGAAAATGCGACCAAGGATGTCGAATTTCGACTTTTTTACAAAATTGTCTATTATCGCTGAACTGAGTGCAATATGGAATTTTTATTTTATTTTTCCCGGAACTGGTGTAACTTGGCCATTCATCCGGTATAAATATTTTTAGTTGTCAAATTATATATTATTATGATAATCGAGTAATTTTAATATAAATTTTATGGTTATAACTAAACAATAATATTTAAAAAATGCTCGTACCATAGTCCTACCTTTCCTTCACCCCTATCTCTCCATCAATGGTCGTCTGGAAGAGACCGCTTGGAGCGGTAAGACCGCCTTTTTTGTAGTTAACTATTGTAAAATATTGTACTTTAATGTTCTAGTGTATTGGTACAAAATAAAGCATTTTATTATTATTATATTATAATTCAGGTACCTACTTGGTAACTTTTTCAGGATTTCAGTATTTTTTTGTAAAGAATCAAAATCATTTTTTATTTATAATAAATTTGAATGTGTACTTGGCGCGATGATTTACAGTGAAACTGTTATTTGTGGGATAAATATAGCCTGTGATATTGTAGTTTTCTAATGGCAAAATAATTTTTAAATCGGGTCAGTAGTTTTTGAATTCATTCGTATACATACAAAAATACAAATATTTTCTCTTTATAATACCAATAATACTATTAGTGTATCCAGTATCTAGATAAGACGCACCCGTCTTGGTTGTATCGCCACGCCACGCGACGACCCATTATGAGCGACTAGATATCAACAAAATAAATAAAACAATCAAGTATTCATTATAATTTTCTTTAATTAATTCAAATGCATTTGGTATCTTTTTATAACACAGTCACTTAACCTGTACAAAGAAAATTACGACACTTTTAGGAACAAGTGTCACCTCGAAACTATCTAAAGCGGAGGCGTTAAGTATATTCAGTATAATATTTTAATGTTAATAATATCCCTACATATACAAATATTAATAGAAATTATTTAGAATATTTTGTTCGTTCTTCTTTCATAAACACTTGTTTACTGATATGAAGCGCACTTAATCTATTCGGTTAAATTAGTTTGGATAAAATTGTCGTAAATTATTTACATTTAGCTACAAGCCGCGCTAATACTGACGCCCGCCCGTCCGCTCCATCGCACGCGCGCACGCGCACGCAGACGACGGGCGGCGGACGGCGGATTCGCGAAAACTGACATCTTTTATTCTGCTTGCCTTACTTTTTACCGGAATAAAGAATGATGACTATCGCTCGAACGAATCGAACATAAATAGTGTCAATTGCTTTACTGTAAAGAGAAATAAAGCTACACTCAAACGGGAACATCGTGCGTTCATGGCGGCCTTCGACCTGAGTCCTGACGCGATAGGACGGTGCAGGAGTCGCCTTCGTGCACGCAACCGCGGAGCAGCGATTATGTTTTATATTCACGTATAGGTACATCATACACATTTATTTACATTTAGTCATACAACTGAACTAACGGTCTGGTTAAAACATTTAGGTGTTTAGTTTAACTGTTATAAAATAGGCCTGTTTCCTATTTTTGTGAAATTGTACTACTTTCTGATTACCATAAATAATAAATTTCTCAAGAAAATAAAACATTTACATAAAAATCAATGTTTATAATTTAAATACGTTCCAAAACGCATGCCAATGTCATGCAGGTGTCTGCCTATGACGTCACGTCACTAGTCCTCTTCTACCACGGCGAGTATTCTGAGGAATTGTTGGGAGTAATACCTGCAGCTGAATTCCACCACCGGACATCGGGTAAAAATTACAAATTTCACCCACTACATCTCGATGTTCTGAAAACCAGGACAACTAGATTTGTACGGAATTTCCTACCTCGCACCACAACTATATGGAACGAGCTGCCACCGATACGACTTAGGGACCTTCAAGAATAGAACATACTGATATTTGAAAGGCCGGCAAACACTTGCTAATGATGTATGGATGTCGGTCTATGGATGTCGAATATCATTTACCACCAGGTGAAACGACCTTCCATTTCGAGGGGGAAACGGAAAGTCGTTTCACCTGGTATATATTATACGTTCTATAATTGTTTTGAGAGTTTTTTTGTATAACTTTCACACTCATGAAGTATCATACACAATTTTAATTCCTTAGAATTCATTTTTAAAATGATTTTTATCAAAATTACCGTCTTGTACCTTTTTTATAGAAGAGGGGGCAAACGGTCAGTCGATTCCCCTGGTGGTAAGTGATATGCGACATCCAATCGTAACGTAAAAATCTAGTTGTGATGACACTGTTTTACTTACTAATCATTGTATTGTATTTGAGTATTATTGGACGCATTTCCACTAAATTTTAAATACACAAACATTTTGTTTGTCTTGACATTTCTGAATTCTGCCGACCAAAAGTTGCTGTTTGATCCTAGAAACTGTCCCAAAATTAGCACATCCACTGGAGGCAAATTAAAAGAATGAATGCCTGTGCAAATCCTGGTTCGACCACGGTTGTTTCTTTTGGGAACAAGAAATTCAGATAACTGATTGTTAAAAACTATAGTAAAACACTAAAAACAAATAAGAAGTAATAATTAATAACCAAATCAAAACTTGATGAGATTGTTAGAAGATTTGTATTGAAATCATTATGTTTACACCACCAAGGTTCACAGACCGATAGTGACGTGACGTCATGCGCTCTGATTGATGTTTCATTTATGATGGCAGATTGCTGTATTTTATGGATTTAATTTACCTAAAAAAATGTTAGCCTCACTTTAATTTCGATAAATAATATGTTTTACGGAATCTGCATGTCCTATTTCATAATATGATTAATGCATTATTATAATGATTAACTCATTACTGGAAACAGGCCTATTCAGAGAGCAATACATTTGTAAGGTCTTCGAATACTAATAAAAAAGACCAACACACACACACACACACACACACACACACACACACACACACACACACACACACACACACACACACACACACACGCGCGCGCGCGCGCGCGAGCTTACACTCATATCATTCGACCGGAACTGACATTTTCTCTTTTAAGCACATTACATGGTAATAATAAATTAATACAAATTAGTTTTGTGTTTCTTGTAAAATAAATTGTTGTTCTCTGGATACAGACCCTTCGGCTCTGGCGAGGGTTGACTGGGCTCGTGCAGTGTAAGTGCTAGTGTACCAATTCGTAGTAAGTTAAGACGTCTAAGTCTGTCTGCGAGCCCTCGGGCGGCTCCTGTGCTAGACGACTCACTTTACATTCAGGGCCTCTCTATGTACTTGCACCCGAACTACTCGAAGCAAGATTAAGTTACATAAAAGATCCTCCACTCGACAGCACCCCCGACCCGGGGCGGCGCCGGGCCGGGCCGACGTCGACGGTCGGAACGCTCCAATATTCTTTCGCCGCGCTAACTGCCTTCACACTAGATCTCCCACTAGTGAATTACTCCATGCACCACCCGACGTTCTCCAAGAATCTACTACCTATTAGGTACTCGTGTATTAAAAATATATACATATATATGGCATATCACAAACACGAAGTCCGCCCCGAGAGCTCTCGACGGCCGAGGGCGGACGTCACTAATATCATGTCACATTAAATCGAAATATATATCCGTCGCGGGAGTCGGAGCCCTCCGGCTGCGGCGGACGAGCGGCGACGAGAAAATATATCACATCGACGTTATACAATTGCAGAAATTCAGCGCGACCGGTTGCACCGCTTCAGTGTTCATCCGAGAAACCGTTACCTAAAGTAAATGAAAATTTTAGCTTCTATGTAGTGAACATAGTAAATCGAGTGAAATAGCAAAAACAGTTGCAGAGCGGCCGGGAGGGCGGCGAGGGGCGGGGCGACGCCGGCGGCCGGGGGCGGAGCGCCGCTACACCGAGTGGCCGGGGCCGGCGTCGGGCCGCGCTCACACGTAGCGGTGCGGCAGCATGGGCTCGGCGTCGGGAGCGGCCCAGTCGCGCGCGCGCGGTGCGGCGCCGCACACGCGGCATCCCAGGAAGTCGGCCAGGTTGCGCAGCGGCCCGCGTGAGAAGGGCGAGCGCCCGCCCATTTCCTGGAAATGGCGGTAGCGGCCGCGGTTCAGCTGCTCGTTGGTCGTCATGCCGAGGCACACGACCAGGTACAGCTGGCAGCCGGTGAGCACGGCCACCCACAACAGGTGAAAGGCGGCGTTGAGTAGCACCCACGCGAGCCAGGCGTTGCACTGCGGCCAAGCGGCCGGCGCGGGCCCGCAGCGCGTTCGGTAGTGCTCCACGCCGCCCCACAGCATCCATGCGCACATCACCAGCAGGCTCGCCAGGAACCCGACGAAGTAGCGGTGGTTGTTGGCGCCTAGGAACACGAGCGGGCCGTGAGCGAGCGCATCGCGGAGCGAATATCGCGAGACAGGGTGGCGGGGAGGCGAGGAGCGTACCTATGCAGTTGGCGACCCAGGGGCAGTGGTGGTCGAACTTGGCGACGCAACGGTTGCACACGGAGCAGTGCTTGGAGCGCAGCGGGCGGCGCAGCAGGCAGGCGGAGCAGAAGCGCGCCGGCTCGAAGCCACCCGCGCCACTCTCCGACAGCTCGATGATGGTCTGGAACTTGTCCTGGCGCGAGGCGGTGATGACGCCCGGGTCGCTGCGCCACGAGCGCACGAACGTGTACCACAGCGCCAGCGAGCACAGCAGGAAGCCGGCCGTGGCCGTCGCGCTCACCACCGGCGCCACGAACACCAGCCACGTGATGTAGAACCACACCTGCCGACCGACCGACCGCTGTAGCGCTCGCACGACGCGCGGCCACCAGCGCGGCGTACCAGTGGCCGGGCGACGTGCGAGCGGACTCACCTTGGTCGCCAAGTAGACGCTGAGGGGAAATATGTTCTTTAGATCTTCATCGAACAGCGCGTTGGTGAGGAAGTGCAGGAGCGCGTAGAAGCAGAGCAACAGCAGCGCCTTAAGCGCGTACGGCGCGTCCGCTTCCAGCAGCAACCCCGTCACGTAGAAGGCCATGAACGGCACGCTCACCACGCACCACCACCGGAACTTCTGCTCGCACGTACGTATTCATTAGCGTAGCGTTAGGGAATCACAAATGGAGCAACAGAGTTTGAGATGAATAAATTATAGTTTAAAAAATACTAAAAAAACACTACTCAACTTATGGCAACTTTACACTGAGTGACAGACTAAAAACCACACAAGTGATGTAGGTAACTTGCGCACCTTATGCCTACTTGCATGTGCTAACCTGATAATCCTGATCAACTTATTTTAAACTAACTGTTGCCTGCAGCTTCGCCCGCGTTACTCAACTCCTATAAGTCACAGCGTGATGTTATATAGCCTATAGCCTTCCTCGATAAATGGGCTATCTAACACTGAAAGAATTTTTCAAATCGGACCAGTAGTTTCTGAGATTAGCGCGTTCAAACAAACAAACAAACTCTTCAGCTTTATAATATTAGTATAGATTAATAATAAAACCTTACAAAAGTTGGGTTGGAACAAACTTATTAAATTATTGTCTATTGTCATTGTTCTTAAAAATGTGTGCAAAGCTTCAATTTAATCTGACGTCTTAATGTGGGTCAAAAACCAAGTCTAAAGGAGTTGGTTACAGACAAATTGATAAAAAAATGACGGGTAATAAAGACATATTGATAACGAACCTTGTCGTAGGCCAGTCTGCGGAGGACATTCTTCTTGGATGTAACTAGTGCGTGCTCCTTGATCTTCTCAGACACCTTGGTGCCCACCCAGAGAGAGTCAGCATAGCTCTGCAACATCGCCAGCGGGGTCACGCCTCGCAGGTTCGGCACATCCAGGCTGGCGTTACCCTGCAGTCGTGTTCACTAAACGTTATAATCTCCTGGGGATCAACACAAATTAATTTAGACTCGAGATGTCCAGGAGGATACTCACGTATAATATCAACGTGGATATGGCGGTGGTGTTCCTCGCTAGGATGGCCCAGTGCAGCGCCGTGTTCCCGTGCGAGCGGTCGGCAGGCGCGGTGGAGGCGCCCAGCGTGAGCAGCAGACGCGTGGGGTCCACGGCCGACACCTTCCAGCTGGCCCACATGAGCGGCGTCATGCCGGCTGCGTCGGGCGCGTCGGGCGACGTGCCGCGCGCCACGAGATACGCGACCACAGCCGTGTGCCCGAACTGCGCCGCCAGGTGCAGGCAGGCGCAGCCCTCGGCGTCGCGGCGCGAGGCGTCGGCCCCGGCCCGCAGCAGCAGCACCGTAGCTTCGAGGTGCCCTTGCCGCGTCGCCCAGTGGAGCGGCGTGGACTGCAGCTCGCCGCCGATGGCGTCCACTACCGCACCCTTCGACAGCAGGTACTCGATGATTTCCCGTCTTCACATGGTGATATTAAAAAAATTGTTAATGCTTTTACTTTAGTAGCTATTGCGCGTCGTTTAACTTTTGTACTTATGTTTGTATGTAGATATTATTTTGACATTTGACTTCGTTTGATTAAATTTGTGGATATATAAATAAATTAAAAAATATACATAGTTAAAGAAAAAACTAAAAAAAAACACTTTAATAGCAAACCGAACTAAAAATTTGAAATTAATTTTTAATACAAGAACTAAATGGATTAACAAAAAAATACATTTTGCTTATTGTAAAAAAGCGTGGTACTTCATACTAAGTTCTAAGTTTTTATCTAACTTCACTTTTGGATTTTTTTTAACAATGAATATCAAGCACCTCACGTTTTTTTACAACAAGTAATATATATTTTTTGTTATACCATTTAATTCTTGTATTAATTTTTTTTTCAATTTTTTTGTTCGGTTTTCTATTTAAGCGTAGTAAGCCACCACCTGTTTTTTTTCAGTGATTAATATCAGGCTGCAGTTTGAAGAAGTTTGTTGGGTTTGACGAGACGCCCAAGTCCCCTATGTCCAAATTCTCAGAAGTAGGTAATGAACTGCTCAGTGCGCAGATGTAAAACATGTTGATTTGGTAGAGTGTTGAAATTGGCAGACTAACAGTAATTTTTTTCTACTACATATCTAATATCAAAGAATATATTTCATTGACTACATTATTATATTCTACAGATTAGTCAGTTCTAAAAAATCCGGCCAAGTCACAAGTGTGATTGGGACTCGTACACGAAGGGTTCCGTAATGGTAATGCCATTAGATACTTTTACAATAAATCATGTTTGTTGTAAGGGAGCCCCTTAAATATTGGTTTTGTTCTGCTTTTTGTATTGGTTGTTATAATGGCAACAGAAATACATCATATGAAAAAGACTTGGTCACCGTCCATACAAGTTTGGCCTAAAAATCAACAGTAACGAAAACCTATTTGTTATTTTGGCAAAATTTCGATTTAGACGATGACTTTCGATTCAAATCACGGACACATCAAATTCACACAATATTCTAACGAGTTTTTGATTTTTAGGTTATAATTGATTGTAAAATGTCAATGGCAAAGTAGAAATATATCGTCTTGCATTCACATTTGTTATAAGTTAAGATTTGAACTAAATTGATAAAATATATTTTAAGTCAACCACGATGAGAAGTTTAGTTAAGAATCTTATATCTTTAAATGAGCAATTCTTGTATTAATTATATATATATATATATATAATTGGAATCTCGGAATCGGCTCCAACGATTTTCATGAAATTTAGTATATCCCGGGTTTCGGGGGCGATAAATCGATCTAGCTAGGAATCATTTTTAGAAAGTCATTTTATAAAAATAAAAAAAAATACCTGCTGCATTTCATTGCGTAAATAAAACTCAAAGGTGTTGTTGATATGGGGATAAAACAGCTTTGCTGAGTCTCAGAGGTAAGGGCATGCAGTGTAATTACTGGCACCGAGACTTAACATCGTCTCAGGATAGGCGAACATCAATGAGTTGCCTAGGCTCGTTCCAGGTAAACTAGTTGATGTTCATGAGTGATGTTGACTACTTACCATCATGTGGTTATTAACTTTTACTTTACTATTAGGGATTTAATATTTAATAAAAATAATAATATGAAAAATATATCTTTATTTCAATTTGTTTATTATATGACACATAATATTTACATTGAATACACACATGATGTACATAAACAAAAGAGAAATTATCCATTCCAATGGTGAATCATCTATATTTTCTATTAGTACATCATTTAAAAATTGTGCACGAGGGTCAATGATTGGAACTTGGTGTCTTGCCCAGCGGAGGTACCAGATTATTATCATTACATGAGCGCAGCAACCAATAGTTCTAGAACAATTACAGCAATACTGTGCTATTGATTCTCTTCCAGCGAGGATGACAAATGTAATGAAATGCACGAATCTGAAAATCATCTATTATTGTAAAGAAATAATAATAGTACATGGAATAATTTATAATTTTATTCATAGTTATATAATTTTTTAAAATATAAATTAGGTACTAAAACTAAGTTTATCCGAGTATCCGTGGAAATCGACAGTACCCTCGTTGGGCCAGCCAGATGATGAGAACACCATTAGGATTTAGAGTCTGCGTTCACCTTACCTTCTTATCGGGCGCAGAGTGCCACATAGCCCCCGGCCCCCGGGCCCGGTAGTATGCCTAAACGCATTCCCCGACAAAAAAAAAGGTTTGTCTGAGTAATATGTAATATTAAGCTCAATAAGAACCTTTGTTGATTTTAAATTGCTTAATACTAGAAACCCACCCTTGCTTTTATATTTTATCAAATTTTTTTCTGACTTATTTGACATTTAAACAATACATTCAATAATTATTGCATACATAAAACAGACAGACACAGAGATGAAGAACTTTAATTTATATGTTAAGGTTACATACCTCCAATGGCAAAATTGATGTTCATTTTTCAAAAGTATGTATGTATTTAGTTTTAAAAGTAACTTGTATTTCTTAAAATAAATGAATTGTATTCTTATTAAGAAATAAACGTCTTAAACCGTAAAATGATGTATGCTTGAATATATCCTTGAACCTAAAAAAAGAAAGACATTAAAATTATTAATAAGCAGTCACGGTTGATGAATTTTAAGTCACCAGATCTGGTCAATATCACTTCTATAATTCACTAGTTATGTATAGCATGTATGACTATGATGATATTGTATTTTTGTTCCGAGCTAGTTCCCCTTTACTTATATGGTCTTGTGATTTATAGAGTGTCTCTTAGCTTGGTGTGTCGTTTGACATAGGCCTCCTCCAAATGCTTGGATTGCTCTCTGTCTGCCGGGACTCTCGTCCAGTACCAGGTCCCAGGGCCAGGCGAAGATCATCTTCCCATCTTCTTAGTGGACGTTTCCTTTCTCTTGCACCATCCCTTGGATACCATAACGTGACCTGTTGACTCCACTTGTTCGTTCTGCACCTTAACATGTGTCCTGTCCAGGTGGTCATTTCAGGTGGTCGATTCTTGTGATTATGTCAGGAAGTTTGGATTTATGTCGTATCTCTGTTGAGGTGATTTTGTCGCTGAGCTTTATTCCCAACATACTCCTTTCCATCGAACGTTGGCACTTGGAGAGTTTCCAAGCGACCAAGTTTCGCATCCATATGTCAAACATGGGAGGATGCATGTGTTGAAAGTTTTTCGTTTTGTTGATATACTCAAGTCTTTGCTTTTCATTATTTCTTTGAGAGACCAGTATTTCTTCCAACCACAAGCAATTCTTTTGTTGATTTCCTTTTCCATCTGGTTCCTGGGTGATATTATTTGTCCTAAGTATTAAGTATACATAGTCCTCGACATATTCTAGCTTTTTCCCTTCCAGTTCTATGTCCATTTCTGTGGAGTTAGTCATTAATTTAGTTTTGTTTGTGTTGATTACAAGACCAGCTTCCTTGCTTTTGTATGCCAGGGCCTCTACCATTTCTTGTAGTACCTTCGGATCACTTTCTAGAATAATGAGATCATCGGCAAACCTTAGATGGTTTAGTCGGTTTCCATTAATGTCAAGGCCGTAATCGTCCCAATTTAGTCTTCTGAAGATATTTTCGAGCACAGCAGTGAATAGTTTTGGGGAGAGGGTCCCCTTGCCTGGCGCCTCTCTTTATGGGGAATTGATCTCCTACAGTTTCTAGTTTTACTCTGCTTTTGCTTATTTTATAAATGTTTTTGATCATATCTATGTAGTGCCAGTCTATGCCTTGCTGTCTTAAAGTTTGCCATATACCTATACTCATGATTGAGACTGTCAGATGCCTTTGCGTAATCTATGAAAGCTATATAAACAGGCTTTTGGTATTCATTGCACTTTTCTAGAACTTGCTTTATAGTGTGGATATGATCGATTGTGCTGTAGTTCCTTCTGAAACCTGCTTGTTCTATAGGTTGGTTTTCTTCAAGGGCTTGCGTGATTCTTTCTAGAATAGCTTTGCCGAATACCTTATATATATATGACTATAATAGCATGTATTGTTTTATTTGATAGCATCTCAACTAAAATTAAACAATTAATTAAGAAATTCAACATACATACCAATCTTTTTTTTTTTTTTTTTTTCGGATGGATCTATGCTAATGGCCCGAAGGCCCTAATGCTTCAACGGATTTGTGTGAGCCCATTCGGCTCACTTTAGATTGGGGGGTTGCCCCCCGCCTACCGTGCAGTCTGTGACCACACGGCCTCCTGGCGTCGGTTGTGTATCAGTGGCGGGACTGTGCCGCGTCACCGTCGGGTGGAGTGGAGCCCCAGGCGGTCTACCCCTACCGGGTGGGCTCATTGGCGTGAGGACCCGGCATATGGCGCCAGCGATACTGGGGCCCACTCCGCCGGTCGGAGTTGCAGCGTCCGCCACAGGAGGTCTTGATGAGGGTTGTTGGGCGGGGCCCCCCTCGACACCCCGCGGTGGGCATCGCCTATCTGACGCGTTAATGTTTTTTAACTTTCTGTTAGAACTAAACGAACCCAATACGGTTGACGAGTTGAACTCGGTTCTATTAATCTGAGGGCCGGCCCTCTCCTCACCCTCAAGTGGGGGAGGTGGGTCGCGCACGATACCCGTATAATCAGACGGTAGCGAAGTGCTACCGTTGTTATCGCGGTCTGGGTTGATGTCGACTCGTGTTGGGTTCGAGCCTAAATTATCGCGATCGATCCGGATCGATTGGATTACATACCAATCGCGGAGCGGTCTATTCACAGAAATATATCGAGATATAGTTCTGTGGGTCTATTGCTATAGACAGTGAATTATTATTTGTTCGTTTTTTAATTTAATAGAACCAGATGCAAAACCGCAAATGACACAAAATATATTTTCTCGTTTTTAATCATGGACTACATACTACTCACTCCCAGTCCTTAGTCTAAATCCATGTTAAAAATAATATTGTGTAATAGCAATAAAATGTAAAAGTAAAAATAATATATGATACAGTTTTGAGTCAAGTGTTGACTGATGCCCACACGTTGGACGCTATCAGTTTGTATTATTCATTGAAATAATATGGACGTCGTAGTAGTTATTGCAGCTGCTGCTGTTTAGAGAAAAAAAAAAAAATAACGTGATATTTACATGCAAAAATTGCACATTAGTAGAAATCCCAGATGATTATTAGTTGTAGACACAAAAATTAAAAAAATGCGATTATTTTATTACATTTTAGTTATTTTATTTTTTGAAGTCGGTTTTAATTTTTGTTTCTTAATTTCTAGTGATTCATTAAAAAAAACAGACAAAGATAGACATTTAAGCATATTGAACCGTATGAAGTAAGTCCAACAAAAGCTGTAAATCATCAAGGAGTTCCCTCGACTGTCTTTCAACTCCAGCATCAGATCGACTCTAGACCTTCATTACATTGTAGTACTTTAAAATGCTTAGTTAAAAAAAATAAGCGCATTAGTCGCTCCTAAGGTTTTTGAAAGTTCTCGTTTTCTCTGGCATGCCATCTCAGACCCTGGTTTCCTTATCGTGGGACCATTTGGCAAGTTACTTTAGAACAAAAATCGTCATCAGCCCGCTTCGATGCCTTCTCAGGCAGGGGCTTCGTAGCTGGTATACCACTCACGATGGTGTTGTTAGCGAGATTCTCATTCCTCGCAAACACAGGCACCGGGACAGTTGGTCGGGAGTTTCGTGCAGCACGAGAAGGAGCTGGCTCATGACGAATATAATCACGAGCAACGGCTTACGCCGCGCTACACGTTTACTTAATAGTAACTGTCAGCAATACGTCCGCATCGAGTGGCGACCGAACGAGACTGTTGAAAACCTTAAAAAACATTTAAAAAAAAACTTAACTAAAATATATTATTAAAAACCGGCTAAGTGCTAGTCGGACTCGCGCACGAAGGGTTCCGTACCATTACTATACAACATTAGATAATTTAACAAAAATATGGTTTATGTTTATGAAATTAAATGTTTTTTTATATATTTGAGTTGATTGAATGAAAGGTAAATTGCTGCTTACGATTTATGACGTATTAAAAAAAAACTACTTACTGGATCTCGTTCAAACAATTGTCGGTGGAAGTTAGCATGGTACTGTACATCACATTTTTTTTTTAGTTTTATCATTCTCTTATTTTAGAAGTTACAGGGGGGACACATTTTTCCACTTTGGAAGTGTCTCTCGTGCAAACTATTCAGTTTAGAAAAAAAATATACTAGAAACCTCAATATCATTTTTGAAGACCTATCCATAGATACCCCACACGTATGGGTTTAATAAAGAAAATGAGATTCAGTTCTAAGTATGGGGACCCCCAAAATTTATTGTTTTTTTCTACTTTTGTGTCAAAATCTTAGTGCGGTTCACAGAATACATCTAGTTACCAAGTTTCAATAATATAGTTCTTATAGTTTCGGAGAAAAGTGGCTATGACATACGGACGGACAGACAGACAGACTTGACGAATCTATAAGGGCTCCGTTTTTTGCCATTTGGCTACGGAACCCTAAAAAGGAGTCCCTTTAGGCAAGGTTCCGAAGTGCAGTGGCAGCGTTCCTCCTTTAAATTGCTAGACTAATTCTTTGTCCGAGGTAGCTGCCAGCTCTTCGATCTCCTGTGATAACTTTTCTCTCGACTCGACTAAACTTTTTGCTATTTCCTTAAAAAGCGCTAGGACCCCACGGACCAAGGATCTCGACACCAAATGAGACCAAATCATATTTGGAGCCTAGAAGTCGCTTCACAAGCCGCACCAGCTCTGTTGTTGGTTCCATGAAGATGGAAAGAGGCTAGCGTGTCTGAACAGGTTGCATCCCATACCAGCACCCGGCCCATCTTCCATGGAATCAAATTCATACCGTCCGGTCTCTTGCCATCGTCTCTTGCAATACCAGTCGGCTCAAGTAGACTTGTCACTTTGACAGTGGCAAGGGACCGGCGCGGCGTATGATATCGTTAAGTGCGGCATGTCTCGAGAAGCGGTCTGCACTTTTTTGGCATGACAGTCCGTGATGTCCTAGTTTGTCGACACCAATGCCACAGGGATATTTATGGGGAGCGCGGAACCGCAAGCCGTAGACAGGTTGCGATTCGGAGTTCCTGCATTTGACGAAGGGTACGCGTGAAGCCAGTAGCTGGCCTCATGCGCGCCCACGGCCAAAAGCCTAGCACGCGCCGAACCTGTACCACAGCTCAAAAGATTGTCAAATAAATTGTTTTCATTATAGGAAATAGATTGATTAAGGTTCCTAAAGATATATCATTAACATTTTTTTTATAAATTGTATTAAGTTATAATATATTATGTAATAGAGATGCGCCAAATGTAGGTTCAACCGAATACGAATGTTCGGCCGAAACATTCGATTAAATTATTATTTTTTTCATTTCTGAACTAGTATTTCTTACGGAAGATAATATATCTAATATTTGTTCATTGTTGATTACATAGAAATTTATTTGACTTTAATGAATTACATTTTTAATGTTTATTTGAATGTAGGTGCATTGAAATTTACTTAAATTATACTATTTGTTACTTAAGGTTTTTTAATTGTTAATTTCTTAAATTTTATTTAGCGTATATAGAGACATTTATTTAAAGAAAACTTAATTTGATTATATAAGTATACATATTTTAATACTAGTATTGGTTCCTAATAATATAACTAGATGTAGCCCGCAGCTTCGCCCGCGTTAATTTCGATTTACAGCCGTTATCGAATTGATGATTATTCTTATAGATTAATTTACTCCTTATAATATTAGCTATCTGTTAGTGATAGTCCCGTCAAATTTGGCCCTGCTGTTTCAGAGATAAGCCGGAACAAACAGATAGACAGACAAAAATTGTAAAAAATGCTATTTTGGTATATGTACCGTGTGTATACATCCCCATGTATTTAGTAAAAAGTGCTTATTTTAATATTACAAACAGACACTCCAATTTTATTTATCTGTATAGATAATAATAATAACAACCCATATATTCCCCAATGTGCTGGACCAATGCGGGTTGGTGATATATCAACCCTTATATTATGTGCCACTGCTGGGCACGGGTCTCCTTCTCGAAAGCAGGCGAGGAGGGTTATTGGGCCACAACTCACCGATATGCTAGCCCAATGTGGGTTGGTGAACTTCACACACCTTCAAAGGCTTTTAATCTCATTAGACATGCAGGTTTCCTCACGATGTTTCCTTCACCGGTGAGCAAGCCGGTGGTCAGGTAGAAATTTAGAAAAAACCCATTCTAGGCATCACAGGAGGGGTCAGAACATCATGCCTGATGAGATTAAAAGTCTTTGAAGGTGTGTGAAGTTCACCAACCCGCATTGGGTATCGGTGAACTATGGCACAAAAACCCTCTTCGCCTGATTTTGAGGAGGAGACTTGTGCCCAGCAGTGGGACATGTAAGGGTTGGATATTATTATACTAGCTGTTGCCTGCAGCTTCGCCCGCGTAAGTCAACTCCTATATGTCACAGCGTATAGCCTTCCTCGATAAATGGGCTGTCTAACACTGAAAGAATTTTTCAAATTGGACCAGCAGTTCCTGAGATTAGCGCGTTCAAACAAACAAACTCTCCAACTTTATAATATTATATACATTTCATCATTTCATATTAAAAGAATTGAAATAGATCATGAGATTATATGTTTTATTAGTCTGTGGTACTTCACCCTGGGATCAGGGGAAATATCATATTTCTAATATAAAATAAAATTACACTTTATTATATATACAACATGCAATCAGACCAAACACAAAGCATAGTGATTCATCCTTGTTTTTACAGAAGTAGGATATATAAGTAAATATCGTTAAAAATATTATTGTAAAGTTTCATAAAAATCCATTCAGCAGTTTCTGCGTGAAAGAGTAACAAACATCCATATAATCATTTGCATTAAAATATTAGTAAGATCGAAATTTTATTTAAAAAATAATAGACAATTGGTTGAAAATAAAGGTTCACATCTGCCTCGTTAGTTTAATTGTACCTGTTATTAATTGCCGCCCAGTGTAACAATGTGACAGTTTCATGGTCCGGCTGATTGACATCCCAGCCAGCCTCGACAAGTTCCTTGACGCGGGAGAAAGCTCCATACTGTGTCGCCTTCACTATATCGAAGCCACTATAGTCGCGCTCTAAGGGTGCCGGTGGCTGCTCACGCGGAGGTGGGCCTTCGCCCTCGCGTTGTGACTTGCCGCATTGTCCACTGGCGGCGGCCCCACACGTGCTGTCATACATTATTTTGACTAGTCACACGAAGATCTTAGCATTATCACCGCATTTATTCACTATTAAGTCACATTCGCATTATTCCGAAGTTTATCAGTGAAACACTAAACAGAAGTCACAAAATCAAAGTACGGAAACGTTCAAACGTCAAACCAAATTTATTGACAATACGTCATGAAGTTAGGAAATAAGAGGAGTTGTCCCTTTCTTTAAACTGACAGCTGTAAGTGAGTGCTTGATCCGCCATGTTGAGTGCCCTTTTCTAGTGGTATCCTTTATATTGTTTGTGGTTTTGCTGTCAAAACCCTAGCAATGGTAGCCATGTTAAGTGCCAATTTGAGTTGTAGAACATCTATTTTTCGTAGGTATGCCCAGTCCTTCTATATTATGTCTATGCAATACGTAGTATTCTCTGTATTGGCCACAGACTACATATATATATATATATATATATATATATATATATATATGTAGTCAATTATATATATAAATAATTTTCAAAAAGTTGGCCTTTTGGCCTACGAATAAATAATAAGTCAGGAAGTCTAACTCAGAACAAAATGACACATAAAAAGTGGGCCTACTTCAAACCAAAACGACGTATGATTTAAAATACCAATCACTTTCGAGGTTACGAATAGACGTCATTGGTGATTTGTTTAATTTCAGAATAAATGCAGGTATTGGTCGGCGCGCATGCTGCAATGTCACCTATGACAGTCGAGTGATAGCTGCGTGGACGATGTCATGCAATAAGTGAACCAAGTCAATAATAAAACAATATTATTTAATATTTTACAATGATTTCTTTCGGCCGAGTCCACCGACGCGCCACAATCGTAACATACTGTTACTGACTCCCTGTGGGCCGTCCGGCACAGGTACTCACCAAAGCAACCATTCCTGGTGAGCACCTGTGTCAGACGGAAGGTGACGGGGTTGTGCTTATGGCGCATCCAACGCTCGAGGACTGAATGCAAAGCAACCGTTAGGCTTTTGTCATACGACTGCCGTGCCTGGTCCTCCCCCCACCTCCGTATTAATGCTCCTGTCCTAGTCGGCGAACCCGTAGGATCTAGTAAAACGTAAGGTTCTCGCCGGGAGCTTTCCTAACAAAGACATATGAATGCGTCTCGGCAAGAACCTCCACCACAAATTCCCACGGGGGGTCGCCGGCTAGATCAGTGGCTGTCACCCACGATACTGTTCGGTGCCAGCTGGGCCTTATCCCTCGCGGTAAGATGACCCGCCCAAATGGATGCACCATACATCGCCATACTCCGGAGTATAGCTGCCTGCAGGCGGCGCTGGTTCCTTCGAGGTTCGGGAGCAGTCTGCCCAGCGCACTTGCCGCCTTCACGACCTTCAATCCGAATATTGACAAATGTGGGCCGAAGGTCCACCCTCCGTCTCCGTCCCTTGATCTGGGGGCTCATCCTGACCCTCCCCCCTCGGATCTGGAGGGTAGCTCCCGGACGGAGTCCTTTACGGCCAGTCCCGCAGAAAAGAAGGACTTTGGTCTTCTCAACTCTGACCCGAAGCCCTAACCTCTCTATGCGGCTGATCACGAGGTCGACTCCGACTTTGGTCAGCCGCACCGCCTAGCTCCTTATAGGCTCTTCCCCGGGATACTCTTGTCTTTCAAGCTTAATTGCAGCTAACTACTTATTTTGCCGAATTGGATCGGCTGGGATACTAAAAGAAAACAAAGCAAGCAAAATGCACAATCATTTTTAAAATACCTCAATTATATCGATATATATTTAAATAATGATAAAAATATAAACATATTAGGTATATTATACATTTCATGAAGAATAAATAAAATACCTTCTACATTGGTTCAAATATTGACTGACTTCATTTTGCATAGTATTGACCATCTCGGTTTGCTTATTACATTAACGTATTTGAATATAATATAATTCTACTACTATTTACTAGTGAGAAATAATCCCTGGAGGTTTTGATTTTGTATGGCTCCTGCTCCACTTCACTACAAATGATGGCATGATGATTAACAGCTGCAATTCATAATGAAAAAACGAAAACGTATGCGTAAGTTTGACGTGTGTTCGCTTGTAAGAAAAATGTCCGACTGATGACGCGCTGGACTTTTAAGCCCCGCCTACTTGGACACGACTTTTGTTGGGTCATTTTTATAACGCAGTTACATTTCCTGACTTATTATTTATTCGTAGCTTTTGGCGGAGGAAAATCAAAATTTTCAATTTTTTTTTGCTAATTCGTTTGTCCGTCGTTTGTTCTTGGTTATCCGATCGAAATTATTGTTTGTTCGTTTTTCAATTTTTTTTAAATAATTTTCAAAAAGTTGACAAGTTGGCGGGGGAAAATCAAATTTTTCAATTTTTTTTTGATAATTCGTTTGTTCGTCATTTGTTCTTGATTGTCCGATCAAAATTATTGTTTGTTCGTTTTTTTTATATATAATTTTCAAAAAGTTAACTTAAACCTGGGCCCCTGCTATAATACACACACCGGCTAGGAACAAGTATCATATGGAATTAACATACGCGTATACCCGAAAGGGACAGTCATATTTTACAGGGATACCACATTCATAATAACAAGTCTACTTATTTTCTTGAAACAAGTGAATTAAAAATAATAAAAAACTGGTAAAGGTTGATAGATAACTATAAGCATTAGCCCTAACCAAACATTTATTGTAATTTTAGACAGCTGCATTTTTCCGGATTATCGAAAATATTAGGTAATGACTAATAATAAACCGCTAAAACATAAATAATAAAAAAGAAGGCTATATACGTCTTAATATGTATGATCTATAGTAACAGCCTTTTAGGATAGCAATAAACATATTTGTTTTTATTGTGTTTATTTCGAAAATTCCAGTCACCCTTTTTATATAATACCACATTCTTGGGTAATCTGCCTATAACAAAACTGGTATCACCATACCTACATAAACCGACCAAATTAAAAAGTAGTACAAAAGGCGACATATTTGACAAACTGTTCGCGAGTGAGAATGTTTGTATGGCATTCAAATTTAGCGGATATTTTTTTGTTGGGCACATCTTTGTTGTGCCCAACAAACAAAGAGTGATATTCTGACAAAGACAAAATAAAGTGTCTATGTCTCTGTCACTCTTGGAGTTTTTCGTATGTTGTTATCTCGTTCCGATACGGTATTATTATTAGCTTGTCAAATCTATTGATACTTGATCTTAGCACACCGGCATATTTAGCGGAACATAAAATAAAGGTTTGATATCAATAACATATAAGGTTGCTGGCTGGTTTATACGTCATTTAATTTAAAAAGAAATATTTTCAAATTAAGAAAACAACTGAACATGACATTTTATGCAATTGTTTTAATTTTATTCAAGTACACCTTAACTGGAGCGAACTTCGAGTATTTCTTCCTTCTGTGTTTGATTTAAAATTTCATTGAAATACTGTTTTTGACGTGACAACGTCTTATAATAGGGATGTTGACATTTTTCATACATGTTTATAGATCATTTATAAATATCTAATAGAGGCCTAAATATTATTAACTTTTGCTTAAATACGTCTAATGCCTATAAAATCTTGCATTTTATAATGCATTTTAACTTTCGCTCCAAAACGCTAACACTTGTCAAGTGATGTCATATGTTGTTAAACATGGTAAAAATGATAAAATGATTCTAGTTGTCATTAATAAAAAATGGCTTCTAAGTTTTATAATTGTTGTACGGTGCCAATGTGTGTGTACACTGTCAAAACGCCTGAAAATTAGTTTTTACAATATGTACTGCGTACGGGAAATGGTGTATAAAAGTACGTCAATATTCTTCCGCTTCCGCTAAATAGGAACAGGTAACGTCATTTCCGTCTATTATCACGTGACCTATTTTAAATTTAGTTAGATTTTATTTATTAAATATTAATTTAATCAAATAAAAATAAGGGAAAATTTTGTATTTTTTTCAGAATTCTATCATAGAAACTACCAATTAACATCAAAATTATATTTTTATATGAATACTGTCAACATCCCTATTATGCCTGACTTAGCCCCAATGGAGATTGCCAGGGCTCTCGAAATGCGAAGAAATGGTCAAACCTACAGAGTGATATCCAGAGATCTTCGTCGACCAGTTTCAACGATCCATCGCAGTATCCAACGGTTCCGGGAGACCGGTACTTATGTGAGAAGCAGGACAAGGCAGAAAAAGACGCTCTTCGAGTAGGGATGATCGTTTCATTCGGCTTCGTGTACGTAGGAACCCCCGTTTGACGGCCGTCCAAGCCTGACATGAGTTAGAAGCAGTGCGGGGTGTAACAGTAAGTGAGCGTACGGTACGAAGAAGGTTCGAAGAAGCTGGTTTGGGTTCATTTGTGCCCGCCAAGGCTCCAAGGCTCGAGGTAAATCATCGTAGAAACAGGTTAACTTTTGCTCAGGAACATCGACTTTGGAACGCGGACCAATGGAGTAAGGTATTGTTTAGTGATGAGTTCAGAATTCTCTTAAATCAAATTGACGGCAGGCAAAGAAAATACAGACGCAAAGGAGAACGATACATTCAGACAAATTTTGAAACTACTACTTGGCGTGGCGGTGGGACTTAGTAGCCGAGGGTGAGCCCAACACCCTGGGCGAAGCTAATTGAGCCGAGGGGGCTCTTTGGACCCCTCTTATAAGAAGAGGGGACAAAAGAGCAGGGGGCAAGGGGTGAGGATGGGAACCTCACCCCATTGTACTGTCCCGACGTTGGGAGGGGTTGTTCTGTGGTGCGGGACAACCCCTTGTTGCGGAGGTGGCATCGGTCCCTTGGGGGACTGACTAGCCGACGAGGTGCCCTGTTTGTTTATTAGATCCGGGGCTACTCACCAAAGGCGGCATTGGTGGCACTCGCCGGGTTTTAGTGGGTAGAGCTGCGTCCACTTACCAGCTTTCGGGCGCAGCGAGTCCCACATACCCGCGTGGGGAGACCCACTCCCCCGCGGGATGCCTCAGAGCATTTCCCGGCGTTAAAGAAAAAAAAAAAAAAAAAGTGGATCAATAATGGTTTGGGCGGGCATTTGTTTGGGAGCTCGCACAGACTTGGTAGTGATTGACAGAGGCAGTCTGAGTGCAGACCGCTATATCAAAGAAGTTTTAGAAGAAAATGTCGTACCGTTTGCCCCATATATCGGTGACGATTTTGTTTTTATGCAGGATAATGCTCGGCCGCATACCGCTCGGGTAACTCAAGCTTATCTTAATGTTATGAATATCACTGTTATGGAGTGGCCGGCGAGATCACCGGACATGAACCCAATAGAGGACGTTTGGGACTTGCTGAAAATAATAGTTAAGTCCAGAATTCCAGCTCCTGCCAACGTGGGTGAACAGCGAATCGCCGTAGTCGAGGAATAGCGGAGACTATCCCAGGAGACCATCGATGGGTGGTAGCCACTGCCCTGGCTGGAGATCCGCCGTGGGAGCTCGTGGCGTTGGTGCTCGCCGAGTTGCACCTCCTCGTTTTGCAGAGGAGATCAGATTTCGGTGAGTCGCCTAGCTGGGAGGAGCTCTCACATGTGCGGAGGTTGGGGCAACAGTGGCTGTTGCGAAGGTGGAGGGAGGTCCTGGCGCAGTCGCCGTACGGCCGAGGCACTGCGTCCGGTCCTGGCAGCGTGGATGCGTCGCCGGAAGAAACCCCTCACCTTCCGCTTGACACAGGTGCTTACCGGACACAGATATATCGGTGCGTACCTGTGTCGGGTTGCCAGGAGGGAGCCGACGCCAGCCTGCCACGAGTGCGGTGCTGTGGAGGACTCGGCCCAGCACACCCTAGAGGTGTGCGATAGATGGGCCGCACAGCGTCAAAATCTCGTAGCTGTGCTTGGAGGAGACCTTTCGCTCTCGAGTATGGTGCGCTGCATGCTCGAGAGCGATGAGGCCTGGCAGGCGGCGGTCACCTTCTGCGAAAGCGTTATCTCGCAGAAGGAGGCCGCGGAGCGGGACAGAGAGGACGACGCCACGTCCGTCCCGCTCCGTCGACGTAGGACAGGAGTGCGGAGGAGGCGCTACGCGCACCTCCTGCTTCCCGTATAACGGGACTCGGGGAAGGTTGGGTACCTGCCCCGGTAGACATGTTCCGGCGTCGGCGGGGGTGCTCTAGGTTGTCGGAGCTCCCCCATACTAGGAGGAAGACCGGTTAGCCCTTTTGAGGGAACCAGCCGGTCGCGGGGTGTGTTCTGTGTTAGAAAGATTCGGGACACTCCCCTTCAAGCGGCTGAAGGCAACTCGCAGTGGTTTTAGTGCGGTATACCGGCGCTGGGGGCGGGGGGGTGCGCCGGGAGTCCCACATATCCACGGGGACGACCCATCCCCGGGTGAATGCGCAAAGCATTTCCACTGCGAAAACAAAAAAAAAAAAAGGAGACCATCGATAACATCATTCTCAGTATGCCTAGACGGGTAGAAACTTTAATAAGAGCACGTGGAGGAAATACGCGATATTAATCACCATTTTTCTAATTTCATTAATTGTTATTTTAATATTAATTTTCACTTTTCCCGGTTACATGAAAAGTTCAAAAATGTACAATTTTTCACAAATAGCCTTTACTCGCAAAATCTGTTCTTAATGTGATCTCATTTTAAATAAAACAAATGAAACTTTAAATAACAAAAGAAGTGTAGTAGGTAAGTAGATTTTAAAATAAAACCATTTTTTTTTATAATGGACCTTTTTTTGTGTTCCGCTAAATATGCCGGTGTGTTTAGTATCTAAACTTTTTTTTTCTTTTAATCAATCTCAAAAAGAATTACGAAGTAGCGCCATGCTGCTTTGCAGCTGAATGGGCCGGAGCGTCGGGGGAAGTACTTCACTCTCACATACATCAACGTCAAATGGCGGCTAATGTCGTCGTGTTTCGTTCGGTTTGTGAGAGATCCGGATGATGATGATCCAGACATCGTTGCCGATTCTGTTGCCGATGTGGTGCTGCAAGCCATGGAGCTTTTCATTCCAAGCTCTGCAGTACCTATAAGCGACAAATCCAAGCCCGGTTTGGTGAAACCTGTAAGATGGCTGCATGCCATAAACAGTTAAGCTACCGAGCCTAGGCCGAAGCATCGATGTCCTAGGGTGTAAAGACCAGCGCATTGAAAAAGGAGTATAACTTTGCCTCCAGGTCCTTCAAAAGAACTATTGCTGAGGCAAAAGCGGAGTACGTGAACCAATCTCTCGCCAATTGGCGAGAGATTGGTTCGACTTCCTTCGGGAACTCGTGCATTCTGGTCTCTTACCAAGGCTGTTCAAGGGAATTTTTGTAAGCCATCCCTACCATCTCTGCACATGAGGAACTCGTTTTCCCACACCGCGAAGGAGAAGGCCGATCTTCTAGGCACTCTTTTTGCTTCCAACTCGACTTTGGATGACCAGGGAAAGGTACCACCGACGATCCCTCGGTGTGATACTGCAATGCCGGAAATAATTTTCCGACAGAGCTCCGTACGCAAAGCACTCCTTTCGCTGGACATCCATAAGTCGAGTGAGCCTGACGGCATCCCTCCGTTAGTGCTACGAACGTCCAACTACAGACCAATAGCCATGACTTCCTTGTTCTCAAAGATTATGGAATAAAAAATATTTGGAGGAGCACCAGCTGATTAGCGATCGCCAATATGGCTTTCAACGGGATCGCTCAGCTGGTGATCTTCTAATATACCTAACGCAACGATGGGCGGAGGCAGTTGAGAGCAAGGGGGAGGCGCTGGCTGTTAGTTTGGACATAGCAAAGGCCTTTGATCGGGTGTGGCATAAAGCACTTCTTGCAAAGCTACTATCGTATGGGCTTCCCGAGAAATTATGTATGTGGATCACCAGTTTTTTGGCAGACTTGTGTCTGAATTCGAGTCTATATTGGCCAAAGTCTCGGAATGGGGACGACTTAACCTAGTCCAGTTTAACCCCAACAAGACACAAGTTTGCGCATTTACCGTTAAAAATCAACCTTCGTCGTACCTCTACAATTTGAAGGCACTTCCCTAACCACCTCAGCCAGCATTGGGATACTTGGCGTTGACATATCGAGAGATGTGCAGTTTCGTGGTCATTTGGAAGGCAAGGCTAAACTAGCTTCTAAGAAACTTGGCGTGCTCAGTAGGGCGAAGCAGTATTTCATGCCTTCACACCGCCTACAATTATACAAGGCGCAGATCCGGCCTCACATGGAATACTGCTCTCACCTATGGTGGTCCATGATATTGCTGAAGTCGAAGCGGGGAGGTTGCCCACCAAACATCTACAGGATGCTGGTGGACTACTTCGTCGATCGAAGAGTAGGGATGTTCGTGGGCCACTCGGTAGTGTGGGCTGTCCGCAGGGATCGGTGTTGGGTCCTACGCTCTGGAATGTGCTGATGGACGATTTGCTCAGGCTGCCGCTCCCCGGGGGGGTTAGTATCGTGGCATATGCCGACGATGTGACGATCCTGGTCGAGTCCGTTGCCCGGGCGGGCCTGGAAGGAAAATCCAAGGCGGCACTGAAGCTTGTCGGTGAGTGGGGTGAGAGGAATCGGCTGGAGTTTTCCCCTGCTAAGTCATCCACGATGACAATCAGGGGTAAACTCCAGCGTCCACCCACCATCAGATTCGGGAGTAACTCGGTACTGGGAGTGGTGGTAGACTCGAGCCTGTCATTCGCGCAGCATGCGGTGGACTTAGGGGAGAGGGTGGCAAATTGCTTCGGCAAGATGTCGAGAGTGTCGGCATGCTCATGGGGTATCAGATACAGAGTCCTTACCGCCTTATTCCAAAACGAAGACTGAATATAGTACCGAGTTTAATACCAGCTTTAAACCATGGACTAATATAAATGTTATTACAAAAAAAAAAAAAATTAAAACCGATTTCAAAATTTAAAAAAAAAACTAAAAAGTAATAAAATAATTTCCGTAATCTTTGTGCCTACAATTTATAATCAACTTGTTCTTCTACTAATATACAATCTTTGCATTTACCACGTCATTATTGTTACTTTTGGAGTCGGTGTCAGCCAAGGTAAGTAAGGAGGTAGGTACATCAACGAATACGACACCGGCTTAATCGGTCTAGCCATCTTCGAGTAATCAGGTAACATACATAAAAAAAAACTATCTATGGTACTAAAGTTAGACCACCGTGACCCCTAGTTTAACTTCGGTACTAACCTCAAAACTTCAAATTATCAGATGTCATATGCGTTGAATTTGCGTTTTTTCGTATTAATTGTACCTATTGAAAGGTAATTAAATGAACTCGATGTAGACAACATTGTTGAATTGGACTAACATTTAAAATAATTACTCTGACATCCTTATATAATTTAACGTTCTATTTCTGTAATTTTGTTGTATTGTAATTTGTCATTGATATACATACCTATTTTATATCATATGTAATAATTCTAATTAACTCTGATATTTTTCATGTATGTTTGGATTAAATAAATACACTAACCTTTTCTTGAGAAGTCCAATTATCATCCCTTTTTTTTCTTTTGTTGATTCATTTTACAGCATAAGTAATGTTCGTGGCACACAACAAAACATCACAACAAAAAATATTATACTAAGTATATAGAATATAATTTAGATAGATATAATATAATTTAGAATCAAAGAACAATAATGGCTGTATTGTAACTATTGGTAAGTAGTAACTCGACTTACATTGCAATAACTAAACAATAAACATTTCGATGACATTAGAACTACGCGCGCTATATTGTATACACTATATTGTATACGCTAGCTATATAAACAACTTAACAGCGATATATTACAATATTTGTGTGTAATAAACAAGAATTTAAATCACACTACCTCAAAGTACAAAGTAGTAAAGATTTCAAATATTTTAAATAACACAATAAATTTTATTATCAAAATTTTGATGTATTTTCCACATTATATTTAATTATAAATTAGCGAGCTTTGCATAAAAAGGAACGGTGTACCGAACTAATCAAATATTGAACGAACAAAATGAATGATATGTCTGTGTGTTGCTCAATAATCTGTGGATACAATTAAACCAGGGACGATCTTTGGTACTAGCTAGACCTCGGTTGGTCCTCGATTTGTAATAAGAATGAATTTTAGTCCATGGACTAACGTTATTACCGTAACAAACCTGGACTTTTTAGTCTTGGTTTAATCCCGGTACTAGATCAGTTTTTTGTAATAAGGCGGTTAAGGTTCTGTACAAGGGTACATTCGTGTCCACGGTGACGTATGCTGCTGCATGTTGGTATGAGCGTGCGTTCCTTCACGTTGTGCGGAGTGCGCTCCTGCGCACCCAGAGACCCGCCTTGATCCTTCTGACCAAGGCGTATCGCTCGACGAGCACTGACGGACTGGCGGTGTTGGCTGGTGTGCTGCCGGCCGACCTCGAGGTGATCAGGGCAGGCAGACTAGGCGCTCTGCACGAGTCCGCTGTTACCAAGGAGGAGTTGCAGAGTGCCAAACTCAGAGAAGCTGAGTCCGCTCTCGCCACATGGCAGGAGCGTTGGGACTAGTCGATCCATGGGTGGGAGCTATATCGGTTTTACCCGGAGGTGAAGGCTCGATTCAAGGCGACTTGGATCGAGCCGGATAATGAAACATCCCAAATCTTGACCGGTCATGGGTGTTTTAGGGGGAGGCTTCACAGAATGAAATTGTCCGCTGTGGGGTCATGCTACTGCGGCGAAGCTGCAGTGGAAGACGTACACCACGCACTCTGGGAATGTCCTCTGTACAGGGATGAGCGTAGGGAACTGTTAGACGGCATCGAAGTACAAGAGGTGGGACCGATCTACTACGGCGATCTCGTAGCTTCTGCGGCGAACTTCGGTAGACTACAGGATTCCGCGCGACGATGGTACAAGAGAAGGAGCGACTTCGAGAAGAACGGAGGCGAAAAATGAAGCGGAAACCCAGAAAGGTGAAGAAGACCATCGAAGATAGCAGAGCGCACTATCGGCAGACACCGAAGGCGTATCTGTCCCGTCCGCCCCAGAAAGGGGAGAAGGACTTAAGGGACTAGTAGATAGAGAATTAAATAACTTGTAGGGAACGGAAGCGTGCGCACCTGAAGGGCAGAAGAAAAACCCCAGACATTAGGGTGCGCACTTCCGAGATTCGGCCCGTATAACCGCGACAGGTTGATAGGGTTGGTGGTGGGACATGCTCTCACCTATGGGCTGGAGCGGCCCAATATCAGCTCTTCCTATTTGACCGCGTTCAACGCCGTGCGGCTCGAATCGTCGATAGCAAGGTTATCTCCAATCGGCTTGATTCTTTGGTGCTGCGTAGAGATGTCGGAGCGCTCTGCATCTTCTACCGCATCTACCACGAGGAGTGATCTGAGGAATTGTTCGGATTAATACCTGCAGCAGAATTCCACCACCGGACATCGCGTAAAAGCTCCAAATTTCACCCTCACCATCTCGATGTTCGTAAATCCACAACAACTCGATTTTAAGGTGACGCCTCGGTAAACAATAATTCTAAAACCGGGCAGGCGCGCCCCGCACCCCCCGAACACATAACGTAAATATTGCAATTTGCGAGCTATCGCGCGCACAAACTATATAGAGAATACTACGTATATCGCGCGCCATGTGTAACATCGTAGACGTCTTGGAGTTGTCATTTTATATATTTTTAATTTTGTTTTTTTTTTATCATATAAACGTCATTTTGTATTTCGATAAATATATTTCATTTTATACTTTCACTAGCTGTTGCCCGCAGCTTCACCCGCGTTAACTTTTAATATTTGAGGGGTTGACCTCCCTTATCACTTAGGGGTATGAAAAATAGATAGTAGCCGATTCTCAAACCTACTGAATACGCATATAAAATTTGGTAAAAAACGGTAAAGCCGTTTCGGAGGAGTACGGTAACTAACATTGTGACATGGAAATTTTATATATTAGAAAGAAGAAGATAATATACGATGATTCTAGTTCTTCATCATTTAATTTTACATTTAACATATTTTCATTTTACATTGATATTATGATGTACAATGTACAGTAAAACACTTTATATAATTATTATTAAGTTTATATTGTTTAATATTATGCAATTACTTACATAAATTACTTCTTTTTACGAAGTAGCGCCATGCTGCTTTGCAGCTGAATGGACTGGCGCTTATAAGTGTTTCGCTCTTACATAAACCCAACGTCGAATGACGACGGTGTTATGTGAGAGATCCGGTTGCCCATCCCTCCCTCCACACATGGCAGCGCAGACTATGCAAAGACTCCCCAGTAGGGTACCGGTCGCGAAAACACCGGAGAATTCCTCTCTAGGCTTTCGGGTTCAGGACAGGTACTTGAACCCGGAAACTTGGGCAGCTCCGTGAATTCTTGGGGAATCTGTGCTCAAGACAAAAACTGTCCGGGGTCAAACGGAGCCGTCGACAGAAGTTCCCTACCACAATGACCGTGGATTTCTGTAACCTCAGGGGACTTCTTAACATCGTCCATTACCACCTCCAGATGGCGAAGCTGGCCCTCCTATTTTTGACCGAGACTCAGATATCCTCTCCAGCTGATACTTCTTATCGCTCCTGTTCGGGGTACAAATGAGAACACTTTTTTTTACCACGGGCTGGAGTTTGCGCATACGTCAGAGAGGATGTCTGCTCTCATCGCCTTGGTAGTCTTGAAAGTCTTGAAGGGACCTCTCCATCCTCTGGTTGTGCATCGTGCATGACCATCCCCGCGTCTATACCTCCCTATATAGGTCCCACAGCGGTAATGATAAAACCGATCGACTAATGGAGTACATCCAAATGGCTACAGATTCCGTGCTACAATAGATCCCATCCATAGAGATCATGATACTTGGTGATTTCAACGTCCATCACACCAAGTGGCTCGACTCGACTTGGCTCGTTGGACCATTGTCTGATCCGAAGTTCAGTGCCAGTTGCAAGCCCATCACGGCCTCGTTTTTCGGGCTGCCGCTGTGTTTGGCACTATAGGTCAGCTGATTGGAATGGGATGCGATTAATGTCGGAAATAATTTTCAGGCCGATCTCCGTGCGCAAAGCTCTCTTTTCGGTGGAAATTCATAAGTCGAGTGGGCCTGACGGCATCCCCCGGCTAGTGCTACAAACTTGTGCTCCTGAGTTGGTATCCGTCCTTACGCGTCTTTTCCGATACTCTTATTCATTAGGCGTCGTCTGATGCTCGTAGAAGACCGCTTTGATCCACCCGATCCCTAAGAAAGGGGACCGCTCTGACCCGTCCAAATACCAATACCTATAGCTTCCTTGTTCTCAAAGATTATGGAAACCATAATTAACTGCCAGCTCCGGCGGTATTTGGAGGACCACCAGCTGATTAGCGATCGCCAATATTGCTTTCAACTGATTCGTTCAGCTGGTGATCTTCTAATATTCCTAACGCAGCGATGGGCGGAGTCAGTTGAGAGCAAGGGGGAAGCGCTGGCGGTTAGTTTGGACATAGCGAAGGTATTTGATCGTGTGTGGCATAAAGCATTTCTAGCGAAGCTACCATCATATGGGCTTCCCGAGAAATTATGTAAGTGAATCACCAGTTTTTTGGCAGACAGGAGCATCAAGGTCGTTGTCGACGGTACATGCTCGACCTCAAGTCTGTTAATGCTGGTGTTCCGCAAGGCTGAGTACTATCTCCAACCTTTCTTCTGCATATCAATGATATGCTGCAAACCAGCGACATTCATTGTTATGCGGATGACAGCACTGGAGATGCCTTATACACTGGCCGCTCTAATATTTCTCGGGAACAAGTCGATGAGTGTCGGAACAAACTTGTGTCTGAAATCGAGTCTCTGTTGACCAAAGTCTCGGAATGTTGACGACTTAACCTAGTCCAATTTAACCCCAACAAGACACAAGTTTGCGCGTTTACCGCCAAAAAAATCACCCTTCGTCGTTCCTCTACGATTTGAAGGCACTCCCTAACAGCCGCAGCCAGCATTGGGATACTTGGCGTCGACATATCGAGAGATGTGCAGTTTCGTGGTCATTTGGAAGGCTAGTTTAGCCTTTCCTTCAGCAGTATTTCATGCCTTCACACCGCCCACAATTATACAAGGCGCAGATACGGCCTCACACAGAATACTGCTATCACCTCTAGGCTGGACCGCCCCAATATCAGTTTCTTCCATTTGACTACGCTCAACGCCGTGCGGCTCGAATCGTCGCCGATAGTAAGGTTCAATCAACTTGATTATTTAACGCTGCGTAGAGATGTCGGATCGCTCTGCGTTTTATCGAACACCGACTATCCGGTAGTTTTCTGAGGATTTTTTCGGACTAATAAATACCTGGAGCAGAATTCCTCTACCGGATATTTACCAAATTTCACCCACACCATCTCGATGTCCGAAACCCACAACAACTCGATTTTACGGCATTTCCTGACTCGCACGACGATTAAATGGAATCTGCTGCCACCTACATATTTCTGAACCGATACGAAAGGCCGGCAACGCACCTGCTAATCATCTGGTGTAGCGGGTGTCTGTGGATATCGCTTACCACCAGGAGAACCGACTGTCCGTTTGCCCCCTCTTCTATCTATAATCAATATTTTTAAATACATAGTAACAAAAACTTATGCGGGCAAGAAATTGAGTAACTCTGCGTAATTCGGTAAGGTGTCTTGATTTCTAGATTGATACAAAATAAATTAGTGTTTCGGTGATATAAAAAATATAACTTTTATAAAAAGCCATAATATTATTAAAATAGGCTTAGGAATTTTTCACCAACCCGACGCCAGGAGGCCGTGTGGTCGCAGACTGCACGGTTGGCGGGGAGCAACCCCCAACTTTTACAAACCAAAAGTGAGCCAAATGGGCTCACACTAATCCGATGTAGCATTAGGGCCTTCGGGCCGTTAGCATAGATCCATCCGCAAAAAAAAAGGAATTTGTTGAGCATGTAACTATAATATGTGTATTAGATGATTAAATAAAAGTCTTGAATATAATTAGGTTAATTTATTAAACGTGTGATTGAGGTGCCGGCGAGTTACACACTGAATACATTTTCTTTAGACATTACAATCGCGGAGGAATCATGTAATGTGACACCGTTACATCACTCCCCCCAAAAATTGAAAATTGACATAAGAAATGATAATCATTAATGCATGAAATAAGTATGTTAAGGAATACACATAATGCGCACTTGTGAGAAAGTGCCGCGGATTACACCTTACACCTGCGCGGTGTCATGTTATTATTACGAGATACATGCATGTGGAACGTGACAATATGTTACAATTAATGTTGACAATAATTGATTTAGTAACTATGCTAATACATGCTAACAATTTAAAGTCGAACTAAAATACATTAAAAAAAAATTAAACAGTACAACATTTGTATATTATATGTATTTATTTGATATAAAACAAAGAAGTAATAATGTAAATGTGTAAATGATGTAAAATATTAGAGAAAATTTACAGTCATAAAAAAAGGTATATTAGCATACTAAGCTTATTTTAATTACAATTCCTTACAAATAACATCTTATTTATTATAAACTTATTAAAAAGTACAATACGAGTTTTAATTATATTAATATAAAAAAATAAGCAAACTGACATCGCCGAGCACATAGAACGATAAACTACAAATACTTAATTAATACGTAAAGTTTAACAAACCTCGATGTTTGTTTTAGGCGATAAGCCCTCACGTGTCCTTCGTAAACCAGACATGTTCCTTGTAAAATGCGTCAAGGCGGTATCTTGTACCTTTTCCACCTGTGTTAGGATCCACTTTTTAACTTTATTGATGCCGTACCGGCATATTATATACGTTATCAATAAGCAGATTATAACGATAACTAGGGCCCATCCTATGTAGGACATAATCATGGCATTGTGCACTTCTTGAACCTGAGCCTCCGATTGGGCGATAACAATCTCATCTTTGTTAACCGTGTTGCCCATTTTATTCGATTATTATATTCACAATTACTGTATTTAAAAGATACTTAAAAATTTTTGATGCGGAGTGTACACAAGAGAATTAAAGAATAAAATGAATTTAAAGTAAAGTTATTTAAATATAAATATTTGCCTATTTTACGTTAACCATCATGTATCGATGAATCGTACGGGTCTTTTAGATATTCGACCACTACGCGTAGCGTAGCTGAGCGGGCGATTGTCGCTACTCGCTAACGCTTTAAAATTATTACTATTATCCTTATTACTATTTAATGTATTACTAGGGCTATAATTTTTATAACTATCATCTTCTAGGCTGAAATATGCTGGTTTTAACCTATCTATAGATATAAATACCTGCTTACCGGGCATTTCAATTAAATATGCTTTTTCTTTTCGGTCTAACACTTTATATGGCCCGTCATAAGGAGGTTGAAGAGATTTCCTAATAAAATCGTTACGAACGAACACGTGTGTACAGCGATCTAAGTCTGGATGTATAAATACTGTGTTACCACCCTTATGTGACGCTGGCTTAGGTTTAAGCTTACTTATTACGTTGCGTAAATGCTCGACGTATTCGCTTTCATTGAACTTTTTTGCATGTCCATTATGGAAAAAATCTCCAGGCAATCTTAAGGTTTGCCCGTAAGTAAGCTCCGCTGGACTAACACTAGTATCCGACCGTGGCGCTGCTCGAAGTCCTAACATAACTATAGTTAACTCCTCGACCCAAGTTTTAGAGTTCAACCTGGCCATAAGCGCCGCTTTGAGAGATCTATGCCATCTTTCGACCATCCCGTTGCTTTGCGGATGGTAAGGTGTAGTGCGCGTTTTATTAATACCTAAATATGCCATGAGCTGTCGGAACACGTTACTTTCAAATTGCCTGCCTTGGTCACTAGTCAGTTGAACAGGGCAGCCAAAACGCGCGACCCAACCTTCAAAAATAGCTTTAGAAACAGTATCAGCAGATATGTCCTTAACCGGAAATGCTTCAGGCCAGCCAGTTTGCCTATCAATAATAGTGACGAGGTACCTATAGTCATGTAAGGATATTGGCAAAGGGCCTACTATGTCCACGTGTATATGCGTGAATCTCTCTGCTGGAGGGAATTTACCTAGCTCAGATTTAGTATGTCTGTGCACTTTCGCTTTTTGGCAGGGAATGCAAGACTTTGACCATTTACCTACATCGCTATTCATATTCTCCCAGAAAAATCTTTCCCTCATGAGCTTACGCGAGGTACGAATTCCAGGATGACTCATATTATGAACATTGTCAAACGCTATTTTTCTAAACTCTAGCGGCAAATAAGGTCTTGCCCGATTAGTGGTCGTTTCACACCAGACAGCCAAATCGCTTTGCGGTAAAAATATTTGCTTAAAACTTAGTTTATTTGCGCTATTACGCAATCTAATTAATTGATCATCATCAGCCTGCGCGCGACTAATCGCGGCGTAATCCAATACTCCTGAGCACGAAATTGACTCTATCCGTGAAAGAGCATCGGCCACTACATTTTTATCACCATCGATGTGCCTAATTGTTGTGGTGAACTCGCTGATGAAAAGTAGCTGTCTCACGCGTCTGGGTAATTGGCTATCACTGCCAATCTTAGAAAAAGCGAAAGTGAGAGGCTTATGGTCCGTATAAATAATTAAGTTTTGACCTTCAATCATATTTCTCAAGTATTTAATAGCTAAGTATACGGCTAATAACTCGCGGTCGTACGTGCTGTATTTTTGCTGTGTTGGCGACATTTTCTTAGAATAATAGCCTAGCGGTGTCCACGTGTCACCTGCACGCTGTTGCAACACCGCTCCCACGCTGGTGTTAGATGCGTCAGTCATAAGTGCAAGCGGCATATCGGGTTTCGGATAGGATAAACTTGCAGCTTGCTGCAATTTAAGCTTACATTGAGTAAATGCCGCGTTTGATTTATCATCCCAAATGATTTTGGTTTTAACTTTTTTCTTAGATGACTGTAAGTATCGATTTAATTCGGTTTGATATTCTATGGCATTCGGTAAATGCAATCTATAAAAATTGACCATGCCCAAAAATCGCCGAAGCTGGTCGACTGTTTCGGGCTTCGGAAAAGCACAAATCGCGTCAATCTTTTCTTTTGACGGGCATATGCCCTTTGAGGATACTTCAAATCCTAAAAAATCAACTTTAGATTGACCAAACGAGCATTTACTCAGGTTAATGGTAAGTCCAAACTTATCCAACCGCTCGAAAACTAAACGTAAATGTTCTCTATGAGTTGCTAGGTCATCACTTGCAATTATGACGTCATCTATGTAGGAATAAAGAAAATCTAGACCTTCTAAAACGGTGTGATTCATAAACCGTTGAAAAGTTTGTGCGGCGTTGCGTAAACCAAAAGTCATGCGTGGGAATTCAAATAACCCGAAGGGCGTAATTATGGCAGTTTTTTCTACGTCCTCCGGGGCTACCATTATAAAATGATATGCGCGGTTTATGTCGATTCGCGAAAATACATTTTTGCCTTGTAAAATATATGTAAAATCATGTATGCGGGGAATGGGATATCTATCCGGCTTAGTGATTGCATTAAGAGCCCTATAATCCCCACAGGGTCGCAATTGACCGTCCTTTTTAGGCACAACATGCAGAGGACTGGCCCACGCACTTTTCGACGGTCTACAAATCCCGAATTCTTGCATTAGTCTGAACTCCTCCTTTACTTTACTATACCTATGTGGTGGCAACGGCCTTGCTTTGGCGTGGACGAGTGGACCGTTGGTTTCAATGTAATGGTAAACTGAGTGCTTTGGCGGTTCCTTAAACGAAATAGGCTTGGTGATGTCAGGATACATATTTAATACATCATAAAAAGGATGACAAATTTCAATCGTTCTAACCGATTGCTCATCAGACTGAACAATCTCGGCTAAAACGTTAATTTGGGTCACCTGATCAACTAGCTGCCGTGAGGCGATATCGACTAACAACTTATAATATGCCAAAAAATCTGCGCCTAAAATAGGTTGGCGTACATCCGCTATTATAAAAGTCCACTTAAATTCACGCATTACGCCTAAGTTTAAAATTAAGATTTTTGTGCCATATGTACGAATAGGTGTACCGTTGGCGGCATATAAACTATAGTTTTCACACTTAATACTATTAAGACACTGCACTTTACCTCGTGGTAAAACCGATACGTTAGCTCCTGTATCGACTAAAAAACTTAAACCACTACACTTATCTTTGATGCATAGGCGGTGATTAGATGATCCTATGCAGCTGGCCACCGCTGCTCGCTGCACGGGGATGCGTTTCCCGCCTCAGCCTTCCAGGTGCAGGGCTGCACACACCTGTGTGCCTGGTCCCCGAACCTCTTATGGTAGAAACATAAGCCTTCTGGAGTTCCTGTGTGGCGCTTCGGAGTCTTCGAACGGTGCGGACGCCCAAATGATCGGGAGCGCCAGCGGCTAGTACTACGACCTCGGTATCTAGGTCGCTCAATAACCATTTTATCCAGTATTCTGTTTATTTTAGCGATCTCTGCTACTAACGAGGCAGAGGTGTCCACCTCGGCTATTGCGACTGGCTTGATTGTCTCCATTACTTTGTCAGCGACGGAGGACAATGTATTCAAGTCTTTGGTGTCGGTGACGATCAACACTGCCCGTACGGAAGCTGGCAGATGGTTTTGCCAGAGGATATTCAGGGTGTCGTTGTTGATTTTATCACGTGCTAACTCACGCATACGGCGTGGCAGCTGGGACGGCTTTTGATCCCCGAGGTCCATCTCGCCGATGAGTTTCTGAATTTGCCGAGATTCAGATTCCTCATAGATCTCCAACAATGTTTTCTTGAGATATTCATACTTTCCTTCCGTGGGCGGATTAACTAGGACGTGCGTAATTTGTTGGACGACGCTCTTGCCTAACTTGGCGATCACCAGATGATACTTAGACGCATCTGACAATTTCTGGTTATATAATACGGACTCAGCCTGTATGAACCAGGTGCGCGGTTGGTCTTCCCAGAAGTCTGGTATGCGGGAAGAAACAGTGATTTGCGCCACCTCAGAAACGCCGGTCTTCGTCATGTTGTCGATATTAAAATATGACTGACACTTAAAAAGTTCACTTTAAAGTCTGTTAATTTATCACTGAATATTTAGTTAATTCACACACTTAAGTCCAAAAAACTAAATTATTAATATTGCGAATTTATTTCAATTTTGGCACGGCACCTCTAAATCACGTCGGGGTCACCAATGTTGAGCATGTAACTATAATATGTGTATTAGATGATTAAATAAAAGTCTTGAATATAATTAGGTTAATTTATTAAACGCGTGATTGAGGTGCCGGCGAGTTACACACTGAATACATTTTCTTTAGACATTACAATCGCGGAGGAATCATGTAATGTGACACCGTTACAAATTTTTCATACGTGCCCTTTTAAAAAGTTAGCCGACATTTCTTTATTTCTATTGCAATCAGATGACGGCTCCATTGTTTTATTCTCCTAACATTGTTCCAACTATTATTTTTCTCAATATAATAAATATTTAAAATAATACCACTTAATACTTATCAGAATATATTTTGACACAAAAAGAAAGTGAAGTTAAAAGTACCTATATATTATATAAATTACAAATAAATATTATGATGTAAACTTTAACCCTCTTTTTTTTTGACATGTTGCTAACAAACAATTTAGACATTTAATAAAACCATTAAATAAATTCGTGAAATGAACTAGCGAGGAACTGGCACAGACCCGTCGCTGACAATAGTCACGAGGGGACTGAGCGGCTTGAGCGGTACAAGGCCTTCATACATACGCTGCTTATAACTAAAAGACGTAAACGGCAAAATGGTTTTTGTTATATTATTGCGTTAAAAACGATAATTGGAGAAATTAATATGATAATTTTAAATAACATTATAAACTCATCTACAAAGAAAATTAAGGGGCTTAAACCGGACCCGTTTGCCCATAAGATGTGAATCTGTTTTTAATAAGAGGTATGTTTGATATTTTTTTCTCTGTTACAAAAGTTACTTAATCGTGTTTCGAAAATTTGAAAAATAAGGCTTATATCATGAACTATCCAGGTCACCAATTTATATTTTCATGTGTTTTGGAATTACTGAAATAAATTGAAATTATTGACGACAAAATTACCGAGGCGTCCTCTTAAGGCATTTCCTGCCTCGCACGACGAATATATGGAATCAGCTGCCACTTACGGTGTTTCCGAACCGTTACGACTTAGGGACCTTCAAGAAAAGAGCATACTCCTATTTGAAAGGCCGGCAACGCTAACCCTCTGGTGTAGCGGGTGTCAGTGGATGACGCTATCACTTACCATCAGGATACCAGGAATACCTCACAGGATTAAGTCCAATATAACTATAGCTAAAGCACCGGTGGGAGGGAAGCGCTGTGCCGCGCTCCCGGCTGTATGGGTACCACCATCTTATTATTATTTAAGGGGTGGGGACACCAGCAAGGCCAGACGGGTGATCAGTCCTCATTAACGGGACCATTTCACCCAATACCACCATCTTGCTTGTTTCCCCCGTGAAACAGCTTTGCTGTGTTTCGGAGAAAAGGGCAAGACAGGCAGTGTAATTAATTACTGGCACCGAGACTTAACATCTTATGTCTCAGGATAGGCAACACATAGATGTGTTGAATGGGCTCGTTCCAGATAAATTAGTTTATGTTCATGGGCGACGTCGACCACTTACCATAAGGTGGCACGTTTGCCAGTTTGCCTATCCAACTCACATAAAAAAAAAAACAAGAATCTGAGGAGCAGACTTAATTCCGTCACGTTTTGGATGTTGAACCAATCTAATGAAGGACGTAAATATAAGTGTCTTAAAAATGATCTATCCATCACCTAGGACCAGCGAAAAGACTTGATCTATTACTTGATCTACACTAACGCGAGCGAAGCCGCGGGTAAAAGCTAGTCAGTGAATATAGATTATTATTTAATTTTATTGAAATAGTACTCGTCAATGTTATAATTTGTCGATAATATGTCTGCAATGTTTATCGACATGCCCTCGGCTCTAGCCGGCGGCGTGGCTTTCTGTCACTTGCACGCATTGTCCTATGGAAAATCACGTGGCGACGTCTGTCAATACCGTTGCGCGGTGTGTTGTGATTTCACGTGTGACGTCCGAAAAATGGATTTTATTGCAATATTGGCTGCATCGTAACAAGAGCCGATTATCGGTTATTAATTATTATCGATCGCGTAACGCATCGCTTGATGTATCGCATGCTAGGGAAGCGTTCCTGCGGAACTATACCACAAAATAAATACTAATTTGTGACTATACACTTGAAGATAGAGAAAAGATCCATTAATTTACCATTTTAATTAATTGAGGTTCAAACTTAAAAAATAAAAGTCACTTTGATAAAGCTTTCAGTTTATTAGTTAAACAAATATCACTTTTATTTACAACCAAAGCAATCACAAATTTATGAACTAATCGTAATCACCTAAAACTACTTAACAGACAAATATTTACAATAGAATTAACAATCTTCAACTTACGGAACGTACGCGTGTCAATGACTCCATCGAGTCGCGGAAGGCATCATACGATTCTTAAGTACCGTACTAGAGGCGGCGTGCGGCGGCTTGCACCCGACGCCGTACGCGCGGCGACGGGCGAGCGACGCATAACAACAGGGGGGCGGTGCTCGACGAGGGGGAGGCGACGCGTTTCGACAGGCGAGCGGCGCGTGACGACGGGCGAGCGATGTATATCGAGGGGCGATAGACGCGAGATGATGGGCGGGCGGCGCGACGGTCACGCGGACGCGAGCGGCTGTGTGACGACGGGCGAGCGGCGACGCGGCGACGACTCTTCCGCGTCCACCGTTGGCACTCCCCCGCCACCGCCTCCACCCGCCTCCGTCAAGCGCAGCGCCACTTCCAAATCACGTAGCACCTGAAATTAAAGCAACGCTTCTATGAGTCTTAAAATAAACATCTCATGATGTCTGATGATGAGTCTCGCGAGCAAGACATTCGTAGGTAATGTCGACATGTCGAGCTCCGCGAAATAAAAGTGAAAAACATGGTAAATATATTTTTAGTAATCTCATGATTTTACGAAAAGATTGTAATCGGTGTGCGTTACACAGGTAGGCAGTTCACCGATGCGCTGGCCCAATGCAAGTTGGTGAACTTCACTCACCTTCAAAGACTTTTAATCACATGCTCGGGCATGCAGGTTTCCTCACGATAATCACCCGTGAGTAAGCGATGGTCTCATGTTCAGGTGCACGTAGAAATTTAGAAAAACCCATTTCAGTCAGGATCGAACGCGGACCTCTTGTCTCTCACTCAAGAGGCCGAGCCCATACCCAATAAGCCATCGTCGCTCACAATACATACTTTTTATAAAATATAGTACTGGCGTTTTTAACCGACTTCAACAAAATGGAGGAGGTTCTCAATTCGATCGATATTTTTTTATGTATGTACACCGATGTCTCCGTCAATTGTTGACCGATTTTAAAAATCTTTTTTGTTTGAAAGGGTATTCTGGCAAGAATATTCTCATGACAAGGAAACCAGGGTCTGATGATGGCATCCCAGAGAAATCGAGAGGAACTTTCGAAAATCGTAGGAGCGACTAGTGCGCTTAATATTTTTTTAATTAATTATTTTAACGCACTACAATTTAATAAAGGTCTAGAATCGATCTGATGCTGGAGCTGAAAGACAGTCGAGGGAACTCCTTGACGATTTACTTCAGTTTAACCTTGTGTTTGGGTTTGATTAATTTGTATTGATGAGAACTTTACACCTAGATGGGTTGTGACTCTGGTCTGATGATGAAGACGAAGAACAGTTAAGGGAACTCCTAAATAGTTTACAGTAGCTACCCTGTGATGGGACTTAATTAATTTATACTGATGAGAACTTTGCACCCATATGGGTGATACGTGCAGGTACGTACAGGTCTGATGATGGAGACCATAGATAGTGGAGGGAACTCCTCGACGATTTACAGCTTTTTTTGGGCTTTCAATATGCCAAAATGTCTATCTCTGTATGTCTTTCTTTAAGGAATCACAAAAAATTAAGAAATAATTTTTTTTCAACAAAACATTGTACATTAGTAGAAGTACAAGATGATTATTAGTTGTAGACACAAAAATTAAAGAAATGCGATTATTTTATTACTTTTTAGTTCTTTTTTTAAGTCGGTTATAATTTTTGTTCAAAATTTTTACCTCAAAAATTTACACTTAAAGGACATTGGTCAAATTGGCCTAAAAATTATCCTGGACGCCACTTAAACTAAAATTAATGGTTTATTTTACAATCAAGAACACAACCCTTACAATCTCACGGACACTTGTAAAACTTTTGAACATTTTAAAAAGTGTAATTCCTGATCTCTTATAAATATCGGCCGCCATTAGGCTACGAGGTATCACTAGTATTGCCAAGTCTATGATGTACCAATATGGGAATTAAATCACTACATAGTATAAAACAAAGTCTCTTTCTCTGTCCCTATGTCCCTTTGTCCCTTTGTATGCTTAAATCTTTAAAACTACGCAACGGATTTTGATGCGGTTTTTTTAATAGATAGAGTGATTCAAGAGAAAGGTTTATATGTATAATAACATCCATTAAATAGTCTAGAAATACTTTTATTTTTGTGGTTTCTAATGTGATGTCGTAAATAAACACATTTTTTACACTTGCATTGCAAACGCTGGATGAACACTAACAGATAGATCAAAATAATGTACTATATTATTGTACAACTTAGAAAGATCTACAAAAAAGGTCCGCGATGGCATTGTGTATCTCTTAAGGATAACATACTATATCCATTTTAATACAAAAAAATGGGTAATTATAAAACTGTAGTTGGAAAGCTATTTACACAAATGTGGTATTAATCCTTATCATTTTAAATATGTTAGTTAGCTTGAGCATTTCATGAAGTATGTTTTTCCCGTTTACACCATGGAAATGAAATGCATATCTTAAAAGATATAGCAAAATCAAAATAATGCGACAGCGTGATTTCGACCGAGCCGCGCGAGCCGGGCGCTCCGTGATGCCGCGCCTCGCGCCCGAGCCGGGCCCGGCCCCAATTCCGAAAGTTAGGATAATAATTATTATTGTATCAATGTAATATGGTAGAATTGTGTATCCTAAATATGCCTATTGAAAAGTCCGCGATGGCATAATATGTCTATATTAGTTAAATACATACTACCTATATCCATTTTAATACTTTAAAAATTGGCAATTATAAAGCGGTAATGTAAAAGCTATTTACAAAAATACGGTATTAATCACTTCATATTATAAAATAAAGTCCTACGCCCGTCCATAGATAAATAATCATCATCAATCCGTGTACGGCTGTACATCTAAGTTAACGCGGGCGAAGCTGCAGGCAACAGCTAGTTGTATATAATATTAAAGTGTAAGTATTTTTTGACGTGATAACGTCTTATAAATTGATGGACACCGGCAGCGCGCACGAAAAAGTGTCTCGTTCCGCTGTTAGACGCACAAGCGTTGGCTTGGAAACCATTATAACAAATATTAATACGCGACAACGTGTTTTGTGTGTTTGTGCTTATTTCTATAATTTAATAAGAAGTTATTAATATCCTCCATAATTTACAGTTTAATTTTATTTTATTCACTTCAATTAACTGTCTTGTTCAAAAAAGCGGCAAAAAAGGTACCTAATTAATTTTCATCAATGTTTCTTTATGACGTTATCACGTAAAACTATCGTCCGTAAACCGACTTTACAGACAACCAACTAGTTTTTTTTTTGACAAACCAAAATATAAAAACCGGCCAAGTGCTAGTCGGACTTGCGCACGAAGGTACCATTACATAATTTACAACATTAGAAACCTCAATATCATTTTTGAAGACCTATCCATAGATACCCCACACGTATGGGTTTGACAAAAAAAAATATTTTGAGATTCAGTTTTACGTAAATTTATTGTTTTTTTTTCTACTTTTTTGTAAAAATCTTAATGCGGTTTACAGAATACATCTACTTACTAAGTTACAACAGTATAGATCTTATAGTTTCGGAAAAAGTGGCTGTGACATAAGGACGGACAGACAGACAGACTTGACGAATCTATAATAATAATAATATCTACGGACGCTTTCACACCACGTCAATCTGGTCCCGTGGTAAGTTCTCGAAGAACTTGTGTTACGGGCAACAGACAACGGAAATATATATATGTGGTAGATTCAATTGACGTTCAAAAAGATACTGTATTAGTACTATTTTGAATAAAAAAATTTGATTTTGATTTTTGATTTTGATATATTTAATACTTAAATAAAAGTTTTAAAAAATCTTAAATATATTATATTTAAGATTTTTATTTTATAATACACATATTTAATACACATCCATGAGCCAGGAAAGCAGAAAATATTTTTGTTCCCTGGCGGGATTCGAACCCGCAACCTCCGGCTTGAGCGCCAACGGGCTTACCACTGAGCCAAAGAGGTAGTCAAATCTATAAGGGTTCCGTTTTAGCGATTTGGCTACGGAACCCTAAAAATGTAACACTATTTTTGGTTAACATTTCCAACATTAATTCAGATTTCGCATATTCATTCCTCCCGTGGCCATGGTTGATGAAAAGTATCCGAAAGGTTGAAGATGTATAAATCTTAATAAACCGCGATAAAATCTGTAAGTATAAGTTATTTCATTATAATGAGTGAAATTCACGTAAACATTAGAAAACAATTGAAAAAAAAAAATACAGTCCACCGTGTTGTTAAAAATTATAATAAACTTCTTATTTTATTAGCAACAGCAACTACTTCTAACTATTTTCCACTTTTAATATTAAGTACTTTATAATATTATGTATTAAGTTTTATTATAATTATTATATAAGTAACTTAATACAATTCATAAAAACATGTTAGTATATCTTTAGGAACCATAATCAATCTATTTCCTATAAATATAATATTATAATATTATGCATTATAAAATATAGGTCCACATACACATAATAATACACGGGAATGAAGGTAATTGTTAAAGTTTCGGCTATTTTAACTAAACACAAATTATGAATAATTTAATCATCAAAGAAATAAATTATAGTTTAAAAAACTAAAAAACCACGCTTTTAAAACTGATTAAACTAAAAAATTAAAAATAAAACTATAGGTATCAATTGAAAAATTCATATCATTGTACAAAACACGTGGGGTGCTTGTTATGATATCCACAGATATAGTAAATTATTGATAATATGTTAACCACAATCGAAATCAAGCCCCCCACGCTTCTTGTATAATAATATGAATTTTTCAATTGATTACTATATTGTTTTCTAATGTTTACGCGAATTTCACTCATTATAATAAAACAATTTTTACGGATTTTATCGCGGTTTATTAAGATTTTTACAAGCCCGACGTTTCGGATACTTTACAGCAACCATGGTCACGGGAGGACTGAGGTGTCATAGAGAAGATGGCTGGGCCATCTTCTCTATTGAAATTAGGATGTTTTTTAATTTCAATAGCCTCACGGATCATCCTTGGTTGGAATCTGTGTTCTTTTGCGAGGACTTGTGGTTTATCAAATCTGATATAATGGCGAGCTTTGTCAAGACTATGTTCACAGATGGCAGACTTAGTGTAGCGACGGTGTTTTAATGATTTGTAAATGTTTGTAATGATAGGACGTATGACACCTCAGTCCTCCCGTGACCATGGTTGCTGTAAAGTATCCGAAACGTCGGGCTTGTAAAAATCTTAATAAACCGCGATAAAATCCGTAAAAATTGTTTTATTATATTGATTACTATAGTTTTATTTTTAATTTTTTAGTTTAATCAGTTTTAAAAGCGTGATTTTTTAGTTTTTTAAACTATAATTTATTTTTCACTTTTTAGTTTGGTTTATTAGATTTGATTCCTTCTTTATCGACTGTAAGTCCAAAGCTATGCAGGAATCGTAATTGATACAAAAGTAATCGGGAGTAAGAACTCATTTTTAGGAGAGGGAGCCTGAGAAACGGCTGCCACAGCCAAGGAAAGCAGCAGGCGCGCAAATTACCCACTCCCGTAATGAAAAGGAGGGAGTCCGAAACTGCAGACATGCGCAGATCACGCGATAGCTCTATCTTTCTTACTCCCTTACAGAGGAACCACAAAAGAATTTATTAATCCTGGCGGTCCTTATAAGGATATTGGGATACTTTTATTAAATTATTGCATTGTCATCGGTCCTTGATACGTGTGCAAAGTTTCAAATTAATCAAACTTCTGGAAATCGGTCAAATTTATGCTCAAAGATTCCATTACATACATAGATACAACCCAAGCTAATAAAAGCGTGGTAAAAATAATATAATCTTTCGACACTTTCGGTAAGGGTAATTCGAAATTTAAATAAGGCAACTTGCTGAGAGCTGCTGCCTATTGGCTATTGTAATAGCCTGTGGCAGTTACACAGTGACAAGTGACAAGCTGACAAAAAAGATAATTGTTTATTTATTTTAAACATTATTAATTTTAACATGGAACTATATTTTGTGGCATTTGCAGTTTTGCATCTGATTTTATTATAATATTAGAAACCGAAAAAATACTAATTCACTGCATACACCTATGGACCGCTCCGCGATTGGTATGTATGTTGTATTTTTTAATTAGTTGTCTAATTTTAGTTGAGAAGCTATCAAATAAAACAATAGTACCTACATAGCTACTATACGTATCTAGTGAATTATAGAAATTATATTGACCAGATTTGGTTACTTAAAATTCATCAACCATGACTGCTTATGAATAATTTTTAATGTTTTTCTTTTTTTAGGCTCAAGCATACTTATTACCTTTGCACATTTGCAGATACTGATTGACGGAAGCTAGAAGCATAATAATAATTCTCATGTAAACCAAAAATGTGTCCTGTGTCAAATGACATTGCCTCATTGTTCTTGTTTACATTGAGTAATGACGAGAATTTACGGTTTAAGACGTATATTTCCTAATAAGAATACAATTCACTTATTTTATGAAATACAAGTTACTCCTAAAAGTTAAAACTAAATACATACTTTTGAAGAATGAACATCATTTTTGCCATTGGAGGTATGTAACCTTAACATATAAAACAAAGTTCTACATGTCTGTTTTTATGTATGCAATAATTATTGAATTATCAATGTCAAATGAGTTGGAAAAAATAATAAAATGAATAAAAGCAAGGGTGAGTTTCTAGTATTTGCAATTTAAAATCAACAAAGGTTCTCATTGAGATTAATATTACATATTACTCAGACAAACCTTTTTTTTGTGGGGAATATGTTTAGGCATACTACGGGGGCCGGGGGCTATCTGGCACTCTGCGCCCGATAAGATGGTAAGGTGAAAGCTAACTCTAAACCCTAGTGATGACATCATCTGAATGGCTCAACGCAGGTACTATGGATTTCCACATGAAGTCCACAGATGCTCAGATAAACTTAGTTTTAGTACGTAATTTATATTCAAAAAAATTATATAACAATGTATAAAATTATAAACCATCCCATGTACTATTATTATTTCTTTACAATAATAGATTATTTTCAGATTCGTGCATATCATTACATTTGTCATACTCGCTGGAAGAAAATCAATAGCACAGTGTTGCTGCAATTGTTGTAGAACTATTGGATGCTGCGCTCAATTAATGATAATAATCTGGTACCTGAGCTAGGCAAGACACCAAGTTCCAATCATTGACCCTCATGCACTATTTTAAATGATGTACTAATAGAAAATATAGATAGAATTTTGTTTATGTACATCATGTGTGTATTCAATGTAAATATTATGTGTCATATAATAAACAAATTGAAATAAAGATATATTTTTCATATTATTATTTTTATTAAATATTAAAAGATGTACCTGCTGATGTTTTTAATTTAATCCCTAATAGTAAAGTAAAAGTTAATAACCACATGATGGTAAGTAGTCAACATCACTCATGAACATCAACTAGTTTACCTGGAACGAGCCTAGGCAGGTCATTTATGTTCGCCTGCCCTGAGACGATGTTAAGTCTCGGTGCCAGTAATTACACTGCCTGTCCTGCCCTTACCTCTGAAACAGCAAAGCTGTTTTACGGGAGAAACAAGATAGTGGTACCCATGCAGCTGATAGCGCAGCTGTCACCCCCATATCAACAACACCTTTGAGTCATATTTATGCAATGACTTTTGACAATTGACTGGCCTGTTGGTCTAGTGGTTAGTGACCCTGAATACTAAACCAGAAGATCGTGGATTCGATCCCCACCCAGAATAAATGTTTGTGTGATGAACATGATCATTTGTTCTGTGTCTGGGTGTAATTTATCTATAATATGTATGTATTTAGAAATATATAAGTATTTATCAGTTGTCTGGTTACCTGAAGAACAGGCTCAGCCAATGATATTATAATAAGTACAGATATGTTATGAGCGCGCAATCGTGAAGACTCGAAAATGTCCTAATTGGGACATTTTGCCTTTAGTCTGCGTCACGCATCGCGACGAGTGATACGTTGCGCGCTGTTACGATATTGCCGTCAAAATGCCATCGTGTGTATTCAGAAAGTGTACCAATTATGATACGAAAGTAAATAAAACACAAGGGATCTCATACCACATGTAAGTATGCAATATACTTCGATTTATTAATATATTTCAATAATTTTCCTAATAATATGATATTTGGTGGTTAGAAAAGAAAGAAAGAGATGGGAAATACATTTTTGTCGTAAGGACGACAAGGACGCATGCACTCCGGACATAGAATAAAAGTACAGATGCGAATTATTAGGCAATAAATTCGTCTCTAGGGTAACGATACCCAAGAGCTGTTTCCTTTTTCTAAGTTTTCTTTATTTAATAATTTTGTTTGATATAGGTACTTAATTATACATTAAACATGTCAGGAGTGGGAAAAGGAAATATAAATAGCTTAGCATTATCATAATATATCACAGATAGTGTAATAATAAATCTATTTATAATTTTAATTACCATATTTAACAAGTTTCAAGTCAGAATCGCATATTATATTAGTTTACGATGTAACAACAGCGATTTCATTATTTACCGTCTTTTCTTCGTAAAGGTTTCCAACCAATGAGACCCGGCTTCAAGAATGGATCGCAATTGTTCGGAAACAAAGAAATGAATCGGATTGGACTCCTTAAAAAAAAGCAGTAGAATCTGTAGCAATCACTTCTTTTTAAATCGTGTTTTAATTTTTATCTACTTACCTTTAGTAGTGTTTATTAGTTTTTATAGGCACAAACACCAGCTACTGTACACGCGGTTTGTACCTTCTGTCTCGTTAAATTATCTATGATGCCAACGTGCGGTGATTAATGTTTGTTTACATTCACGCGCAATTGACAACATCTAGCTGTCACTTTTTTTCTTATTGTTTCTATCAAGCTATCCCTTTCCAATGTAAGATGAATGAATAGTGTGTATGTGAGCTGCCGCTCTGCGCGGAACACATTTTTCTGTTGTTTTGTAAGTGTATAACATATCTGTACTTATTATAATATCATTGGGCTCAGCCTAGTTTGGGATCAGATGGCCGTGTGTGAGTCAGCCTTCAAAAATCGGTCTATCTCCGTGCCAAAAATCATCAAAACAGATTAAGCGATATTAGATGTAAAATTATAACTACCTTATATATTAGGTACCATAGAATTACTTTTTCATAAGTCATAACTAAACTTCTAATCGTGGTTGACTTAAAATATTATATTATTCGTATTTTTTTTTAACGAACATAGAATGAGTACCTACCTATTACCTATGATTTATCAATTTTGTACAAATCTTAACCTATAACAAATGTGAAAGCAAGACGATATATTTCCACTTTGCCATTGACATTCAACAATCAATTATAACCTAAAAATCGGAAACTCTATAGAACATTGTGTTTATTTGATAAGTGTCCGTGAATTGAATCGAAAGTCATCGTCTAAATCGAAATTTTGCCAAAAAAACAAATAATATGTTTTCGTTACTGTTGACTTTTAGGCCAAACTTGTATGGAAGGTGACCAATGTCCTTTACAAAGTAATCTGCTAAATTCGAGCATCTGGCAAATCATTTTGCAGAAAATCGAAAACAGGGAACAATCGAACTACGAACTGTTTAATGATCTCCTAACGTATCCAATTCTTGATTCAATTCGACTAGTTGTCCTAAGGATTCGTAGTAGTTATACGTATTCAGTGGTGGCGTAGGTTACCCGCGCAAGGAGTTGTAAGGACGTACGTTAAACTAAGTGGGGGATTATCCCAGGTACGACAGTGCGGACACTGGATGTGTCCCTGGCATTGGTAACAGTTGGTACTTCGAGCCGGATCCCTGCAAGAAGAATGAATAAGAATCTAAAAGAAGAATAAGAAGATTACGTCAAGATGCCAGTAACCAAGTCACATAAGGATGCTCCCTCACATCCCGTGTCTCGTTCTTCGGATAAGGACACGATAGAAGAAAGGTCGGGATCAGACGTCTGCGCGTCTGCCTCAGGGTCATCAGGAACAGCCTTTACGTTGGATTATATCGGACAAACACATCTTCGGGTACCTACAGAAGGCACGACGACTTCAACTACGGCGGCGACTGAGACCACGTTGGTCCGAGAACGAGTAGAAGGATGAAGCCGCAAGAAAGGAAACGACCAAGAAGACTCCAAAGGATGTTCCGGACAAGGATGATCACGGGACTTTCGCAACCCTTAAGCCAAAGGAGGTCGGTCATCGTACCAGGTTCTCGAAGACCACGAGCTCCTTAGTCAGAAAACGCGAGCTAGAAGCCTGAGAAGAATTAGCACGCGTTCTGCACCTGTTCTGTTCTTCAAATCCAGGCAGGATTTGAAGAACAGAACAGGTGCAGAACTGGATTGAGACATCAGTTTTAGAAAAGGACAACACGGAGCAACCCGAGCAATGAGGTCAGCGCCCTCGAGAAGAGCCTCGGAAGGTGAAGCCTGAAACGATCTCCGCAACGAAAGGGGCTACAGGGGGAAGTAGGACCACGAGCTCTCCTACTTCAACGGCAACAGTAGCGAGTGGTTGGCTTTCAAGATTGTCTACGAAGATACAGCATCGATGTTTAACGATGTTCAGAATATAGCTCGACTAATAAGAGCAATAAAGGGCAATGCAAGAGAAGCTATTCAGAGCCTGCTGTACTCTGAAGCATCTCCGATGGAAGTGATACAGGCCCTCAGAAGAAGATACGAAGCGACGATCGTCGACGTCGAGACGCGCGGAGTCAAATGTAGTGCTGTTGGTGTCAGAAGTGTCGCCGAGCCAGGAAGATGGTGCGAAGCACGAAGGGAGAGAGACTGTCAGCGACGAGATTCCGAGTCCAAACAACATGTAGGAGACAAAATAACACAAGTAGATTGAACCCCTATACGGGCTATACGGTTATACGCCGACAAAACAGATGTAGTAGCTTTCTCTCTCACTCTCTTTTCTTTTACCATTACTGTATATTTTTAGTAAAGAAACTTTAAACTCTAATATGAGTATTTTAATGGGACTAATTCGGGATGGGATTATTATCGGCAGCGAGACCCCGAGGTCAAAGATATTGTAAATAACATGTAAGGAACTGATAAATATTGAAAGTAGATTGACTTTCAAAAAGATACTGTATAGTACTATTTTGATTTGAAAAAAAAGATTTTGATTTGATTTTGCTTACTCTTCCTTGCACTTTAAATATAATAACCCATCTAGTTAAAAAATCTATCACGGATGGTGTAGTTCCTCTCTGCTGGAAATCAGCACTGATTATAGCCTGCTGCCTAAATTTGACCGTTCAACAAACTTAAATGAGCTTAGGCCCATTAGCATTTTGCCATATTTGTCAAAATTCCTAGAACAGACAGTATATTATAAACAGTTAATGAAATATTATGTCGAAGAGAACAAGATGCTACCTGAATTACAGTCTGGTTTCCGAAAAGGTCGAGGCACGGTAACTGCATTGTTGGATGTTACAGATAATATTTTAACAGATAGGGACTTCGGTAATGGTACTACCATTACCGAAGTCCCTATCTGTTAAAATTTTGTCTTTGTTGGATTTCTCACGGGCTTTTGATTGTCTTGACATCCAACTACTGTTAGCGAAATTATTCGGTCTAAATGATAAAGCGTTGTCTTGGTTTGATAATTATCTTTCGCACAGACAGCAAACAGTCCGGTTAACATTAGATAATGACAATACCCTGTTGTCTGACCCCTTACCAGTCACGCGCGGTGGTCCTCAGGGTTCAATATTGGGTCCTCTTTTATTTATAGTACAGATTTAATTAACGAAATTAAGCATTGTAAATTTCAGTGCTATGCAGATGACGTTCAACTTTATATTTCTGTACCACCTTGTAATACATCAATTGCATTACAATAAATGAAAAAGGACCTTGACAATATTGCTGCGTGGCAGATTGGAACGCCCTGGTATTAAATCCATCTAAGTCAAAGTTTATGGTACTTTGCACTGATTTTTTTTATATGTAACATCTCACGTAACCACAATTTGAGCAAATAAAAAAAAAATATTATTATTAGGTTAAATTATGGTGATATTGTATACGGACTTTTTTACTAGCCAGAATGCAAAGTAGTAGTGTATTCAAATAATACAGTACTTATTACTTAAATGTACCTCAACGCACCCACATTACACCATTTTTGAATGAGACACCGACCCCAATAGTAACAACAATGAAGTGGTAGACGCAAAGATGGTATTTAGTAAAATAACAAGTTGATTATAAGTTGTAGACACAAAAATTAAGGAAACACAATTATTTTATTACTTTTTAGTTTATTTTTTGAAGTCGGTTTAAATTTTTGATTAATTTTTTTTTATAGGTTACAGGGTTTAGCGTAATTAATGGATAATCCTTCACCTGCAGCTGGAGAATATCATAACGGATCAGAAAAATACAATTCATATTTAGTAAAAGTGTCATAGTTTTTTAGTTATCGGGCATTTTTAAAAAATCTATAAAAATGACGACACCCTTGCTAACTAATTTTGCTGTCACAGTCGCAAAAACATGAATCTATAAATTTTTTATTTATTAAACTTGAATAGTTGTATTATCAAATATATCATGTCATTTTTGTGCTGTTGCCTAATTTTTTTTACAAATGCAACCGATTTTTTTTTTCTTCTTTCAAATAATTTCTTCTTTGTGTTTGATCGCTCATATCGTAATAAAAATGTATGGAGACTTGACTGACCAACTTACAAATAATTAGCCAAGCAAATAATTGAGATTGTAAAAAAATTTAAACAAAAATTAAAACCGACTTCAAAATTAAAAAAAAAAAACTAAAAAGTAATGAAATAATTTCCTTAATTTTTGTGCCTACAATTTATAATCAACTTGTTCTTCTACTAATATACAATCTTTGCATTTACCACGTCATTATTGTTACTTTTGAAGCCGGTGTCAGCCAAGGTAGGTAGGGAGATAGGTCCGTAGGTAATCAACAAATACGACACCGGCTTCAAAAGTAACAATAATGATGTGGTAAATGCAAAGGTATAAACAATATGGGTGCAAAGTTCTCATCAATTTAAACTCATTAAGTCCAAATACAGGTAGCAACTGTAAACTGTTATTGAACAAATCAATGTAAAGAAATTAAATAAAAAATTGTGCTCATTTAACCTGGTGCATTAAAACTTACAAGGAATGTTTGGCAAAGATTTGGAAATTGAATTGTTCTTAAAAAACTACAATATAGACATACTCCGCCTTATTACAAAAAACTTATCTAGTACCAGGATTAAACCAAGACTGAAAAGTCCAGGTTTGTTACGGTATTAACGTTAGTCCATGGACTAAAATTCATTCTTATTACAAATCGAGGACCAACCGAGGTCTAGGTAGTACCAAAGATCGTCCCTGGTTTAATTGTATCCACAGATTATTGAGCAACATATCATTCATTTTGTTCGTTCAATATTTGATTAGTTCGGTACACCGTTCCTTTTTATGCAAAGCTCGCTAATTTATAATTAAATATAATGTGGAAAATACATCAATATTTTGATAATAAAATTTATTGTGTTATATAAAATATCTGAAATCTTTACTACTTTGTACTTTGAGGTAGTGTGATTTAAATTCTTGTTTATTACACACAAATATTGTAATATTTCGCTGTTAAGTTGTTTATATAGCTAGCGTATAAGGGAATGAAATACAAAGCGCGCGTAGTTCTAATGTCATCGAAATGTTTATTGTTTAATGTTTAGTTATTGCAATGTAAGTCGAGTTACCAATAGTTACAATACAGCCATTATTGTTCTTTGATTCTAAATAGACGGTATGTTGTTCATAAGAATAGTATAATATTTTTTGTTGTGAATTTGTGTGCCACGAACATTACTTATGTAGTAAAATGTATCAACAAAAGAAAAAAGGGATGATAATTGGACTTCTCAAGAAAAGGTTAGTGTTTATTTAATCCAAACATACATGAAAAATATCAGAGTTAATTAGAATTATTACATATGATATAAAATAGGTATGTATATCAATGACAAAATACAATACAACAAAATTACAGAAATAGAATGTTAAATTATATAAGGATGTCAGAATAATTATTTTAAATGTTAGTCCAATTCCATAATTTTGTCTACATCGAGTTCATTTAATTACCTTTCAATACAATTAATACGAAAAAACGCAAATTCAACGCATAAGACATCTGATAATTTAAAGTTTTGAGGTTAGTACCGAAGTTAAACTAGGGGTCACGGTGGTCTAACTTTAGTACCATAGATAGTCCTGGTATTAGCGTTAAACTAGTTTTTGTAATAACATTTATATTAGACCATGGTTTAAAGCTGGTATTAAACTCGGTACTATATTTCGTCTTCGTTTTGGAATAAGGCGGACTGTGTATTACCGAACATTGGTTAAAAAAAAATGAAATTATGTTCAGCTTCAGTGAGCACCAGGTGGCAAGTTCGTTCAGTAGAGAAAAAGCCATAAGAGGTGGCTCACTAATAATTATTAAAAATGAAATAAAATTTAAGGAACGTACGGATATTGTGGGCCTCTCTGCTGAGCGTACTACTGAAATAGCCTGTATAGAGATGGAGCGCCTTATTATTGTAAGTGTATACAGACCTCCAAATGGATTATATGATTCTTTTGAGAAAATCATGGAAGAATTATTAATTAAAATATGTGGGTCTAACAAGCCCATACTAATTTGTGGTGACTTTAATATAAATTTACTAGAAAATAATTTCACCACAGTTAGATTCACATCATTGTTAAAATCATATAATCTGACTAATCTATTTTCAGAACCAACAAGAATTTGTAGTTCTACAGCTACATGTATTGATAATATTTTTAGTAATTTAACTCCTGTCCACAAAGAAATTATCAACAAGTTGAATTCTGATTTAACAAGTTCTAATAGTAAAAATTGTAACAAAAATAATGTGTTTGTTCCTGTGAATGTAAGACGTATTGAGAAATTTAGGAGTAGTATAATGGCCAATATTACATATTTAAAAGATAACAAAAGTCCAGATTTCGCTTTTGGTGAATTGTTTAAATGAATTAATACACATTTTAAAGCCATTTTTACTTCTAAAACAGTCAGTTCCACAAATAAAAAGGTCTTTAATGATTGGGCAACAGCAGGAATCCACAATAGTAGACGCAAATTATATGACCTTTACCAAGAACGGACATACAATCAAAATCAATCATTTAAGCAGTATGTCAAAATGTATTCAAAAACATTCAAACAAGTTTGTATCGCGGCTAAATCGCTTTATATTAAGGAAAAAATTAAAAACGCAAAAAATAAAATAAAAACCACTTGGAACATAATAAAGGATGAAACTGGGAGAGTCGGTAGTCGTAACTCTGAATTTAATCTAAATATTGAAAATAGAATAATTAAGTCTGACGAGGAAGTTGCGACAGTATTTGAAAAATACTTTTCTGACATCCCGATTTCGACTACAAAAAATTTAATCTCATGTCCTGCAATTGCCGAATCATTGCTTAAAACCAATGTCAAACAATGTGAAGCTAACTTTAAGTTTAAAGAGATAGGACCCAAAGATATTTTAAATGCATTTAACTTATTAAACAATAAAAATACCCCAGATTTATGGGGAATATCTGTAAAAGTCACTAAGATCATAGTTGATGTAATTGCACCCCATCTAGCAACAATTTTTAATAAATGTATTGATAGTGGCGTTTTTCCTGACTTAATGAAACATAGTCGAGTCTTGCCGCTTTTTAAATCTGGCAGTACATCAGATGTTACAAATTTTCGACCAATATCAATACTCCCCTCATTTAGTAAAATTTTTGAAAAAATTATGTTAAATCAGTTACTATATTACTTTGAAACCATTATGTTACTGCACAAAAAACAATTTGGATTTAGAAAGGGTCTCTCTTCAACAGACGCTGGCGTTAACTTAATTGACCACATTTATGAGGCCTGGGAGGAGTCACGTGATGCTTTGGGAGTTTTCTGTGACTTATCCAAGGCGTTTGATTGTGTACAGCATGAGACCTTGATCAGGAAATTACGCCACTATGGGATAGACGGTACGGCACTGGATCTTTTGAATTCCTATCTTAAAAACAGGACTCAAAAGGTCGAGATAAATGGTAAAAGATCATCCGGGACTAAAATAGAGATGGGGATCCCACAGGGGTCCATTCTAGGTCCATTTCTTTTTCTAGTTTATGTAAACGATTTACCTTACCTAGTTAAAGATAGTCAAGAGGTAGTGTTGTTTGCTGATGATACTTCACTTATTTTTAAAATCAAACTAATTATGACGAGGTAAACAACACACTTTCGAGAATGGTACATTGGTTTAGCGTTAATAACTTGCTTTTAAATAGTAAAAAAACTAAATGCATAAAATTTTCCTTGCCAAATGTTAAGCAACTGCAAACCAATGTACTTTTAGACAGTGAAAACTTGGTACTGGTGGACTCCACAGTTTTCCTAGGAATAACTCTAGATCTTAAGCTGCAGTGGGGTCCCCACATAGCTAAATTGGCGAATAGACTCAGTTCAGCAGCATATGCAGTGAGAAAAATAAGACAATTTACTGGTAGATACAGCGCGAATAGTATATTTTAGCTACTTTCATAGCATTATGTCTTATGGCATACTTTTATGGGGAAATGCGGCCGACATAAACAACATTTTTGTGCTGCAGAAGCGGGCTATTCGTGCAATTTACAAGTTGCCTCCCTATTCATCTTTGAGAGAAAAAATTAAAGAAATAGGAATTTTGACTGTCGCCTCTCAATACATCTTAGAAAATTTACTGTATGTCCGGAAAAACATAAATGAATTTTGTAAGAAAAGTGATATTCATAGTAGGAATACACGTAATAGACATAGGTTACATGCACCAATGATTAGACTTTCGAAAGTAAGCAATTCTTTTAAAGGCAACACTGTATACGCTTTTACAATAGGATCCCAGAGAACGTTCAAAACACAGAACTATATCAAGATAGAAGTAAAGAGTTCCGTAATTTGTATGGGGACCGAGCGTGTAACATTTTGCGTAGGTACGATGACGTCACGCGTGTAATTTAGTGATGTGAAACACATAAGCCGCGCGAAAACAATTCAAAAGTATCGATTCACAGATCGATTATAACATGGCACCGATTTTATGAGTAGTATTGTTACAAAAAACTATTTAATGATAGCGTGCTATGGACGATAAACTATATTTTTATACATTGAGTAGTAGTAATATATGTATATTATAGACTATATTATAACGTGTAATCATTTAAATACTTGTTTTTTATTATTATTGATAATTAAAATGTTGATTTGATCTGATAATATAGATAGGGCACCGACCGTCTACTGGCGCCCTTATTAGAAGGATTGTAATTTCTAATAAACCAATTTCTTTAAATTCCAATCAATTTCTTTAAAGTCATCAGTGATAATAGTTGTAGTCCTTCTGATTCAACTTTTGGTCTTTGTCACATAGTCATTCATTTTGCTTATTTTTAGCTTAATTATCTAAATTCTAAACGGCAAACGGTGGGCACTTTTTTAATTAAGTAATGAATCTAAAAATACGGAATATAAAACTATATCACATAAATCAATAATTGGAGAATAAATAGGCCTACAAATAATCACTCGTGGATTGTAGAAAAATTAACTGGTTTATTAAAAAACACAATCCTTTATTTTTTTTTTTTTGGAGTTATACTTCTTTTAGCGCGTTAGGGAAAAATGAAGAGTCACGAAAAACCGACACCCTGAAGTTAGCTATAGTCAACATTATTTTATATAAAAATATTCACATAATGACAGTATAGACGTCAAAAGAAGATATAGTTTTTAACTACACAATAAGCAAAAAGGTTACAGTATAATGAAATTGTACTATGTATTTTTCTTTAAGGAGTATTACTTCTAACGCGTATACATAAGTACACACACACTTTTTTATATAAGGATCATTCTTAAAACTGAAATATACTTGTAATATAGAAGTAGCCATAACCAGTTAGAAAACAATACGTAACCAGTTTCTCAATATTTGCTTTGCATTAAAAAATGCTAAAAATAAAAGTTTATTATTTTTATTTTTTATTTTACATACATTACATTATAGCTACATAATAATATAAAATGAAATTATCATTTCCTGTGCTTTCAAAATAGATTTTAATCGAGTAAGAAAATCGCAGTGTAGGTACAGCACTTTTGACAGAAAAAATGAGAAATCGTCTTCAACGTGACCTGACAGTTTTAATGGCATATTTTACATTGCTGGTTTTGAACGCCCGTCAAGTCTGGCTCGTCAAATAAAAGCCGCAATGGAAAACTAGCGTTAGACACAATCGCCCGCTACTGTTTTGATGAAAATAGTAAAATAAATGGTTTTTTAAAATTAATAACAAGATTTTTTAGGACAAATAGTACTTACTGGTGAAAGGAAATACCTCCATTAACAGCTCCAATTTTACTGGTAGTGTTTGAACAATTAATTATTGAACAACGAGTCATTTTGTTTTTAAAACCTTACGTCGCATGCTGACCGCGGTCGGGAGTATACTAAAGTTCGCGACGAGCAATGGAGTCATCGAGTCGTCTTTTTGCCAGGCGAGGTACATACACTCTTTACTTCTATCTCGATATATTTCTGTGGTTCAAAAGCTCTCCATAAAAAAATTCAAAAAAGTTGTTAAAGAGCGTTTGTGTGGTAAAGCATATTATAAAGTAAAAGATTTCATGGAAGATACCACACCCTGGGAATAAGGCGTTCCTCCCGGGCATTTCAAAATAAGATGTTAAAATTGTTATATAATATATATTATTTGAAAAGATTAGTTCCACTGAGTTTGTTTCGCCGGTTCTTCTCAGTGGGCTTACCTTGGAACCGGTGGTAGATTTAATTGACGTTCAAAAAGATACTGTATTAGTACTATTTTGAATAAAAAAAAATGATTTTGATTTTGAAACTGTTGAGGAGTTCCCTTAATTTTCCTTTGTCTTCATCATCAGTCCCTTAATAACAGTCACAACCCATCTAGATGTAAAGTTCTCATCAATTCAAATTAATCAAGCCCAAACACAAGGTTACTGATGTAAATCTTTGAGGAGTTCCCTCGACTGTCTTTCGACTCCATCATCAGATCGACTCCAGACTTTTATGGTATTGTAGTGCTTAAAACACTTAAAGAAAAAATTAACAAACGGACCTTACAATAGTATAAATATAATAGTCGCCCTTACAATTTTCGAAAGTTCGCCTCGATTTCTCTGGGATTACATCATCAGATCCTGGTTTCCTTATCATGGGACCATTTGGGAAGTATACCCTTTAGAACAAAAAAAGAATTTTTCAAATCGGTCTAGTCATCTTCGAGTAATCAGGTAACATACATATAAAAAAAAAAGATTCCATCGAATTGAGAACCTCCTCCTTTTTGAAGTCGGTTGAAAAGGTATAACAGATGGTATTTAACGCTTAGATTTCAAAGTATATTCCTAATGACTTTGATGAAGGCCTATTTTCCTAAAAACATACTTCTCAGAAAATATTGTAATTATTTCTTTTTTTGATATTTATAATAACTTTTTCATTACCACATTTATAATAAACACAACGCAAAGCCATTCCACTTTTTGTAAGTAGGTACCTGCTTTATTACCTGCTCCGACGACAAAAAACAAAAGACGGTAGATTTGTCTCACTCTTTCATGCAATGGGTGACAGAAGTTTTAGAGGGTTGCTAGAGTGAGTGTGCTACCATACTACTTCCATGAGATACGTTTTGTTAGTTAGAAAGAATTTATTATTATTGTTAAAGTGCTGTGACCTCGGACTTGATTTTGCTCAGTGATATGGACTTGGTAATCCCGTGATACAAATATTGATCTTGTGCTCTAACCCCGGACTTGTTTATTGCTAGTGATTTGGACTTTTTACCTGGACATACCGCGCATCGAGTGCAATGCATCGATTTGTATACACATCCGCGGAGTATGCAGAAATGCATTTTATTTACGGTGAGTATTTACCACCAGGTAATGCAAGTCAAGCCGCAGAACTCTATCGGGCAAGGTTTCCTAACGCCCGTCATCCTGATTACCGGGTATTTCTAAGAGTGCACAATGCGTACAGGGAAGGCAGAATTCCTGGAACTGGTTACGGCGGTACTAGCGGCGGGAGGCCACACGCCAACACGATGACGACATAGTCCTTGCTGAGGTTGAAGCTGATCCTACCACCTCCGTGCGTAAAATATCAAGCCGCATAGGCATATCAACAAGAACTGTAAACAAGATTTTAAAACGTGAGAAGCTTCATCCTTTTCATTATAAAGGCGTACAAAGTCTTCTGCCAAGGGACTAACCCTTAAGATTAGCATTTTGTCGAAGAATGTTACGAAAAATAAGAAACGAACCAAATTTTTTTGGCAAAATACTATGGAGTGACGAATCCTCTTGTAAAAAAGATGGCTATTAGATATATAATATGCATAATTTGCACAGTTAGCAGCTGACTAATCCACATTTGGTTAGAGAAGATAGATCCCAGTACCAATTTAAAATAAATCTGTGGTCTGGGATCCTTAATGGAGAAGTTATCGGCCCGTTCCAGCTGCCAGACACGTTGACCGGCGAGGGATACTTAATTTATTTACAAAATGATCGCCCTGGGCTTTTGGAGGACGTGACCTTGGAGAATAAAAGGGACATGTGGCTGCAGCACGATGGCTGTCCTGCGCATTATGCCCGTAGTGTTCGCGAATATTTAGACACGACATTCCCTCAAAGATGGATTGGCCGTTTGGGATATTTTCTTTGGCCTCCAAGATCACCAGACCTTAACCCTCTGGATTTTTTTACTGGGGTTGTATAAAGGAGAAGGTGTATAAAAAACCAGTGACATCAGTGGAAGATTTACGCGAACGAATATTTGCCGCTGCTCGAGAAATTAAGGAGGCGGGCCACGCGCAACAAATAAAACAATCATTTATTAGAAGGTGCAGGGCCTGCATTACAGCTCGGGGTTTTAACACTTGTTATAAAAGTAAATAATAAACTGTGCGAAGATAACCTTCTTTTCTTTCAACTCCTTTAATTTTGATTCATAAATTAATAAAATAGTTTTAAAATAAAATTTTAGTAAAACCTGTGATTAAAACAATAAATGAGCTCTATTTTTATAAATTATGAAATATCTTTGAACCGAAGGATCATATACCATCTGTAATCTGTTATACCTTTTTACAATCTCAATTGAAGAGCTAATTATTTGTAAGTTGGTCAGTCAAGTCCCAAAACATTTTTCTAACGACATGAGCGATCAAACACAAAGAAAAAAATATTTGTAAGAAGAAAAAAAATCGGTTACATTTGCAAAAAAAAATTAGGCAACAGCACAAAAATGACATGATGCATTTAATAATAAATACTATTCAAGTTTAATAAATAAAAACCTTATAGAGATAATTCATGTTTTTGCGTCTGTGACAACAAAATTAGTTAGCAATGGTGTAAATTTATATAGATTAAAAAAAATGGCCGATAATAACTAAAAAACTATGATACTTTTACTAAATATGAATTGTATTTATCTGATCCGTTTGATTTTCTCCAGCTGCAGGTGAAGGATTATCCATTAATTACGCCACACCCTGTATATTCTATTGTTAGTACCTCTATTTACTTATTTTACTATATTTTAATTTTGTTAACAATTTTTTATTTATGATATACACTTTAAATTATATACACAACGTCTGGTCACAAACTTAGCGCTGTGCTGTGTCTCATTATAACTGAAAATCAGTCAATCTTTCTTCGGATTGATCTTTTAGTACTGAGTTACCTACATACCTTTTTGCGATTCTGCAGCACACATACACTTTATTAAAGTATGATATTACTAAAGCTGTTATAATAATGATAATATCTATGGACGCTTTTACACCACGTCAATCTGGTCTCGTGGTAGGTTCTCGAAGAACTTGTGTTACGGGTACCAGACAACAGAAATATATTTAATAATTTATACTATACATATATTTAAGATTTTTATTATGTAATACACATCCATGACCCAGGAATACAGAAAATATTTTTGTTCCCTGGCGGGATTCGAACCCGCAACCTCCGGCTTGTGCGCCATCGCGCTTACCACTGAGCTACAGAGGTCGTCATGTTATGATATTTTATCTGTTTTTTTACTTTTACTCTTTTTATTGTGCATGTGAAATGTGGAATTGTGAATAAAGTTTTTATAGATCTATCTATCTATCTTAATATATAATAAAAAAATATATATATATTTTATATGAATATATATTTCATATTTATTAATATATATTTGGCTAAGCTTCCTGAATGCTGCCCATCCCAATTGAATCCTCAAAAATCATTCAGGAAGCTTAGCCATATTCTCACGTCGTCTATACCGCAGAGTTTGAAGACGAAAGTCTTCGACCAATGCGTTCTCCCCGTGATGACCTACGGGGCTGAAGCGTGGCCTCTTAATATAGGACTGGTCCGCAAGTTTGCCGTAGCTCAACGTGCTATGGAGCGTGCTATGCTGGGTGTTTCTTTGACAGATAGGATTCGGAAGGAAGACATCCGTCAGAGAACTAAGGTAACCGATATCACGCAAAGAATCAGCTCGTTGAAGTGGCAGTGGGCTGGTCACACACTCAGAAGAACGGATGGCCGATGGGGCAATAAGGTTCTAGAGTGGAGGCCACGTTTAGGTAGACGAAGTGTTGGTCGGCCATTGACCAGGTGGGAAGACGATCTCCGTGCGGTGGCCGGTCCGTGTTGGATGCGAGATGCGTGGCAAAGGATCGGCCATCTTGGCGTTCATTGAGGGAGGCCTATGTTCAGCAGTGGACGGATAGAGGCTGATGATGATGATGATGAATATATATTTATATTTTCAAACAACTAGGCACTATTATTCGAATAGGTCAACCCTTTCAACGTATGACAACTCTTAAACTGCTATATGTATAATGCATATGTTCGCTACTATACTTGAGTTCGCAAGTGTGGTTTGGAATCCAGAGTATGCTTTTAATATTAACCGCATCGAAAGGGTTCAAAATAAATTTTTGAAGACACTCGATTATTGGTTTGGGTCTTGGTCTATAGATTATGGGGACGGTGCGGCAAGAGCCTAAATAAACCGCGATACAATCCGGGTATAGTGAATGATACTAGCCGCTCGTGTAAACATTATACATAGTAAAGAAAATGTTAAAAATAATCACTAAATTAATAAAAATATACGGGTTGTATATGGAACGTTTGTTATTGAGTTTTTTAATAAAAATAAAGGGATTTATTGATGTTTCATGCTACCACACCTTGGGAATAAGGCAATCGCTCTTAAGATTTTTAATTATATGTATGAATTCTTTTCTTTTTTTAAGTTTATCTCGTTTTTCTTAAGGGGATCCTGCATACCAGGAGTAATGATCGCGTCACGTCAGATGCGGTACCTCGGTCTCCTTGTGGTCGAGCAGCGCGAACCGGCGGTCGAGCGCGGTGAGGTGCGCGAAGGTGAGATGCAGGTGCGCGTGCAGCCGCAGCAGCGCCAGCTCACGGAAGTGCGCGGCGTACATGTGCGCCACCACGTGGAACAGCAGCCGCACCACGCGCCGCACGACGCCCTCGAAGGCGGCGGGGAACTCGTTGGCGTACTTGGTGGGGAACACGCCCTCGTCGTTGACGGTCTTCTGTGTGTACGTCATGACGTAGTCGACGTACTGCGGCGCCGCCACGCGCGACTTCTTGCCGCGCTCGTCGTACCACGCGTAGGTGCGCCCGCCGGGGCCCGTCATGTCGGCGCACGAGGCCGCGGTGCAGAACTCCGACACGGTGCCGTACAACAGGTTCACGTGGTCGAACAGCGCCAACGCTGCAACACACCACAACCGTCATCTCATGTTATCGTCAGTGTCACGATGTGAAAATAAAACATTAAGAGATAGTCGCAAGCGCGCCGCCGGACACACGAGCCGTGCTCGCCGGTCGGCGCTGTTGAGGTCAGCCCACGGGCGTGTGTGTTACTACTGTGTGTGTGAATTACTCATCAGTGTCTGTCGAGAGCTGCCGGCTGCGAGTTGCGACGGCCGTCCCACCACTATTAGTACCTATTATAGTTAAACTGTATAACTGTAGAAGTTTCCGAATTTTTCATTCGGCTAGTGTTTACACTTTTATTTGTTCAAAACACTTTAATACAAAACTCGTTATTTTTAAGATTCTGTTGCCCAAAGTGACAAAATAGAACACGAGTTCGCTGAACACCGAAACGTTTGGGGTACTGCCATCGCCAATAAGATTGTAGGTAACACATAAAACATATTACCAGACCCTCAGCGCGCGAGTCTAAACGTAGGGGGTACTGCCATCGCTAATAAGATTGTAGGTAACACATAAAACATATTACCAGACCCTCAGCGCGCGAGTCTAAACGTATGGGGTACTGCCATCGCCAATAAGATTGTAGGTAACACATAAAATATATTACCAGACCCTCAGCGCGCGAGTCCAACTCGTATTTAATATCACTTCAAGTCCTACATTGTTACGTCACGCCCGCGGAGGAACGAATCGGATCGACGGGAGGAGGGTATATATATATATATATATATATACACCTATATTGTATATATCGCGAATATTACATTACTCTGCCGATTACATTACTGGGCCTCCGACGTTTCTCAACTGGAAGTTCTTAGTTTACTGTAAATCGGGCGCGATAAATTAACACAATCCGGCGAAATTTGGCCCCGTATCAAAACGTTCAGATACAACGTCATTTCGAGAATAGAAGCGGCTCGAGTCACGCGCGCCGACACCCTGGGCGTCCGGCGCGGGCGGCGCGCGGTGGTCGCCGATCAACGGGATCGCGGTGTCAGAAGAAAGCGGCGCAAAATTCAACTCGACCCGAGGAGAATCACGATTCGTCACAGACATTGAACTCATCAGGCAGACACGCACAAGCAGTGTCTCCAGATTAGAAAAGTAAAATTACAGTGAAGGCTATTTGAAATTACAGTAGATTTACTAAAATTACAGTGTTTTCCTTTCCTAAAATACAGTATGTTTTACAGTAGATAATAATAACATTTTAACTTCTTTTTAATGACTAAATCGATGGGGCATGAAGTTTGCCAAATTAAAACAAGAGAGGGCGGATCGGATCGGGATCGGGCTCATGTCACTTTCATGATAAAAGAGAAAGAAAATCTCCTATAACAATATTTACGACGGCTTGAAGATTTAAATTATTTGCGATTTCCTAATCTGTAATTATATTAGATAGTAATTTAACGAGGTTGTGTTGTTTGCTGTGAAATTTTGTGCTCTGCAATAAAAGCGGCTGTTTTTATTGCAGCTGTTTTTTTCTTTTCTTGAACCCAACAAAACAAAATGAACAAACTTTTCTCTAACGCACTACGAAGAAATACACACAAAGCACCTTGCTAAATTAAAACCCTTAGCGAAAGTAAAATTCGTCTACATAATTTTAATGCGTAATAGCATTAGTATAAAGTATTTATTTTTTGGTAATAGGCAATGGCTCCACAGTTTGTCAGGGAATTCCCCTTCCATCGTAGGTCGTAGGTATAAACTATCAACCAGCCGCTGAATCATAGACAAACACTAAACTATAACGTTTCTTTTCATCCATTTATGTAGGTTTTTTTACCAATAATTAAGTTTCTTTTCTTTTTTTAATATTTTTTTAGAAACTCAAAATTACAGTGACTTTCATACACTGTAATCACCATAATACAGTGTACAGTGAATAGAGTAGAATTACAGTAAATCTACTGTAATTACAGTGCATCTGGAGACACTGCGCACAAGTCTCAAGCTATAAATGCACTTTTTATAGACATTGACAGTAACGTCGGCGGCCGGTGAACACGCGACGGGCACGACGCACCGGCCTCCGCACTTGAGTGGTAGGACGTGAACGAAAGTACCCGAAGTCAATTGTGACAACATTACTACACGTAGAAACGTAGATGGCAGTAACCGACTGGAAGTGCGGTGCAGTACAAAGTGTGCTGCAGAAGCGAGCTATTCGTGCAATTTAAAGTATTTATCTTTGAGAGAAAAAATTAAAGAAATAGGAATTCTGACTGTCGCCTCTCAATACATCTTAGAAAATTTACTGTAGATGTACCAGTGATTAGACTTTCAAAAGTAAGCAATTCTTTTAAAGGAATAGGATCCCAGAAAACGTTCAAAAGCTGTCCATAAAAAAAATCAAAAAAGTTATAATGAAACAATTTTTACGGATTTTATCGCGGTTTATTAATATTTTTACAAGCCCGACGTTTCGGATACTTTACAGCAACCATGGTCACGGGAGGACTGAGGTGACAGATGTCCTAACGTTACAAAGTTATTCGAACTACCCTATGATACATTATTTTGATAAGTCCTCTCTACGCAGAAAGTGCTAACAAAAAGGGCTTGTAAAAATCTTAATAAACCGCGATAAAATCCGTAAAAATTGTTTCATTATAATGAGTCAAATTCGCGCAAACATTAGAAAACAATATTCAAAAAATTTGTTAAAGAGCGTTTGTGTGGTAATGGATAATATAAAGTAAAAGATTTCATGGAAGATATCACACTCTGGGAATAAGCCGTTCCTCCCAGGCATTTCAGGATAAGATGTTAAAGTTGTTACTAAGTATGAAGTAAGATCAAATAGTATTCCGAGATTCGAACATGCGATCTCGTGCGAATCTATTATGATACGGTCATCCCATCTCTCCCGCTTTTTTTTTCTTTTTTTTTCAGAAGGGCTAGACTTTTCGGCCTGATGGCCTTTAAGCTCAATCGGTACAGTAAGTGAGCAGATGGCTCACTTAAGAAATATTCGAAAGGGAGACATTTTTTTTTTGTTATCGCAGGGAAATACTTTTTACGCATGTAGCCAGGATTTCGGGTAGATCTGGACCCTAAGTGGGACTCGAACTGGGACTGTCCTACCCGTAAACTAAAACCACTGCGAGCACCATCAGCCGCTTTTTGAGGGTTCCGGATCTGCATTCAACAGGATTGCCTCAGCGACAGGTTGGCCCCGGCGAAGGCCAGACTACTCCTCGTAAGGGGGTACTGCCCGGCCGCTACTAAGTCCCCGCGACGTTGTGTCAAACTGGTGCCCAGGTTCCCATCCTGAACACGACACGAACACAAGGGCGTTATTGGAGGCGCATTAAGTGGCGCTTCCTAAGCACCACCGTTCGTCGTCGGCCTCCTTCTGGGACATAACTGCCTCGCAGAAGGAGACCATCGCCGCCTAGGACTCGTCGTCATCGAGCATCGCGGTGATGACGCCCGGAAAAGACAAGTCCCCTCCGATGACTGATGTCAGATCGCGACGCAGCGCCGCCCTGGCCCATCTCGGGCACAGCTCGAGGGTGTGCTGGGCCGAGTCCACTGCCGCGCCACAATCGTGACACACTGTCACCGGCTCCCTGTGGACCCACAGGTAGTGCGGGACGGCCCACAGGGAGCCGGTTCACCAAAGCATATTATACATATAATAATAATTACATATACAATTGTACACATACTTAATCTTTCAATTTGATTTTTAGTTTATACTGTTTCTTAATTTTTATGTTATCATTTAGTAATAGTATTAATCAATGTTAATCTAATTAATCGTCTTATTATATATATTCTAATAATTATAGTATAATTCAAATATTAATTACTTAGTATTTACTTGTTATTTTCAATTGAAATTGATATTATTTTTTTTTTAATTCGCATTGTGGTTTGCACCTGTAATTCAGGTGACACTCAACAATTAACATTTTATATTTCAGCTATTTCTTTGTTTGTTTTGGTGTTTATCTTGTTAGTGCAACTAAATAAATAAAGCAACCATGGCCGGTGAGCACCTGTGTGAGACGAAAGGTGAGAGGCTTGAGCTTACGGCGCATCCACCGCTCGAGGACCGGACGCAGAGCAGTAGTCAGGTTTTTGCCATACGGCTGCCACACCTCCTCCCCCCACCTCCGCATTAACGCCTCTTGCCCTAGTCGGATTGTGTGATCCCGTTCAGCGTAAGGCTCTCACCAAGATACCTCCTATCCGAGATATAGGAGTGCGTCTCAGCTAGAACCTCCGCCACGAGTTCCCACGCGGGGTCACCGGCTAGGGCAGTGACTGCCGCCCACGATACCGTACGGTACCCCCGAATCACCCTTACCGCAATGATGATGATGATGATGGGCCTTATTCCTCGTGGTAAGGTGACCCGCCCAGATGTGTGCACCGTAGGTTGCCATACTCTGGCAGACTCCGGAGTATAGCGGCCTGCAGGCGGCGCTGGGTCCTCCGAGGGTCGGGAGGAGTCTGCCCAGCACACTTGCCGCCTTCACGACCTTCGGTCCCAACATTGATGTGGGCCGAAGGTCCACCATCCGTCAAGGATGAGCTCCAGATATTTGATATGGGGGCTCATCCTGACCCTCACCCCTCCGATCTGGAGGGCAGCCCCCGGCGGGAGTCCTTTTCGCCCGGTCCCGCGGAAGAGAAGGGCTACGGTCTTCTCAGGTCTGACCCGAAGCCCTAACCTCTATGCGGCTGATTACGAGATCGATCCCGACCTCAGCCAGCCGCGCCGCCAAGCGAGAGACGTGTCACATTCCAGCGAGGTCCATTCTTACAGTAAAAGGGGTTTTATCGCGCTACAATCTCGTCGAATGAGAAATATAGTACCGCCTGGTACCCATCAGTGCTTCCCGCAGCCACCCGTCGCCGGGCGAGTGTCACCACTAACCACCCCAACTTAATGTCCAATTTGAAGCCGTTACTTGTTGTATTATGACGTATACGTTACTTGTTGTAGTGTATGAACGTCTTGCGATAGTGATGTATTAATTTACTATCTGAGCACGAATATCTTATGTATACCTAATATTCTATTATATATATAATTTAAGACCTAACGAAACTCAAAGGAGTCTCAGTGTCCCCACCAGGTTCCAAAGCCTTGTCGTGGCGGTGGGGCTCTTGGGCGAAGCCAATTGAACCGCGGGAGCAGCTCCTTGCACCCCTCTTGTGAGAAGAGGGGACAAAGGAGCAGGGAGGGACAAGGGACGAGGATGGGAACCTCTCCTCATTGCACTGTGGGACACATTTTACCGGTGGGAGGGAAGCGCTGTGCCGTGCTCCCGGCTGCATGGGTACCACCATCTTGCTTGTTTCTCCCGTGAAACAGCTTTGCTGTGTTTCGGAGAGAAGGGCAAGACAGGCAGTGTAATTACTGGCACCGAGACTAAACATCTTATGTCTCAGGATAGGCAACACATAGATGAGTTGCCTGGGCTCCTTCCCCCTCTCCCCCGCAGAATGCCTAAGAGCATTTCCCGGCGCAAAAGAAAAAAAAATCTCAGAGTATACGAGATACTGTTTTAAATGTTATCTTGCGCAGTAGCCAGATCGATTCATGGCGAGGTAGCACTAGGTACTCTGTTCAAGAGTAACTCATGAGTTAAGAATCATGCAAGATAATTCTGCTAATCCTGTTTACTGAGGCATATATTAGTAAGAGGTAGTGCCATGCTGCATTGCAGCCAAACTGGGCCCGCACGACCGGGGTGGCACCTCTCGCTCACATAAACCGGCGACAAGTGACAGCTAAGCTGTCGCGTTTCGTGCGGTTTGTGAGTTTCCGATGGCCCATTGGGAAGATAGGGCAAAGGAGGGCAGCGCATCTGCGTGGCCTTGGTTGTGCGGATGTGTATGGGCGTCGGCGCCGTGAGGCTCCGACTGCTAGTTTGCCCCCTCTTCCTTAAAAAAAAATCACCGCGGCGTGTGTGGATGCTGTGATACTGACTGTGCGAAGCGAGCCACTCATTGTAGTCGAGGCCGTGGGGCAGTTCCACCAGCTGTCGCATGTCCAGCTCGGGCAGCTTGCGCTCCAGCAGCGCCTCCTGCAGATACAGCTTGGGGTCGCCAGCGCCTTCGCCCTCGCGCTCCTTGCGCCGCGCCTTCCTGAAAGCGACAACATTCATATTACAGTCTGAACTACTTCTCACGTTCGTCCACATCACACACAAGGAGGAGCTGCAGAGTGCCAAACTCAGAGAGGCTTAGTCCGCTTTCGCCGCATGGCAGGAGCATTGGGGCACGACGATCCATGGGATCTCTCTATCGGTTTTTAGCGGAGGTTAAGGCTCGGCTTCAAGGCGACTTAGATCGAGCCTGATTATGAAACGTCCAAATCTTGACCGGTCATGGATGTTTTAGGGGGAGGCTTCACAGTATGAAATTGTCCGCTGTGGGATCATGCTACTAGTGGAAGATGTACACCACGCACTCTGGGAATGTTCTCTGTACAGGGATGAGTGTAGGGAATTGTTGGACGGCATTGAAGTACAAGATGTGGGAACAGTCTACTACGGCGATCTCCGGTTTTGGCGGCGAACTTCGGTAGACTACGGGATTTCACGCGACGATGGCACAGGAGAAGGAGCGACCTCGCGTAGAACGGAGGCAACGAAGCGGGAAACCTAGAAAGGTAAAGAAGACCATGTCAGATAGCAGAGCGCACTATCGCCAGACACCGAATGTGTATGTGTACCGTCCGCCCCAGAAAGGGGAGAAGGACTAAGGGACAAGTAGAAAAAAAATTAAATAACCTGTAGGGAACGGAAGAGTGCGCACCTGAAGTCCACATCACACCAGTTGTAGAGGGTAGATGTCCTGTGTTAGATCCGGGACACTCCCTTTCAAGCGACTGAAAGCCAGTCGCAGTGTTTTAAGTGCGATAGCCTGGGATAGGTGCCTGAGCTGGTTGGACCGGGCATAGTAATAGCAGTCTATGAAACTACAGTCGGCCAACGGACATATGGGCGCAAATCGCTACCTATCGGCAATAGTTAGCAACTATTGATATAAATATGTTTTAGTTTATCATTAAGGTTAACATATTGTTATAGAAATATCTGAAATGTATAAGATTTATGTGGGATGTGTATATTTTATAGACAATGCATGTAAGGGAACGTAAGAGTGATTGTGAGTGAAGTAAAGAATGTATGAAATGTGAGAATGATTGATATTGACTGACGAATGAACGACAGGGAGGCAATGAGTTGAGTTGTGAGTGCGAAGACGATAAGACGTGTATTCTGATTTCCGTGTATTCCATTAAACTAGTAATTTAACGACCTTGTGGATTTTATTTAATTTCTATCCCACATTTATATATATTTATTAATATCTATTTGTAACCATATGAACCATTATTTATTAAGGTCTGATATTTAATAGCCACTGTTTAGACTGTTTCAATGTTTTGAAGATGATTGATGTTTTATTTTTTACAATACTCTATTTATCGTGTAAATGTTCAATTTAATATGTATTACAAATATCACTATTCTATATAAAACCCTTGTAATAATAAGAGTATTGTATTTAATACTAGTTACATGTTTAATTGTTCATGGAAGTAATTTGTTTAATATAAATAGGGGAACGTAGGGACGCATTGCGTTAATATTAAGTGTAGCGCGAGTTATGTTACCCAAACAAAGGCTAGCATAGTTTGATCCCACGAGTACGCCACTTGATGGGTGCAGAAACAATCTGACCATAAATAAGTGAACACTCAACACAGCAATCACCACTCATCGCTGCGTGTGGCCGTCGCCTTCGCCCTCGCCTGGACTCGCCTCCCGCAACCGTTCCCCTCCGTTTTATAAGATGTTGTAATACCAATAGTTAAGCACTCATTTGTAATTCGTCAAAGTATAAACATCTTTTGTACATACGCTGTAATACAGTATTCTGAGATAATTTGGCCACGCCGACAGACACGTCTAGACAGAGCAATCAAGTGGGGTTTGCGGGGTGAGAGGGGCGGTACCGAACCCAAGCTGCCATACAATCGCTTGGGACACGTCAGCCGGGGCTGTCGCTTTTTATTTTGATTGTATAAGTGTTTCATTTGAGTTGTATTAATTTTTAATGCTTCATATTGCATGTGCCTGCATGAAATTGTTGGAAATAATATTGGAAGTCAATTATATCAACACTTAAAGAACATTAATTTTAATACAAAATCATGCGTCTATTTAAATCGTTTTTACCGTGGTAAAAACAATTTTACAACGTATGATAATTTACTACATAGTACATAGTCAAATTCAATTATTAGTCTAGTCAACACGTCATGTGCCTTATTGGTCAATTTTTTTTTTTTTCAAAAATCTCAAATTGTGCTTTTGGATGAGGCTTCATCACCAAATGCAGAAATTATCCGGTCAACTGTTTTTGTGTTAAACCATTTCGAAAGTCATAATAAATCATCGCTCTAGAATTTTCTCGAGTCAATTCCATTTTCTCAACGACTACAAGTTTGACAAGACCTTGTGACAAGACCGAGAATCTTTTTTTATATAAAAAAATGGTATTCGATTTTTAAAACCAAGGTGTTTTCAATTAAAAAGATTTTAATATGACAGGAACAGGGGAAATATTACATTCCCGATACTTTTAGTGCAGCCTATGTACATACATATAAATTCAATAAAAGTGGTTATTTTAATATTACAAACAGTCACTCCAATTTTATTTATCTGTATAGATGTATAGATAATATCCAACCCTTATATGTCCCACTGCTGGGCACGAGTCTCCTCCTCAAAATCAGGCGAGGGGGGTTTTTGTGCTATAGTTCACCGATGCGCTGGCCCAATGCGGGTTGGTGAACTTCACACACCTTCAAAGACTTTTAATCTCATCAGGCATGCAGGTTTCCTGACGATATTTCCTTCACCGGTGAGCAAGCGATGGTTAGGTGCAGGTAGAAATTTAGAAAAACCCATTTCTAGGCATCACAGGAGGGAACCCGGACCTCTAGGCTCTCACTCAAGAGTCCGAGCCCATACCCACTAGGCCATCGTTGGTTCCTTAAGATAGTACTTAGGTAGATATTACATTATATTCTTAAAAGAAAATTGGAACTGAAAAAGGTGTTACTCAAAGCAAGTGTTCTTAAAATCGTTAATTTCATAGAAATTTAATTTAGTTTTAATAATAATTTGTAAAAAACACAGAAGTTTATGTTATTAAAATATTTAAATTGAATGTTTAAGTTAATCTGTTATTTGCAAAATGTACAAGTAGTGTTTCTTTCATTTACAAAGAACTTATATAACTTTCGGAATAAACCACACTTTTTTATATTAGTAATATGTAGTTAACCTTACTGTTTAATAAAATGTTCTTTTTTATATTATTAAAAATAATTTAAATATTCGGTAATTATTCGGCAAATAAACCGAATATTCGGCCGAATACGAACATGAAAAAATATGCCGAATGTACCGAATACGAATATTCGGCCGAATATTCAGCGCATCTCTAGCAAAAGCCTAACGGTTGCTCTGCGTCCGGTCCTTGAGCGGTGGATGCGCCGTAAGCGCAAACCCCTCACCTTCCGTCTGATACAGGTGCTCACTATGGGCATGGTTGCTTTAGTGAGTACCTGTGCCGGACGGCCCACAGGGAGCCGTTGACAGTGTGTGACGATTGTGGCGCGGCGGTAGACTCGGTCCACCACACCCTCGAGGTGTGCCCGAGATGGGCGGCGCTGCGTCAAGGTCTGACATCAGTCATCGGAGGGGACTCGTCTCTGCCGAGCGTCATCACCGTGATGCTCAGTGACGACAAGTCCTGGACGGCGATCGTCTCCTTCTACGAGGCAGTAATATCACAGGAGGCCGACGAGCGGGTGAGAGAGGAAGCCGCCGACGAGGCCTCCTCCCGGGGGCGCTACTTAATGCGCCCCCATTAACGCCCCTGTGTTCGTGTCGGGCTCAGGATGGGAACCTGGGTCTGTATGGCACGACGTCGTGGGGATTGCTTAGTAGCGGCCGGGTAGTCCCCCCTTACGAGTAGTCTGTTTTTTACAATAAGTTATATCATTTATTTATTTTGTTATGTAACCCATTTAATTATTCTATTAAAAAATATTTTCAAATTTTTTGTTCGGTTTGCTATTAAAGCGTGTTTTTTTTTAACTATAATTAATTTTTTACTTTTTAGTGTCGATTTTTTTTATTAAAGATTTTATTAATTTAAAGTAAGTACTCAACTAATGGCAATCACTTTAGAAATGAGTGAGAGACTAAAAACAACACAAGACGTGATGTAGGTAACTTGCGCGCCTTATGCCTTCCTAGCATGTGCTATCCTGATTATCCTGATCAGGATATTGGAACAAACTTAATTAATTATTGTACTGTCATCGGTCCTTCAAAAGTGTGTAAAGTTTCAATTTAATCTGACGTCTTAAAGTGGGTCAAAATCAAGTCTAAAGGAGTCGGTTATATATAGTGCATTTTTTTTGTCCAAAATGTCCAAAATCCAAGTGTCCAAAATGGTAAACAAATATGGCGTACTTCCGGCCACAGACAAATAGAGTCATAGTGTAGTTTAGTGAAGTGACACAAAGAGCAAAGGAATGAACAACATTAATGAGCCATAGACAAAAGTAAAATTGACTATTATTAAAATATTTAACGATACCAAGTTGCTGGAATTATTTCAAAAACTGATAATATATTGAATATTTCTCTTAAAAAAGAAGAATGTAAAGAAAATATTAGTCGAGCATCTTTATAAAAAACAAATTTACAAATTTATATTTCGTAAATACAATATACCTGTTAGAAATTAGTTCCACTTTTAAGGCTTTCGCAATTTCTGTAAGATAAGGAAGGGAAAGTGGCCTTAGAGGTATTTTTGTTCATTTTAGAGTCTTAATTGTAAAATAATCGATAAAAAGACGTCACAAATAAAAAAATTACATAATAAAGCAGCCAGTGCCTAGAAAAAAAGTCGATCCTAGTATTATTGTTACCTTATTTGTATTTACTATGATCAAAAATCCTTGCGCGGGCGGCGCCCTGTCTCAAACATGATAAACTAAAATACTGATACAATTATTTTTCATGAAGTTCTCATTGAGTAATCCTAACTCTCACTTTAAAGTCCCACAAAATATTTCTGTAAACTTCAGTTGAATGTAATTGTAGTAATGCCAGTGGTATGTGCTTTTATATTATATGGGATAGTGTTAAATGTTCAGGAGGACATTCAGAAAATATCAGTTGATATTCAGAAATATTCATAGTAAAAATAAATCCTTACAATAGATACTTTACTTCCGCACTCAGAGACTTTAATAATTTATTAACAAAATGTAATTTATGAAATTTTAAAATATAGGTAAAGAACATTGTCTATTTCTATAGTTCATTTTGTTCAATCGCCTATTCACTTCACCTCTAAAAATATATTGACCACATCCCTATTGGCCTTATAAAAAAAAGATGATGAAATGTCATATTGAAAAATATTAGTTATCTGTGCTTTCGATAATCGTATTTTCTAAGTTTTTAAGTGTTTAAATGATAAATTGATGTTTGTTTTCAGTGAAATAAATAGTAAATGGAGTTTTACAAATGTCCGTAAGCTAATGTGTCGTGAAAGTGAGTGATAAATGCCGAAAAATCGTGAGATACGTAATAACAGGGTTTGTTTACTAAATTGGACACTTCTAAAAAAATGGACTATACATACATATTACAATACATATACATACATACAGGTGAAGCTAATACCTATAAAGCGTGTAAAAAGTGTCAATATTGTATACTGTAGGTATGTACTGTCAACTGTGTGTATGAACAATAATAGAGCAAATAAAAACCAATCATACTTTAACTATCCCAAAGATTACAATAGGTAAGATGTATTTTCTTATTTTATTTCTACTAATTATTATTACCTACTTTTGTTCACTAAGTTTTTATGAATGTGCCTAAAATTTATTTAGGGAAACATTTGACCTGACATTAAATCTTAAATCTTAGCTAAACTTTACAGTAAAAATACAATAAAGTATAGGTACAGAATCCCCAGGCCACCGTGGTGCAAGCCTTGTCGTGGCGGTGGGGTTCAGTAGGTACCCTAAGGTGTACCCTTGCTTGGGAGCACCTTGGGCGAAGCTAATTGAGCTGCGGGAGGTGCTCTTTGTACCCCTCTTATAAGTTATAACCAAATATTTACCAAATTAACAGATAGTGGGCGGCGGCCGGCGCATGACGACAGAGATAACAATATATCGAGCAGTATTATTTATGGCCCATGTAAATGAACAATAATATTCGATTGATTGAACAAATTCTTTTTTTTAATGTAGACAAATTGCGTGAACCAGTTACTAACTTCCCGAGCAAGGTATCAACGAGTACAGCGAGCCACAGCATGAATATCTCCAGACATCGGTCCATCGCGATTTCGCGACCGACTCCTTGACTCGGAGCTGAGCAAAGTCCGAACACTACGATATCGATAAAGGGCAAAGGCTTCGCCTGGTGCTGCCGCGAAGGTCGTCGCCGGAGGCCGGCAGCGCGGCGAGGCGCGGCGCGGGTGGACACGGAAGTCACCGGTGACGACAGTTCAAGAGTCGCGGCGGTGAATACTAATGAGGTGATTCATTAGACAATAAAAAGAAAGCTGCGCCGGTCGTCGACGAGCAGCTTTAACAGACACCACATAATTTTTCAGCGATCACCCCACAAATTATAACCTCAAAGAGTAGCACTCTCAACTATGATATTTGTGTAACTGATTGATTGTACCGATGGTTCTTGATGGAAATTAATGATTATAGTAACACTACATCTTATTTTCACTATCCTATGATATTAATTATTAACACTTCACCGTTTGAACGACAAACGTCACAAAATAGATGTTTATGCGCGTGAATACGGGAGGGCCACCGGCCCGGCGAGGATGAGATAACGACACGATACACTGCGGTGACCGGTGACGCAACGGTGCGGACGGCGCAGGGCTCACCTGAACGGAACTGCCGAATATAAATAAGACGGCAGCGAAAACAGCACGCCGAGAACCACCGCGTGACACATGACGGCGACGACTGGTGACTCATGAGTCATGACTGAACGCGGGTCGCGGACGTTCGTCGTGGCAAGCGGCGTGCGGGGTACGCGCTGCCGCCGCCCCCTCCTCTTCTCGGAGCCCGCCCCCCGCCCGATCACTCCGGCGCACGCTCGTCGAGTTATCGCCCACACTCCGCTCAATGGAAGGTTACCTCAAGACTCACACTGACATCTCGTTGTTAATGAACCTCACTCCGCCGCCCTGTTTTCAGTCTATAATACTTTCGATTTCGCTCAAACGTCGTAGTAACTGTTCATGCCGTATACAAAACAACTACATGATGCCGTTGGAATATCAAGGCCAGTGTGTCGCACGAGCCCGTACCTACTACACGCCTGAGGTCCAGACCGTGGAACATAGTAGTAGTAGTTTAGTAGTATATTTTATAGCCTTGTAAGTGTCAGCAGTGAATATAATATTATGGTGTAAGGCTGTATGCGTGAGTGTTGTTTCTCATATAGGTACATGCTATTATAACAATTGAGTGAATAAATTACTCTTTAAGTGCAACTATCACAGGGAAAGGCTGGAGACTCGTCGAGTCAAGGTAGCATCGGCCTCCTTGAAATCAAATCATTTTTTTAATTGAAAGTACCTACATAGGACCTACTAATAAAGTATATTTTTTAAACGTCAATTGATAGAGAATCTATCACCAGTTCCAAGGCAAGCCCACTGACTGAGAAGAACCGGCGAAACAAACTCAGTGGAACTAATCTTTTAAATGATATACAGTATTCTAAAGCAATTTTTACATCTTATCCTGAAATGTATGGGAAGAATGCCATATTCCCAAGGTGTGGTAACTGGTATCTTCCATGAAATCCTTTACTTTTTTTTTATAGAAGAGGTTGTGCTGGGCCGAGTCCACCGCCGCGCCACAATCGTGACACACTGTCAACGGCTCTCTGCGGGCCGTCCGACACAGGTACTCACCAAAGCAACCATGCCCGGTGAGCACCTGTGTCAGACGGATTTATTTTCTAGGATGCTATTGTTACAGCGTATACAGCTGTAAAAGCCTAAAAGAAGTGCTTTGTGAGTCTAATTTCCTGTGTATAACTATTTCGATTTCCTTCACCACAGTTTAAACCTAATGCAGTTATCGCAGCGGTCTTTGAAGCTCTGAATAAGCGTTTTGCTGATCAAAATTATTCCCTTAATAATATGACACTTAAAAGAGTTACATCAGTTCGTGATTTGGGTATAGTAATGGATTCAAAATTATCTTTTAATTTGCATATCGATCACATCTTAAATAAAGCATTTCGTAGACTTGGATTTATTTTAAGAATAACTAAACCTTTTAAAAATGGTCATACGTTAAAACTCCTATATTTCAGCTATGTACGATCTCTTTTGGATTTTGCATGCATAATTTGGAGTCCATACTATGCCAACCATATTAATAGAATAGAGAGGATCCAAAAGAAATTCATAAAACATTTAGATTACCGCTCTAACCAAGAATATACTTCCTACGACAATTCCCTGATCCGACACACACTTACAACACTTACGAACAGACGAAAAATATTTGATCAAATATTTCTTTACAAAATATTAAATAACTTAATCGACTCCCCTACGATTTTAAACGAAATAACCAGGCCAAGGCCCAGCTCTCGTGCACAGAAATTATTCTCGGTTCCTTCATATAGAACGGTGTACACCAGCAATGACTTCTTTAAGCGCAGTGTGAACACATATAATAATGAGTTTAATGAAATAGATATATTTAGTAACAGCTTACCAGTCTTCAGGCAAGAACTATGGAAAAAGTTTTATTAATTCTAATATATAAGTAAGTACTTTTAATTAGAATACACTAATCATTTCAAGGATATGAGTACAGTATTCAATTATTATATGTGTTCAGTCTTATTTAAATTTAATTAGCATTCATTTTATTTTTCTGTTTTTGATTTCTTTTTTCCTGTGTCCGACTATGTTAAATTTAAACATTAAGATTCATTGTTTCTTTTTTTAAATATCTTCTATTCTCAAATGTTTAGTGTATATGGAACATAAAGTCTCGTCTTGTATACTTTATTTGTATTATTTTAATTATAATATGACTGTTTGTTTCCTGAATAAAAGAAAAAAAAAAAAAAGAGTTCACGTATGCGATGTCAAAGGTCCAAGAGAAAATGAAAGTTCAGAAATAAAATAATAAACATCCGGAGGACAGATTTGACATCACACATATTACGTACCAATATCAGTAGCTCAACGTGCCGTGGAGCGTGGAGCGTGCTATGGCTCTATGGGGAGTGTTACTTTGACAGATAGGATTCGAAAGACATCCGCCAGATCAAGAGTGGAGGCCACGTTTAGGTAGACGAAGCGGTCGACCATTAACCAGGAGGGAAGACGATCTCCGTGCAGTGGCCGGTGCGTGTTGGATGCGAGTGGCAAGTAATTTTTTCAGAGATTAGCTTCCTGCTAATCTCCTTATAGACAGACAGACAGACAAAAATTTTAAAAATTATTTTTATATGTAAGTATACCTAATATATTATATATACTTACCTACAACTTACCTACCTATTAATATGCATTTAGTGAAAAGCTGTTAATTTGAAATTACAAACAGTCACTGAGGGTGGGTTGCACCATCTTACTTGAACAATAACTGATCCGTCAAAATACCGGTTAGGGTAAAAATGCGTTGCACCATTTGACTATGGTCAAAATACGTCATAATTTAACACTAACTTTAACCGCTCACAATCGGCCGGTTAAAGTTATTGTTAACGTCAGATGTCAAATTTGAGTTTTTTATTCTTTTATTATATTACAAATTAAAATACAAAATAGATTTTACTGTATTAAAATTTAAATATTTGTTAAATATCAAGTAAATTATAATAAGTTAATTAGATTTATATTTGAGACATCGACACACCGGAGAAGACTCAAGACGTCGTTTAGGTAATTGTACAGTTTTATGTAGCTCCGTGAAAACGCAGACCTGTTCTACCCTATTTGAATTCCGGATAATTATATATCGCTTCCACTGCATTTCCTGCTAATCCGGATACGGGAATGAACAATGATGATGATATATTATTAGAAATATAAATTATTTATTAGGTTCATAATTTAAATATAAGATAATTTTATTATATTAACATTTTGAAAATATAGGCATATTATATGTTTTTTTTTTTGTGTAATAAATAGCACGCAGTTACCTTAGTTATATTTGGTTGGAATATTTGCAAAATATGTTTCATTGTTTACTCAATCTCGGAAATTTCAAAATAACTATGACATAATATAATTTGAAGGCGGCGCCCAGTAAGTTTTAAACGTCAAACCGTTTTTTTACATAAGTATTACGTATGTATTACCATATCTTAAAATATTTCCCTTAAGGAATTTGGATCAAATTAGGCAGCATTAGACATGCAACCCTGGTAAATGTCGTGCAACCAAGGTCCGGTTGCATTTACATTGTTGGTTAAAGTTACATACATTTACATTGTTGGTTAAAGTAATGGTCAAAGTTGACACTAACAATAACGTTGACTTTTACGGTTTAGACAATTGGGTTGCACCGGCATAAAAAATCTGATTGTTAAAGTTACCAACTGCCCTGACCGGTGACCCCCCGTGGGAGGTTCTTGCCGAGACGCACTCCTATGTCTAGGATAGGAGGGCTCTCGGTGAGGACTTTACGTTGGACGGAATCCTACCGGTTCGCCGACTAGGGCAGGAAGCGTTAATGCGGAGGTGGTAGGAGGACCTAGCGCGGCAGCCGTATGGCAAAAGCCTAACGTTTCAAAGTTAAGTTAGTTAAGTAGGTAGTTAAAGTTAGTTTCAAATGTGACATCCGTAGACGGATTGATGATGATTATTTTTATAGCCTAAGTTACTCCTTATAACATCAGCTATCTTATAGTGAAAGTCCCGTCAAAATCGGCCCAGTCGTTTCCAAGATTAGCCGGAACAAACACACAGACAGACAAACATTGTAAAAAAATGCTATTTTGGTACATGTAGCGTGTGTACATCCATATCCATTCAATAAAAAGTGGTTATTTTAATATTATAAACAGACACTCCAATTTTATTTATCTGTATAGATGTATAGATTGAACAAATGACCGGCGTCATGTTGTGTCGCTAAAACGATGAATTTAACGTACGTTTAAAAAAAAAAAACAAAAAAATTGAAGTGATTGAGGTGAAGGTTTGACGAGATAAATGCGTTGTTAACTATAATTGTAGAAACATTTAATAAAATTTAATTAAGTACATTTTTATACTAGAAACATAATAGTTCTGCCGAAACTCGATATACCTATATTGAATTATAACTTTTCGAAGCAGTCAGTTAAAACTATTTTTTACAACATTGCACTGTAGATGATTTTAATTTTTAAGTTAACATGGTTATTTTCATTACTAAAATTATTAAAAACGGGATATTTACCATGTTTTTAACTTTTATTTCTCTCTTGTTCAGTCTCGTGAACAAGACAGTCGTAAATATTTTTGAAATTCCGAGCTCGGCGAAATAAAAGTGAAAAACATGATAAATATCCCGTTTTTAATAATTTTAGTAATTGCACTGTAGGTTTCTTATTTATTCATAATCAATATCTTAACACTTTAGCTTTTTTAATATAATCATTTAATACAAATGTTTCTACCCCGGCTGTCCTGCAAAAGAGAGGCAAAGCGTTTGTCAGGCGTATAACTGAGCCGCATCCGCTGGACGACCGCCCACACTCAAGCGACCTAGGTTCAGGTCATATATCGTTCGACGTCGTGGTAATGCAGGATGTGACTGGGGGCGGGGGTAGGGCGGGGGTGGGGCGCGTACGTCACTCGAGAACCTGTCGGCCCTGTCGCGGGCTCGCCGTGACGTCACGCCGCGCACTACCGTTACGACTTACGACGCGATCGCAGCACGCATCACCGGGACACGACTTATATCTATGGACAATAATATCGCGCTTTTACACCACGTCAATCTGGTCCCGTGGTAAGTTCTCGAAGAACTTGTGTTACGCGTACCAGACAACAGAAATATATTTAATACTTTTATACTATACATATATTTAGGATTTTTATTATATAATACACATCCATGACCCAGGAACACAGAAAATATTTTTGGTCCCTGGCGGGATTCGAACCCGCAACCTCCGGCTTGAGCGCCAACGCGCTTACCACTGAGCTACAGAGGCCGTCAAATGTAGATTGTAGATGGAGTATGACGAAACAGTATGTTACAGGTAACTTACAAAACGGTTATCGGTATCAGGTATTTGGTTACGAATGATGAAAATGTGTGAAACAGGTATATTACCTATATTAAGTTGCGCAGTGCAGTAGTCGAGTCACGCGGTGTCGCGAACGTTGGGTACAATTAATTACAATGGTGTTTTACATTTTTTATGGATTCGTATCGGATGCAGTCTGAAACCGCTCTTCACGTTACGAAGGAGAGCTGCACCGCCTACGGCCTACGGCTGGTTCCATACAGCATGACTGCCGGCTGACTGTTGTGTGACCCCCACACCCCAGCCGAACACAGCACGCGACCATTGCGTTAGGTATGCCGTATGACCTAACTACATTATGTTAATGGTAAAAGGTAATGTTGAAAGTAACAGTTTCAACTGGTAGAACAGTTCCTCTCTTCAGTTCTCACTCATGAACCATCAACAATCGTGTTCCAACTTCCAGTACTAAAGACGATAGACGTGTTCATCGTCTAAGGTTTGAATTGTAACAAAACGAAAATGTCAATTGTCACTTAAGTAATTATTAACAAAAGAAAGCCTCGGTGGTCCACCCACGGCCTGCCGACGCCGCACGAGCGCGGGTGTTAAATATTCATGTTCAAACAAGATTCATTTACTAAAAAATATTTATACGGGATATTTACCATGTATTTTTTCACTCATTTCGCGGAGCTCGATTTTAGTAATGAAAACAACCACATTAGATGCGAGCGTCATCTTATCGCGGTTGGACTTTGTGTGCGGGAGCGGCCGGCGGCGGGCTATCGGTGGTCGGACCGACCCGCGCCAGAACAATGGCTTATGGCGATTGGCGACACAAGTAGGTACGTGGTGCCGGCCGTCAGCCGTGTGACTAGCGTCTTGTGATTCTTTCATCACTGGTATACCCTGGGAAGAACATCAATTTTATTAAGGGTCCACGGAAGGTTGATTGATAATTGATGTATTCTTAGATCAGGGATAAGCAGAAGGCAATTCGACGGGAAATATGAAGGCTAACTGAATGCTTACATTAGTGCCGCTCTACTTCGCGCGTCATTGTTCGTTCTCGACTGAAATAAGGACAGCCACCGGGCCGGGGTCGCTGACCGTCACCAACACAACAACAGTTTCTCTTCGAACGTGGCAGCCCACTTAGTGCTCGCACGGTATCCACCCGTCGCATATTACATGTCTCGACGGTCACAACTCGCAATGCATATACGAGGGCGGGGGGCGGAGGAGGCGGCGACCCTGACCCTGTTGCCCACGTGGGCGGCGACTGCGGCGAGCGCCCCGCGCCGCACCCGCCTTTTCACCAATTTAATATTTTCGAAATCGAGTACATACAGCTCGTATTTGAACTACGTTAAAAGTGAATCGTCGCCGAAGGGGATTACTGCGGGTATGGGGATCGGCACGTCGCGCGTGTAGTTTCTCCGGTCGCCCTACATTCACGCCGCCAAACGTTCAAATATTGACAAACGTTTTTTATAGTTAGTAAACCCTGATTATTAATCGATGTGATCGATCGACGTGCGCTCGATTGAACAGAATTCTGTAAACTTGACGTACCACACAGCGACCGAGCTCGCGGTCGTCCCTCGGTATGCGCTCTCCAATCGGTAGATGAGTGTCTCGCACGCATCGGCACGGGCCATACTTTTTCTATCTGAGGAATGAGACTCACTTCCAACATTTGCTATCGCATTAAGAAATTTAATAAGTGCCATAATATTTAAGCGTGTTATTTTTTAATATATAAAATTCTCGTGTCACGGTGTTTGTAATTAAACTCCTCCGAAATTGCTCGACCGATTCTCATGAAATTTTGTGTGCATATCGGGTAATAATTGCTCGTAATGAGCCTCTCCCGATCTCTCACGGACTGCGATCGTCCTAATCGAATTAGTTAGTACATGCTAATAATGGCGTGCTAAAGTCAAAAGTAATAATTGTTGAAGGTTGTACAAACAAGCTGTGTAATGAACGCGGGCGGCGGGAGTCAGTTGCATCACATCCGCGCTCCGTCCCAAAGGCAGCTCAGCACCGAGGTGACCGCGGCCCCTGTGGTTCGCCGCGCCGCTAGTGACCACACCTCGGCACCTCGCCCCTAGTAGTAACTGCAAACCTTTAGAATACCGCACTCGTCCAGGTAAATATACAGAATAGATTGTTGAGACGGGTCAGTAAGGGCAGACCCTGTACCTTAACCGTTATAGTTACAGGAAAACGTTCCTAGGAGACCATCCATAACTTTTTAAGATATTCTGAACTGCGTTCACAGTGCGAAAAAAATGATAAAATCTAATAATAATAATATAATAATATCAACCCTTATATGTCCCACTGCTGGGCACGGGTCTCCTCCTCGAAATCAGGCGAGGAGGGTTTTGGGCCATAGTTCACCGATGCGCTGGCCCAATGCGGGTTGGTGAACTTCACACACCTTCAAATACTTTTAATCTCATCAGGCAGGCAGGTTTCCTCACGATGTTTCCTTTACCGGTGAGCAAGCGATGGTCAGGTGCAGGTAGAAATTTAGAAAAACCCATTTCTAGGCATCACAGGTGGGTGGGGTCATGAGCGAACCCGGACCTCTCGGCTCTCACTCGAGAGGCCGAGCCCATACCCACTACTCCCACTAGGCCATCGTCGCTCACTCATTTTTATGCCTAAAGATCCTACTTTGAATAGGGATCAAAAGACTTTGGGACCATTTTCCATGCATTTTGTACGGAAAAATGATAAATCAACTCTTAATATTCTTTATCGCCAAACAATCTTATTTCTATGTCTATTATTAAGTTTTCTTGTAACTATAACGGTAACAACTTATGTACTAAATTCAGGCAAATAAAGATTTTTGATTTGATAAGGTACCTGCCCTTACTGACCCGTCTATAACTATTAGTGATGAGCCAGATTGTCCTGTTTGGAGGCACTGGATGTCTGTGATGTGCATACACCTAGTGTCTCAAACAGGCCTGGTGTATATTTAAATTAAAATAATATATTACTATTTGATAAGGTACCTGCCCTTACTGACCCGTCTATAACTATTAGTGATGAGCCAGATTGTCCTGTTTGGAGGCACTGGATGTCTGTGATGTGCATACACCTAGTGTCTCAAACAGGCCTGGTGTATATTTAAATTAAAATAATATATTACTATTTGATAAGGTACCTGCCCTTACTGACCCGTCTATAACTATTAGTGATGAGCCAGATTGTCCTGTTTGGAGGCACTGGATGTCTGTGATGTGCATACACCTAGTGTCTCAAACAGGCCTGGTGTATATTTAAATTAAAATAATATATTACTATTTGATAAGGTACCTTGCCCTTACTGACCCGTCTATAACTATTAGTGATGAGCCAGATTGTCCTGTTTGGAGGCACTGGATGTCTGTGATGTGCATACACCTAGTGTCTCAAACAGGCCTGGTGTATATTTAAATTAAAATAATATATTACTATTTGATAAGGTACCTGCCCTTACTGACCCGTCTATAACTATTAGTGATGAGCCAGATTGTCCTGTTTGGAGGCACTGGATGTCTGTGATGTGCATACACCTAGTGTCTCAAACAGGCCTGGTGTATATTTAAATTAAAATAATATATTACTATTTGATAAGGTACCTGCCCTTACTGACCCGTCTATAACTATTAGTGATGAGCCAGATTGTCCTGTTTGGAGGCACTGGATGTCTGTGATGTGCATACACCTAGTGTCTCAAACAGGCCTGGTGTATATTTAAATTAAAATAATATATTACTATTTGATAAGGTACCTTGCCCTTACTGACCCGTCTATAACTATTAGTGATGAGCCAGATTGTCCTGTTTGGAGGCACTGGATGTCTGTGATGTGCATACACCTAGTGTCTCAAACAGGCCTGGTGTATATTTAAATTAAAATAATATATTACTATTTGATAAGGTACCTGCCCTTACTGACCCGTCTATAACTATTAGTGATGAGCCAGATTGTCCTGTTTGGAGGCACTGGATGTCTGTGCATGTGCATACACCTAGTGTCTCAAACAGGCCTGGTGTATATTTAAATTAAAATAATATATTACTATTTGATAAGGTACCTGCCCTTACTGACCCGTCTATAACTATTAGTGATGAGCCAGATTGTCCTGTTTGGAGGCACTGGATGTCTGTGATGTGCATACACCTAGTGTCTCAAACAGGCCTGGTGTATATTTAAATTAAAATAATATATTACTATTTGATAAGGTACCTGCCCTTACTGACCCGTCTATAACTATTAGTGATGAGCCAGATTGTCCTGTTTGGAGGCACTGGATGTCTGTGCATGTGCATACACCTAGTGTCTCAAACAGGCCTGGTGTATATTTAAATTAAAATAATATATTACTATTTGATAAGGTACCTGCCCTTACTGACCCGTCTATAACTATTAGTGATGAGCCAGATTGTCCTGTTTGGAGGCACTGGATGTCTGTGATGTGCATACACCTAGTGTCTCAAACAGGCCTGGTGTATATTTAAATTAAAATAATATATTACTATTTGATAAGGTACCTGCCCTTACTGACCCGTCTATAACTATTAGTGATGAGCCAGATTGTCCTGTTTGGAGGCACTGGATGTCTGTGATGTGCATACACCTAGTGTCTCAAACAGGCCAGGTGTATATTTAAATTAAAATAATATATTACTATTTGATAAGGTACCTGCCCTTACTGACCCGTCTATAACTATTAGTGATGAGCCAGATTGTCCTGTTTGGAGGCACTGGATGTCTGTGATGTGCATACACCTAGTGTCTCAAACAGGCCTGGTGTATATTTAAATTAAAATAATATATTACTATTTGATAAGGTACCTGCCCTTACTGACCCGTCTATAACTATTAGTGATGAGCCAGATTGTCCTGTTTGGAGGCACTGGATGTCTGTGATGTGCATACACCTAGTGTCTCAAACAGGCCTGGTGTATATTTAAATTAAAATAATATATTACTATTTGATAAGGTACCTGCCCTTACTGACCCGTCTATAACTATTAGTGATGAGCCAGATTGTCCTGTTTGGAGGCACTGGATGTCTGTGATGTGCATACACCTAGTGTCTCAAACAGGCCTGGTGTATATTTAAATTAAAATAATATATTACTATTTGATAAGGTACCTGCCCTTACTGACCCGTCTATAACTATTAGTGATGAGCCAGATTGTCCTGTTTGGAGGCACTGGATGTCTGTGCATGTGCATACACCTAGTGTCTCAAACAGGCCTGGTGTATATTTAAATTAAAATAATATATTACTATTTGATAAGGTACCTGCCCTTACTGACCCGTCTATAACTATTAGTGATGAGCCAGATTGTCCTGTTTGGAGGCACTGGATGTCTGTGATGTGCATACACCTAGTGTCTCAAACAGGCCTGGTGTATATTTAAATTAAAATAATATATTACTATTTGATAAGGTACCTGCCCTTACTGACCCGTCTATAACTATTAGTGATGAGCCAGATTGTCCTGTTTGGAGGCACTGGATGTCTGTGCATGTGCATACACCTAGTGTCTCAAACAGGCCTGGTGTATATTTAAATTAAAATAATATATTACTATTTGATAAGGTACCTGCCCTTACTGACCCGTCTATAACTATTAGTGATGAGCCAGATTGTCCTGTTTGGAGGCACTGGATGTCTGTGATGTGCATACACCTAGTGTCTCAAACAGGCCTGGTGTATATTTAAATTAAAATAATATATTACTATTTGATAAGGTACCTGCCCTTACTGACCCGTCTATAACTATTAGTGATGAGCCAGATTGTCCTGTTTGGAGGCACTGGATGTCTGTGCATGTGCATACACCTAGTGTCTCAAACAGGCCTGGTGTATATTTAAATTAAAATAATATATTACTATTTGATAAGGTACCTGCCCTTACTGACCCGTCTATAACTATTAGTGATGAGCCAGATTGTCCTGTTTGGATGCACTGGATGTCTGTGATGTGCATACACCTAGTGTCTCAAACAGGCCTGGTGTATATTTAAATTAAAATAATATATTACTATTTGATAAGGTACCTGCCCTTACTGACCCGTCTATAACTATTAGTGATGAGCCAGATTGTCCTGTTTGGAGGCACTGGATGTCTGTGCATGTGCATACACCTAGTGTCTCAAACAGGCCTGGTGTATATTTAAATTAAAATAATATATTACTATTTGATAAGGTACCTGCCCTTACTGACCCGTCTATAACTATTAGTGATGAGCCAGATTGTCCTGTTTGGAGGCACTGGATGTCTGTGATGTGCATACACCTAGTGTCTCAAACAGGCCTGGTGTATATTTAAATTAAAATAATATATTACTATTTGATAAGGTACCTTGCCCTTACTGACCCGTCTATAACTATTAGTGATGAGCCAGATTGTCCTGTTTGGAGGCACTGGATGTCTGTGATGTGCATACACCTAGTGTCTCAAACAGGCCTGGTGTATATTTAAATTAAAATAATATATTACTATTTGATAAGGTACCTTGCCCTTACTGACCCGTCTATAACTATTAGTGATGTGCCAGATTGTCCTGTTTGGAGGCACTGGATGTCTGTGATGTGCATACACCTAGTGTCTCAAACAGGCCTGGTGTATATTTAAATTAAAATAATATATTACTATTTGATAAGGTACCTGCCCTTACTGACCCGTCTATAACTATTAGTGATGAGCCAGATTGTCCTGTTTGGAGGCACTGGATGTCTGTGATGTGCATACACCTAGTGTCTCAAACAGGCCTGGTGTATATTTAAATTAAAATAATATATTACTATTTGATAAGGTACCTGCCCTTACTGACCCGTCTATAACTATTAGTGATGAGCCAGATTGTCCTGTTTGGAGGCACTGGATGTCTGTGATGTGCATACACCTAGTGTCTCAAACAGGCCTGGTGTATATTTAAATTAAAATAATATATTACTATTTGATAAGGTACCTGCCCTTACTGACCCGTCTATAACTATTAGTGATGAGCCAGATTGTCCTGTTTGGAGGCACTGGATGTCTGTGATGTGCATACACCTAGTGTCTCAAACAGGCCTGGTGTATATTTAAATTAAAATAATATATTACTATTTGATAAGGTACCTGCCCTTACTGACCCGTCTATAACTATTAGTGATGAGCCAGATTGTCCTGTTTGGAGGCACTGGATGTCTGTGATGTGCATACACCTAGTGTCTCAAACAGGCCTGGTGTATATTTAAATTAAAATAATATATTACTATTTGATAAGGTACCTTGCCCTTACTGACCCGTCTATAACTATTAGTGATGAGCCAGATTGTCCTGTTTGGAGGCACTGGATGTCTGTGATGTGCATACACCTAGTGTCTCAAACAGGCCTGGTGTATATTTAAATTAAAATAATATATTACTATTTGATAAGGTACCTGCCCTTACTGACCCGTCTATAACTATTAGTGATGAGCCAGATTGTCCTGTTTGGAGGCACTGGATGTCTGTGCATGTGCATACACCTAGTGTCTCAAACAGGCCTGGTGTATATTTAAATTAAAATAATATATTACTATTTGATAAGGTACCTGCCCTTACTGACCCGTCTATAACTATTAGTGATGAGCCAGATTGTCCTGTTTGGAGGCACTGGATGTCTGTGATGTGCATACACCTAGTGTCTCAAACAGGCCTGGTGTATATTTAAATTAAAATAATATATTACTATTTGATAAGGTACCTGCCCTTACTGACCCGTCTATAACTATTAGTGATGAGCCAGATTGTCCTGTTTGGAGGCACTGGATGTCTGTGCATGTGCATACACCTAGTGTCTCAAACAGGCCTGGTGTATATTTAAATTAAAATAATATATTACTATTTGATAAGGTACCTGCCCTTACTGACCCGTCTATAACTATTAGTGATGAGCCAGATTGTCCTGTTTGGAGGCACTGGATGTCTGTGATGTGCATACACCTAGTGTCTCAAACAGGCCTGGTGTATATTTAAATTAAAATAATATATTACTATTTGATAAGGTACCTGCCCTTACTGACCCGTCTATAACTATTAGTGATGAGCCAGATTGTCCTGTTTGGAGGCACTGGATGTCTGTGCATGTGCATACACCTAGTGTCTCAAACAGGCCTGGTGTATATTTAAATTAAAATAATATATTACTATTTGATAAGGTACCTGCCCTTACTGACCCGTCTATAACTATTAGTGATGAGCCAGATTGTCCTGTTTGGAGGCACTGGATGTCTGTGCATGTGCATACACCTAGTGTCTCAAACAGGCCTGGTGTATATTTAAATTAAAATAATATATTACTATTTGATAAGGTACCTGCCCTTACTGACCCGTCTATAACTATTAGTGATGAGCCAGATTGTCCTGTTTGGAGGCACTGGATGTCTGTGCATGTGCATACACCTAGTGTCTCAAACAGGCCTGGTGTATATTTAAATTAAAATAATATATTACTATTTGATAAGGTACCTGCCCTTACTGACCCGTCTATAACTATTAGTGATGAGCCAGATTGTCCTGTTTGGAGGCACTGGATGTCTGTGATGTGCATACACCTAGTGTCTCAAACAGGCCTGGTGTATATTTAAATTAAAATAATATATTACTATTTGATAAGGTACCTTGCCCTTACTGACCCGTCTATAACTATTAGTGATGAGCCAGATTGTCCTGTTTGGAGGCACTGGATGTCTGTGATGTGCATACACCTAGTGTCTCAAACAGGCCTGGTGTATATTTAAATTAAAATAATATATTACTATTTGATAAGGTACCTTGCCCTTACTGACCCGTCTATAACTATTAGTGATGAGCCAGATTGTCCTGTTTGGAGGCACTGGATGTCTGTGATGTGCATACACCTAGTGTCTCAAACAGGCCTGGTGTATATTTAAATTAAAATAATATATTACTATTTGATAAGGTACCTGCCCTTACTGACCCGTCTATAACTATTAGTGATGAGCCAGATTGTCCTGTTTGGAGGCACTGGATGTCTGTGATGTGCATACACCTAGTGTCTCAAACAGGCCTGGTGTATATTTAAATTAAAATAATATATTACTATTTGATAAGGTACCTGCCCTTACTGACCCGTCTATAACTATTAGTGATGAGCCAGATTGTCCTGTTTGGAGGCACTGGATGTCTGTGATGTGCATACACCTAGTGTCTCAAACAGGCCTGGTGTATATTTAAATTAAAATAATATATTACTATTTGATAAGGTACCTTGCCCTTACTGACCCGTCTATAACTATTAGTGATGAGCCAGATTGTCCTGTTTGGAGGCACTGGATGTCTGTGATGTGCATACACCTAGTGTCTCAAACAGGCCTGGTGTATATTTAAATTAAAATAATATATTACTATTTGATAAGGTACCTTGCCCTTACTGACCCGTCTATAACTATTAGTGATGAGCCAGATTGTCCTGTTTGGAGGCACTGGATGTCTGTGATGTGCATACACCTAGTGTCTCAAACAGGCCTGGTGTATATTTAAATTAAAATAATATATTACTATTTGATAAGGTACCTGCCCTTACTGACCCGTCTATAACTATTAGTGATGAGCCAGATTGTCCTGTTTGGAGGCACTGGATGTCTGTGATGTGCATACACCTAGTGTCTCAAACAGGCCTGGTGTATATTTAAATTAAAATAATATATTACTATTTGATAAGGTACCTGCCCTTACTGACCCGTCTATAACTATTAGTGATGAGCCAGATTGTCCTGTTTGGAGGCACTGGATGTCTGTGATGTGCATACACCTAGTGTCTCAAACAGGCCTGGTGTATATTTAAATTAAAATAATATATTACTATTTGATAAGGTACCTGCCCTTACTGACCCGTCTATAACTATTAGTGATGAGCCAGATTGTCCTGTTTGGAGGCACTGGATGTCTGTGATGTGCATACACCTAGTGTCTCAAACAGGCCTGGTGTATATTTAAATTAAAATAATATATTACTATTTGATAAGGTACCTGCCCTTACTGACCCGTCTATAACTATTAGTGATGAGCCAGATTGTCCTGTTTGGAGGCACTGGATGTCTGTGATGTGCATACACCTAGTGTCTCAAACAGGCCTGGTGTATATTTAAATTAAAATAATATATTACCATTTGTGATTGTTACTAACATAGCTTTTATAAGTTCCTTTGTAAAGATATTTATTTATTATTTCAAATCCGTCCTGTATAGACTATAGAGGTACATATAAAATATTAAAGTTAAAAGCGTCGACGTTCGATTATAATCTGTTAATGTTTACAAACATGATTTACTAAAATTTAGTTTTTTATGTTAGTTGGATAGGCAAAGCAGTAGACGTGCCACCTGATAGTAAGTGGTCGACGTCGCCGATGAACATAAACTAGTTTACTTGCAACTAGCCCAGACAACTCATTCACGGGTTGACTATCCAGAGACATAAGATGTAAGTGTCGGTGCCAGTAATTACCCCGCCTGTCTTGTCCTTCTCCCCCGAACACAGCCGAGCTGTTTGACGGGAGCAACAAGCACGATGACGGTACCCATGCAGCCGGGAGCGGGACACACTGTATGCCTCCCAGCGGTAGAAAAACTCCGCTTCACAAATTTGTAGTGAAACTTGAAAGCACCGAATAAATTGAATCTAGTGTTCAAATTTATTTTGGCGAGCATCTGGTTGGGCCTCGTGACGTGATCGTCGGAACTCCATAAAAACTTATCTCTAGTTTATACCACAACATAATATTATGTACCTACAGCATTTACGAGACTCCACAAAGTCATTAATTCTTTCCCGTGATCCCAAAAGCCTATCAAAATTGTTTAATAAATTAATTCTGTAATTTGAAAAACAATTAAAGAACGTCATGTGGCAACTGGCAACCCATTACAACGTGAACCTAATGCGGGATTCGAGGTTTCTACTTTGACATAAATTGCTAATAATAATTTTCGTAAAAGTAGGTAAGTACTTTTACGAAACTGTTTTTGTTATTCTTGTTGCAAATGTATTTCGCATTTATATTTTGAAACGTTTGAAGTGGTCCAAATATAGTAAAGGTATTTTAATTTGCCTCGTTAGTGTTCGGTATAAAATAATGTACAGTACGTCGTGCACGCCCCTGTCCTCGCATTTTTAGGAACCAAATAACAACTCAAATGTCTCCCGACTATGACTAGCGACCCGCCCCGGCTTCGCACGGGTGCAGTGCTGATACTAAATATACTACAAAATGTCAAAAAGTTCACAGTTTTTGTCATTAGATAATAAAAACATGTTTTCTTTAGAGGTTACTCTTGAAAGAGCGACATATAATTGGCCATGTAAAAAACACTCAACGCTCATATTATTATCTAAGCCTGCAACGTTAAAAGTTTGACCCTGCGATTTTCGGATATCTCGGCCGGCACCGCCGCAGCCGCTAGGTGCTATGTCCCATGCCCGTGAACTTAGCAGATCATTTTCCAGCAGATCACAAAATTTTGGTGCAAAATGATCTGCCAGATGCGTGAAGTTAGCAGATCATTTTGTTGTTTTTTTTAAGTGTCATTTTTTGAAGCAACCGCGCCAGAACTATTTGTAAAAAGTATGAGGAACTATAGAACTATGCTGCATGCAGACAGAACTCTAATTCATTTTCGATTTGGTGCAAAATGATCTGCCAGATGCGTGAAGTTAGCAGACCATTTTGTTGTTTTTTTAAAGTGTCATTTTTTGAAGCAACCGCGCCAGAACTATTTGTAAAAAGTATCAGGAACTATAGAACTATGCTGCATGCGAACAGAACTCTCGTTTTTTTTCAATTTGGTGCAAAATGTTCTGCCAGACACGTGAACTTAGCAGATCATTTTGTAAAATATTCATGTCATTTTTGAGGTGAAAACGCCAAAAATTGTTGTAAAAAGTATGAGGAATTATAGAACTATGCTGCATGCAGACAGAACTCTAATTTATTTTCGATTTGGTGCAAAATGATCTGCCAGATGCGTGAAGTTAGCAGATCATTTTGTTGTTTTGTTAAAGTGTCATTTTTTGAAGCAACCGCGCCAGAACTATTTGTAAAAAGTATCAGGAACTATAGAACTATGCTGCATGCGAACAGAACTCTCGTTTTTTTTCAATTTGGTGCAAAATGATCTGCCAGATGCGTGAAGTTAGCAGATCATTTTGTTGTTTTTTGAAGTGTCATTTTTTGAAGCAACCGCGCCAGAACTATTTGTAAAAAGTATCAGGAACTATAGAACTATGCTGCATGCGAACAGAACTCCAAAAATTTTGTGATCTGCTGGAAAATGATCTGCTAAGTTCACGGGCATCTATGTCCCCGCATTATATTTAGTGGTGGGCGTTTAAACTATTAATGCTTAAAATAATCTGTTATACAAAATAAACAAACAACTGCGTTTAAAAATTTAAACCGATTTCATTTAAACGTAGATATTAACATTAGATTCACAACCTTATTTCTTTACGATTAAGAATCACGACCAAATTGGATTGGTTACGTATTATGCGGCTAAATTATAACGTCCTGTTTTTAACGTAATATTTGTTTCTGACTGACAACACTCCGGTCTTGGTTGGTTTATAGGTTTTTTAGTTTAAATTAGTTATATAACACAAACAAAAATTTAAATTTACGTTTTAAATGTGTTCTTACATTTTAAGTCAGTACGTTTGATTATTGATTTTTATAAAAAAAACTCAAAAATCAACTTCCGTTTTAAATGAACAATGTTTTAAATGACCAATGGGCAATGTGTTTTAATTTAAACTCAGTACGTTTTTCGATGTGGATGAGCTTGTTTGTTTGTTTTTACTTTGCGTGCGCCGTGCATATACGATTTCGATTTACGAACTTAGAGAATTATTGTGTTCATTCTTAAATATTTTGTTTCGTTTGTTATGGGACATTATTGGTGAATATTAATTATAGTTTTAAATTATACATAGTAAAAGAACTTATTAGGTTATAGTATTAAAATTAGTTGTGTAAACTGTCATGGTTATAAATATTAAATTTGTTGTGATTAGTGTATATTGTATAATAATTATTAATTAGTGTAGTGGAGATGTTAAGAAGCGGCAATGTTTTGGGACTATTTTGAAAGAAATCAAGTTGATAAATTTGCCAATCTGTGTAAAACTTGTAAAAAACAAATATCGTATAAATCAACAACATCCAATCTCAAACAACATCTAAAACAAAGACATTTGGGTGTTTTTAATGAATTTCTCTCGCGTGTCTCAACTCTCATCACAACCAAACAATTGTTGTTGTCTCTGCCACTGGTGTGGCTGAAGCCACACCAGTGGCAGAGACAACAAAGAGACAACTTTATATCAACGGCATGGTCGTGACTGTGAGAGCGCTGGTGGTGGTGGGTGTAGTGGAGAGAATGGTGGTGAGAACATTAACAATTAATTAATAATTATTCTACATTAATAAGCTCTAATGGTGATGAAGGTGTTTCTACTTTCAAATAACAAGACCAAGACTTTAAATAATGTGTTTTTTTTTGCTCGTTTTAAGCAACGTTTTTTTATAACACGTTTAAAAATATAAGCAACACGTTTGAATGTGTTGATAGTAAAAAGCCGTTTTTCACATCTCTAATTATATTCATTATTCGGTCGCATCGCGCATCGGATGTCCGTATCCGTGCCTTATAAAGTGCACCGTAGACGTATTTAACTAATACTTAGCGCGCGCGGCTATAATGCCGCTGTCCGCTCGCGTCGCTATGAGTTCGTAACTCATAGCCAACGTACTGTTGGCGTTTGTACAAAACGCCATAGACACTATGGATCAAATTAGCATCTTACAAATATGTAAGACTAACTTCAAAGAAGAAGAAATAATCAGCGGCAAGCGACTGCTATACGAGGTGCTGGACAAACTCGACCAGATGCCGTCTCGACGGAGGGACGGAACTGAGAAGAGCATCCAGGACATCATCACCTTGTTAAAGGTGACCGACCCGGACGACGTGCCGAGCTTCGTGGCGAAGGAGCTGCACAAGCTCCCCCCGTTACGTTCGACCACGTCGACGTAACCAGGCTCCTTAAGGACATCATTTTCCTTAAGTCGAGCCTAACAGAAGTCCAGTCCAAGTTAAAAGTCTCAGACAGGACCATTCAAGATCTGCGGGCCGAGGTAGTATCATTACGTAATGCTATATCGGCAAGTAGGTCACGTAGTGTTAAGAGGTAGTGCCATGCTGCCGAAATGGGCCGGCACGACCGGGTTGGTACCTCTCGTTCACATAACACCGGCGTCAAGTGACAACTATGCTGTCGCGTTTCGTGCGGTTTGTGAGTTTCCGGTGGCCCATTGGCGGGGGGGGGGGGGGTTAAGGGAAAAGGAGGGCAACGCATCTGCATAATCTTTGGTTTTGCGGATGTGTTTGGGCGTCGGTAGTCGCCAAACGGCTTCGACTGCTCATTGCCCTACTATGCCATAAAAAAAAAACCTGAAGAGGCCTCAAACGTGAACATGCGTCGCGGAGCGCAAAATGTCTCCGTCTGCAGTTTTTCATCGGCGGACTCCGAGGAATCACCGCATGCCATCGAGTGCGATGCCGCGGCGGTTGCTGCGAGTGTAAGCGTGTCGACCTCCTCGACGCGTTTATGCTGACGCGGCTGCTAGCCGGGTCGCGGCTCGTCCACCAAGCTTATTATTATTATACATCTGGATTATCTTCGGAAATATTAATTTAAATTATATGCTGTAAAGGGCCATATTGATCTTTATTAAATGCAGAATGTATTTAACGTACTTAATTGGATAAGGATTAATGCTGTTATTGCAAAAAATTGTTACTGTGGGTTATCCCTAATTTGTACACTCAGATCAAGTAAAAATTTTTTTTTACTTGATCTGAGGGTGTACAAAACTGTAGTACATTATTTTGATCTATCTGGTAGGGTTCATGCAGCGTTTGGAATGAAAGCGCAAAAAATGTGATTGTTTACGACATCTCATTGGAAACCTCTAAAATTATCAGTGTTTATTTATTATTATATTATGCACGTTGTATACACATAAACCTTCCTCTCTATTACAAAAACCGCATCAAAATCCGTGGCTTAGTTTTAAAGATCTAAGCATAGGTATATAGGGACAGACAGACGGAAGGCGACTTTGTTTTATACTATGTTATAATTTTCAAACCAATCATGTCAATGTATCAAATGCTCGGCCAAGGTCAATCTTATATTTCGTAATCAATAATATCGATAACAGTTTGGTCGAACTTTGGACCACGAACGAGGAAACTGCTAAAATATTATAATATATGGGCAGAAAACAAGGATGTTTCATGTTGATTTGTATACGCATGTATGTGCCGGCGAGTCCCGCGGTCGAGCGGCCGTGTCTATACTGTACCGGCGAGCCCCGGGGCCGAGCGGCCGTGTCGATACTGTACCGGCGAGCCCCGGAGCCGAGCGGCCGTGTCGGTACAACCACAAATGCTACATGAGGTCAGTTGCTTCACAAATGACATACGTCGTGTTTCGGACAACACTTGCAACGGTCGCAACTGTACAAAGCTAGCCGTAAAGTAGAAAGGGGGTTCCTCCATGGGCACATCAAACATGTTTCTTCACCGTAGATAATCGATAGCCTTGGTAAAATCATCGAACCACAAAACTCGGGTAACTCGATTTTTTGTTACGTTCTAAGTCATGTTTTTACAGGTCATAAAGATAAAAATACTGTTAGATCACTACATAGTATAAAACAAAGTCGCTTTCTCTGTCCCTATGTCCCTTTGTATGCTTAGATCTTTAAAACTGCACAACGGATTTAGATGCGGTTTTTTAAAATAGATAGAATGATTCAAGAGGATGGTTTATGTGTATAATATAAATAATAATATAGTAGATAAAGACTGATAATTTTAGAGGTTTCTAATGTGATGTCGTAAATAAACACATTTTTTGCACTTACATTGCAAACGCTGGATGAACCCTAACAGATAGACCAAAATAATGTACTACATTATTGTACAACTTAGAAATATATACAAAAAAGTCCGCGATCGCATATGTGTATCTCTTAAGAATAACATACTATATCCATTTTAATACTTAAAAAATGGGCAATTATAAAACGGTAGTTGGAAAGCTATTTACACAAATGTTGTATTAATCCTTATCATTTTAAATATATTAGTTAGCTTGAGCATTTCATGAAGTATGTTTTTCCCGTTTACACCATGCAAATGAAATGCATATCTTAGGAGATATAGCAAAATCAAAATAATGCGACACAGTGATTTCAACCGAGCCGCGCGAGCCGGGCGCTCCGTGATGCCGCGCCTCGCGCCCGAGCCGGGTCCGGCCCCGGTTCCGAAAGTTAGGATAATAATTATTATTGTATCAATGTATGGTAGAATTGTGTATCCTAAATATGCCTACTGAAAAGTCCGCGATGGCATAATAATCTATATTAGTTAAATATAACATACTACCTATATCTATTGGCAATTATAAAGCGGTAAAAGCTATTTATACGGTATTAATCACTTCATAATATTATAAAATAAAGTCCTACGCCCGTCCATAGATAAATAAAGATAAAATCATCAATCCGTGTACGGCTGTACAATTAAGTTAACGCGGGCGAAGCTGCGGGCAACAGCTAGTTAAAAATAAAACTGTTATTCTTTTAACACTGGTTGTTGTGCCGTGGGAGCCCGCTGCCCCGGTGTCCGAGACAATGGGGAGGGTACGCGCAGCCCTTTGCCCTGTCACCTGTCGAGTGTCCCAATAAGTTAACTTAGATTTACAGCCGTACCCGCATTGATGATGATTATTTTTATGGCCTATATACCATCAGCTATCAGCCATTGATCAAATCTTCCCGTCAAAATCGGCCCAGCAGTTTCAGAGAGTTAGCTGGAACAGATGTTTGTTCCAGCTAATCTCTGACAGACAAAAATTAAAAACAATGTTGTTTTGGTATATACCGCGTATTGGTACATCCACATGCCTGTGATAAAAAGCTGTTATTTTAATATTACAAATAGAAAATCTAATTTGATTTATCTGTATAGAAGATATAGGTATCCATAGGTACGGTCGGCTAAGAAAGTGGTGTACCAATATTAGTTTAGTTTCCTTATAATCGAAAGTTACAACAAGGTTCGTTATTAAAAAACATTACTAAAACAGACTTATAATAATGACGTAAACCTAATTCATAAGTATTCATACGTCATAGGGCACATATAAGAACCTACATGACATTTTAACCTTTATTTTAAATGAAAAGGACATCAATTTCTACAAAAAATAAAGAAATTGAAATTTTTTCCAATCAAAATAAATTAAAACTATTTAAGTAGACAACCAAATTCCATTTGATAAAGAAAGCTGACATGATAACAACGAATTAGAAAAGGTATGGAATACGAACTGCGCTAAAAAAAGGTTCCTCGCAAACTACAATCAAGTGGGCGGGGCCAAAAAAGTACAATCAATTTGTCTCTCAGTCTGCTGCGCGTTCTGTGACAGTCTAGACGACCGTTGCGTTGACGAAAAAATCGTTTTTCGAGACAAAAATGACCTCCTATGTTGTAAAATGATGTAAGAGACGAAAAGAAGGAAGTAAAAAGCAAACTGGGATAACTTATCACAGGTAAATTAATAATTTCGTATTTTATTCACGCTTAAATAACCTCCATATAAATTTTTGTGGTCAGTATTATGCAATCAGCAGGCAGCCGATTTTATATCAGTATATAAAATCGGGTCCCTTCTACTTCAGTAAGTGTTATATTAAATTTTACATTGAGTACCGAGTTTTTATATTTATATTTTTATTCCTTATTTATGTTTTTATCAATTATTTACTTTTAGTTTCCCCATAAACGAGATTCGGTGTTTACAATGGATTGCAGCAGTCCGCTTATAAAGAAGAAAATATGACTGGTTACCGACTAACGCCAGTAGAGTGTCTTCTATACATTTTGGAGGTTCTTCTCAGTACTCATGGAACATTTAATTGACGTTCAAAAAGATATTTTAATGGTTCTATTTTGAAAAAAAAAAGTTTATTTATTACTAAAGAGAAATGCAACTATTTTGACTTGTGATTTTTATTTTATGCCCCATTCCCATTTTTCAAACATTATTGACATTTTAATAATAAAAAACAAGGTTATGACTGTCAACTACTCTAAGGCTTAAAAAATATACGAAATATCGACAGATTCTGTATAGTGAGTAAGTAATGACTTACTCTCGATATGATAATAATTATTGGTTAAAACAGTCATTTTATTACTCGTCATATTCAGACAGTAAACTACATTTATCACACTATTTTCCACATTAATTCATATAATCAATTACAGCTTGGCAATAAAGAGTATGGAAAAAATGAGGGCGCCACTTTCACTTAGGTCTCATCATAATATGGAAAATCAGCAAGATAATTTAATCAAATCGTTAAAAATAAATGTGAAACACTAAGCTTTACTCAAAATCTAGTATTTGTCGGCCAAGTATTGTCAACATCATAGGTTTCCATTTAGTAAAATATTTAGTTCCACCTGTCACCACGTCATACTCTTTTTTTGGCAAAAAAATTTTGGCTGTACTTTATAATAAAATTTATAAATGTCAGACTAATGCATAATATCATCCTTCCACATCTCAACTGATATTGTCATTGTACATGTCGCGTAATAAATAGTCCATCACGTTCGCACTCACTTTCTTTGATATTTCAGTTTCATTCTATCACTATCCTCCTAAATTAGATTGCGCCTTATATGGATAGGTGGACGAATTCATGTGCACATATTAAATTTAGCAAAGTATTTTGTATTTCGCGTGTGCAAATCGTGTTAGTATTATCAGTTTAGTAGTGTGAGTTTGGAACCATATTTTTCCGAACTTTGTAAGAGAGTTATGTTTCCATACCTTTACTAATTCGTTGCATGATAATATATTTACGTAACTGATATATTTAAGTAGTTTCTATTATTATTTTTTCCTCTAAAATCGATATATTTTCCGTGTTATTTTTCAATCTACTGCATAATATAAATATCATTTTCAATGCCTGCCAACTTGACTATTGCCGAAAGGGCACAAATAATTGCCCAATTTAATGAGAGATGCAGTATCAGCGATATCGCGGAATTTGAATATATCGAGATGTTGTGTCCGGTTTTGGATTCGTCGTGAAGGAGAAGGGGGAAATTTGTTGGTCGCCGGCCTGCACTCTCCGGTAACGATAGAGAATTCATGAGACGGGAATATGAAAACAATGGTTTTAAGCCGACAAAACATTTTGCGGAGATGTTCGGTGTGAGTGCTCAAACAATAAGGAATCATCTACATTACATGGGGATTGGGGTTGTACCACACCGCACACGACAAGAACTTATATTTGACGGATGCTCACGGACTCGCTCGTCTGAACTTCGCCAAAGAGCACTTACATTTTCATTGGTCTATACAGACATATATGTATAGTGTTTTTTGATGAAAAAACGTTTAAATCCAGTCCGCATGGACGTCTTCACCTTTGGCGATATAATTCAACACGGTATAGAGATGATCGTGTAATCCCAAATACTATTTGGTCAGGTCGAATTACCGTAAATATTTGGGGCTGGATGAGTACGGATGGTGTAAGAGAATTAGGTTTAAAGAAACTTTATTCTCAATAAAGAAAAAAATATTGTGTTATCCTGAAATAAACTGTTTTATTGAACGCATATTGTGTCACGAAATATTAGTATCACGTGTCGTCACAAGAGACAACACCATAGCTTACTCACAAAATAACGTTTCTAGGAAACGGAGGTACAATATTAAGCATTTGTTGTTAAAGAAGTAATAACCTTACAAAACTCACCGAAAATTTACATGAACTGTGACTAAAAACTTCAATCGTCGATAACTGACTCGTGCGTACACCGAGCTTCACGGCGAATCACTGGCGTGGAGCCGCACCTTAAGGGCGTCGAAAGCGGGCAATATCACTTCGATAGCAACGCCACCTAACGCAATATTCGAGTGGTCCATATTATGTACCTAGTCCATATTTGGGGCTTTTCCTCTAATAATTGTTATCAAAAATTGATCAACATTAGTCATGTGTGGAAAAACAAAGCATGGATATTATCTTTGAAGACAGTTGTTTCAAATACCTATTCTAGATAACCATAAATGTGGCAGCTACAAAGAGTTTGTTAGCAAATTCCAAAGGGTTTATTAAACATTAGGTTGCAACATATCTATCAAGATTCATTTTAAGACTCACACCAATTTTTTTAAGAGCTTTGAGCGACGAGGACGGAGAAAGGGTACATCAAAAAAAATTACAGATAGAAAAACGCTATAAAGGCAAGTGGAACCCAAGGATGTTGGCCGATTACTACTGGAGGTTAAAAAGGGACCAACCAGAAATTGAATATGCCAGAAAATCTTAAATTGGAAATTCATAATACAATGTTTTCTTATCTGTATCAGAAATTCACATTTTTTTAAATATCTACATTACATTACTAAATACAATTATTGGCTAATAGATTACGTATTTTCACTAACAGCCGCCTATCAAAATAAAAAATATAAGCGAAGTTCGTGTGGCGCGACTTCAGTTGACCAGTGCTTAAGATAAAGAAGACGGCAATAGAAGTTGTCAGGTCGATCTGCAAGCGAATCTTATCTTTACCAAATACCACCTATGAACCTGCAAGCGTCATTAAAACCTTAGGGTGGTCAACGTCAACCAACCTACACCACTTTCTTGGCCGACCGAACGGTTGATTATTTTTGTTTTGAAGTAGGTACCTACCTCAGTAAGGATTAGGAAGTAATATTTGCGGTGTTCGGTGTTAAGGGGCCGCCGGCCCAGTATTATTATTTTCAATTCGTTCAATGCCAACCAGCGTAACATGCGGCTCGATAAGTGGTGTGTCAACCCAACATGAGGTAACACGCCATATAAATAGATATACAATCCCAGTATCGACTATCGAGTGCAGTGGTTTATAGAATGTAGTCGATATAAGTGGTTTGACGATATAAAGGACTGGACCGGTTTGAGCTACCACCAGATAAAGAGAATATCGCTTGATCGGACGGAGTACCAAATGCTGACCTCCAAACTTCAATATGAAGATGGCACCCCATGATGATGAGTCGACAGCGGGCTCCACAACTTCCACAAGTGCACAGAGCACACGCCACACACGCCACACAGTCCCCGTCGACCGTCGTGTCTCACAACACACAACACTCAACAGTCAAAACTCATCACAGGCGAGGTCTAAAGAGCTGGCGATGTAAAATCGGCTGAAATGGAAAATTAATTATTTATTTGTTTCTAATTTGTTGCCATAAAATTAATTTCGTTGCTCAAACCGATCACAAAAAAATCGGCAACAGTCCTAGCTTTACGTTAAAATTGCGTTTTATTTTACATTTCTGCCGATTTTACATCGCCAGCTTTTTAGAGCTCCACAGGCGGCCTGTCGACGTGGGCGCCCGACGCCCGTGCCTGTCGCGCTTAATCGAATTAGCGCTATGTTTGACGTTAGTTGGAGGCTGGAGCGCCCCGTCCGCACGAGAATAAGAGAACGAGACTATAAAGAGACTCAACTGGCGCCGTGAAGACCACCGATGATTTCGATTGACTAATTGCTAATATAATATGGACATTGGACCCTGCTTCGAAATACATGGTCAGTAGTAGCTATTTCGCCGTCGAATACTTTTATTTGCAATATGTCGGGCCGGTGTGCGTCACGCTCGTCACGCTCGTCACGCTCGTCACACAGGCCGGTACCGTTACTGGAATCGTACCAGTCGCCAGTCGGCCACTCTAATCGTACATTCACTGTTAACTAACCGACTAACTCATTACTCGCGACGCGGCCTCTCGTTTCAACCGAATCGCTCTACAATTAATATGAAACCCTCGTGCTGTAACAGAAGACGGTATACTCACGCGACGAGGCCGCCCAGGAAGGCGACGGGGCCACCCCCGATGAGCCTAATCTTGCGGTGGCAGGAGTCGAAGAGCGAGAGCCGCGCGTGCGGCGGCGGAGACAGGCCTACCATGCCGCTAGTGACGGCGGAGCGCAGCATTGCAGCACATGCCACTACACTGTCGTCGGCACTCACCACTCACGACACTATCCGGGCGCGAGTTCGCGACAAACACTAGCTATTACTTGTGCTATCGCTCTAGCTAGCATCGCAGCGCGTGTATCTCGAACCGCGGTGAGCGCGGGACTGCGCCGCCCCACGCCCGTGCCCCCGCGGGCCGCGGCCGCCAGCACCGCAGCGCCGAGGCCGGTGCACACAAACATGAAAGTTCATGAAACAGTGTGACGAAACATCAAACAGCCGACAAAACATTATTTTATTCGACGTTTCGTTCGCAAAATACCTAATTGCTGGACTCGGTAAATAAATTATACTATAATTTTGACGGAGGACAACACAACTGACAACACGCACTAGGCCAATAAAACCCCTCTGTATTACTGAGTGACAGGGCGACTTCTTTCCAACCGCATAGTCACCAAGGTGACCTTGGGCTTGTAAGTCAGTTCTCCTCACAAGGAGCTCATCCCTTATAATATGACAGCTGGATGTAGAGTCGAGCTCAAGCAGATCAATAGCGCCCACGTGCCGCCGGCCGCAACCGGCAGCGCGAACATGACGTGATAGTTGCACTTAATATACTTCCCATAACAAGATAAGTGCACACTCAACTGACTCAACGGCGGGCGAGCGAATAAAAAGATGAATATGATGCAAGAGATTTGGCTCTCTCCTGTAGTCCTCGACCCGAGGCACACGTAAGACGTAGCCTCGGGAACCTGTCGTATTACATTGCCTTTTCTCTTCTCGGTAAAGATAGTGGAGCTGACTGATATCTCACGAGCACTCAATTAGAGCTCGCTACGTTTGTTCGCAGTAACAAATTTGATGTAATGTAGATATAGTGTATCGAATGCCGTATTGGTATAAGTGTGATAAGTGCTAAGCCATTCGTGGGAGTGTACCATAGTGTACAGAGATGTCGAAAGCGGTCGTCACGGCAGTTGCGGAGTTCGGCAGGCGACGGTGACGCAAGATTAGCAGGTCGGTTTGCTTCAACGAGTGAGGAGGGGGGGGGGGGAGGCCGAGGAGGGTCATTCCCGCACTCGGGGCTCCGGTACGGTTTCCACGTCGCATTTGTAGGCTATGGTATATCGTAGAAATTCTCATGTCAAAACCTGACTGCGACTAGTCGATAATTTTAGCTAAGCACTCTCCTCGAACGGGTGCGTCGAAGTTGTGCATAGAGGAAGTACGTGCAACGATCGTAGTAAAGTTGATCCTTCAAAAACGAATAGTATCTGCAAGTGACCTTAATTGCAGTCTAAAATTGTATATTGGCGCTTCTCGCGCCGCGGCCCACTCCCGTCGCGACTCCAATACTCGTCACCACTCACTAGTCTCCAATACTCGTTCTTGAGAGCAAGCTAAACCGAATCCGAATACAATGCTTGTCCAGTTACAAGGCAACACTTACAGCGGGGCACGTGGGGGCTCGGTGGGCACGAGTGCGACACGGCGCAGCTCGCGCGGGCGCCGGCACATTGTCACCACAACAGTTTCTCTCTCAATGAGCACTTTTTGTGTGCGACAAAGCGGTTAGCGGTCTACGTACGGGCGTTATACGACTTGTTAGCGTGATCTAAAAACTTGTATGTTTTTGTCTCGTTTAAGAGTAACCGTTCGAGCCCGTCTCTTCGTCCGCTTTAAATAATTAACGTAGCACGTCGTAATTAAAATAAAAAAATCTCATTTACGTGTATTTATACATTTTAATGAATTTACGAAACTATTGATCGGATAGAATCGTCATTAGTTCAATACTAGCTGTTGGCTGTTGCCCGCAGTTCGCCCGCGTTCATTTTCATATTAATTGCAGTCTAGTCCGGATTGATGATGATTATTTTATAGCCTTAGTTACTTATTATAAGATCAGCTATCTGCCAGTGAAAGGTCCGTCAAAATTGACCCAGCCGTTTCAAAGATAAGCCGGAACAAACAGACAGAGACATAAAAATTGTTTTTTTTTTTTGTAAGTACATACCGTATGTACTTTGATATTCATTTAGTGAAAAGCTGTTAATTTGAAATTACAAACACTCTTCAATTTTATTTATTTGTATAGATTTGTATGTTAGTAATTGAAGATGGAAGTGCCGCGCCCCTACACATATTAGCGTCGCAGTGCAACGACAACCCGCAACTACCGCACCCGTGGTGCCTGTATCGCGGCACCTCCCACGCCGGGACCTCTACATCCCGGAGCGGTTTCACTGGCTGACACTTCGGTCGCTGGTACACACCGGTGTCGGCAGGTGGCGCGGGGGGGGGGGGGGGGGCCCAGCGGCCTTGACATTTGCAGCGTCGTCGGCCACGGCCGCGCCGCCCCATCGTCTTTTAATAGCTTATTAGTGAATACATGTAACACAAATATTGTACACACATTTTTACATTATGTATAAAATAGCCGTGCCCGACTAGTAGCTGCAGATTCCTGCTGGATCCTCCGAGGTTGGGGAGGAGTCGGCCCAGCGCACTTGCCACCTTCACGACCTTCAATTCCAACATTCAGAAAGATCCGAAGGTCTACCCTCCGTCAAGGATGAGCCCCAGATCGATTTGGGGGCTCATCCTGGCGTTCACTCCTCCTATCCGGAGAGCAGCTCCCAGGGTAGGTCCTTCCCACCGGGTCCCGCGGAAGAGAAGGGCTTTGGTCTTCTCGGATTTGACCCGAAGCCCTCACCTCTCTATTCAGCTGATCACGAGTTCCGGCACCTCATAAGGTCTACAACCTTATGAGGCGATGATAAAATATACGAAATGTCGTCACGAGCCAATGGCGGAATAGAACAAGCGATGGTTCTCGAATGAACAAGTTGATAGTAAATGACAGCACAACTGTCAACTACTGAGACAACATAAATGAAACTATTTATGAACTAGAATATGATAAATGTCATCAAAGCAGGTACTTTTTTAATTTTGTCAGCCCGTGTATTTAGGTCATTATTGTCAGCCAGTAATGTAGACTGCACCGCGGCCTGTGGGGGTCTGCGGTATCTGGGGTGGCAGGGGGTGTCTCTGGACTTACCAGAGGCAGTCCAGCATGGTAGCGACATACACGAGGCGCACGCCCGCCGCACTCACCTGGAACAAGCGACAGGAAGTGATCAGCTTTTGTAACACCACTCCAACGGTACATTTGATAGCACAATGTTAGGATATTTGTGGCATCATAAATTCAAGTATATAATAGTAATCTATAGTAATACTATAAAGATGTAAAGTTTTAACTTTTATAATATTTGTAGACGGTATTAATTTTCCTCTGGTGTAACTGTAGGGTTTCTGTAGATATCGCTTCGCACTTACCATCAGGTGAACCGACTGACATCATAGATCATCATAACAATTCTTTCTGTAACAAAAAGCTACATTGTTCAGAAGTGGCATACCTACTATATAATTAACCGACTTCAAAAAAAAAAGGAGGTTCTCAATTCGTCTATGTTTTTTTTTTTTTTTTTTTTTTTTGTATGTATGTGACACGATATCTCCGCCGTTTGTGAATGGATTTCGATGGTTATTTTTTTGTTTGAAAGCTGTAGTTTCCAATTTGGTCCCATATTAATTTTATTAAGATCTGACAAGCCGTTTTTTAGTTATTCCCAATAATGTCTATTTGGTTGGTTTTGTTTATCTTGATGATATGATCATTTTATTACGTGTCGATGTAATAATTGTATAGGATGCTTTGGTAGCACACCATAGTATGTCGCGGTCATCGTAATCATCATCATCATCACCATCATCATCATCATCATCATCCTTTATCCATCCACTGCTGAACATGCCTCCTTCAATGAACGCCAAGACGACGAATTTCGGAATCACTAAAAATTAAGAAATAAAAGCATTTTACAAAAAATTAAAACCGACTTCAAAAATACTAAACTAAAAAGTAATAAAATAACAGTTTCTTTAATGTTTGTGCTTACAACATATAATCAACTTCATCTTCTACTAATGTACAAACTTTGCGTTTACCACGTCATTATAGTTACTTTTGGAGTCGGTGTCGTATTTGTTGCTGTACATTACCTACCTACCTACCTTGGCTGACACCGACTCCAAAAGTAACTATAATGACGTGGTAAACGCAAAGTTTGTACATTAGTAGAAGATTTTAGTTGATTATATGTTGTAAGCACAAACATTAAAGAAACTGTTATTTTATTACTTTTTAGTTTAGTATTTTTGAAGTCGGTTTTATTTTTTGTAAAATGCTTTTATTTGTTAAGTTTTTGTATACATTGACCCAATTAAACAATATTTGTTGGAGGTGTAGTAAAAAATGTGCCGTCTGGGAGCTTTAAATGAAAACGCTGCCTGAACCACAGATTAGAAAAGGATATAACAAAATAATGTATGGTGGACTTGTGTATTTATAAGGCCTGCGATGGATATATTATTTTAATACTTGAAAAAATAGGCAATATAATTATAAAGCTGTAATTGGAAAGGTATATTTACACAAATATGGTATTAACCCTTATCGTTTTAAATGCGTTAGTTGGCTTGAGCAGTTTATAGAGATTATTTTTTCCTTTCACACCATGCAAATTAAATGAATACCTTAGGACATATAGCAAAATCAAAATATTGCCCGGCGAAATTAATTTCGTGTCGCCGTGACAGGACCGGGCGCCCAACCGGACCCCGTAACTCCCGTAAATCTGGATTCCAAAATGGTATGATACTTGCTGGATGCTCAACAAACAAGTAATCCGGCAAGTATCAAAAACAAAAACATTCTATTGAAAACTAAGGCAGGTATGTTTTAATTTTAAACTGTAATTTACAGAAGGTTAGTCATTATTACACTACAGAAAAAAAAGTCGAAAAAGTAATATTTGTAGTCTTAGGACTTGAAATATCATCACAGGATGCCAGTTTTCCGATATTTATTAAGTCCGCCTAGTAAGTATTACTTACTAGGCGGACTTAATAAATAGGCTTAAAGCCTATCACCCGTTTTCAGCTTATCGTTGATTTTTGGGACAACCTGTATACTTAAAAAATTGGCAATTATAAAGCGTTATATACATAACGCTTATACATATAACGCTTTATATATATATATATATATATATATATATATATATATATATATCATCACTACATATTATAAAACAAAATCCTTCGCCGCGTCTGTCTGTCTGTCTGTCTATACGCGATAAACTTTTTGTCAGAGTGAGGCAGGTTTTTGTACACGCTTTATATTAGCTTCACCTGTATGTATGTATACAGTATGTTTGTAACCGACCTTATATTTATTCATCATATTCTTGGTTCTTATACAATAAACCGCACAACGCCATCTATTGGTATTTGTTACACTAATTGAACTAAAATTAAGATTTTTATATGCCTTGTGGTTACATCGCGCGATTTAACGCTAGCGCGAGTTATTGACGATACAACGCCCTCTAGAGGCAGATTTATGGAAACGTCATTAAGAATAATTATACAGCTTAAATCGTAAATGTAGGTTATAGCGGGCGAAGCTGCGGGCAACAGCTAACTTTAACATAAGTAAATGTTTTTTTACACGCACGCTCGTATCTTTGTATGTATGTTTGTTTATAATACTTGATAATTTTAAAAATCTTTTTTTTTTAAATAAAAGTGGAAAAGTGAAAAAAAGATTTTAACCCCCAAATACTCAAACGCATCCCAAATTTAAGACGTACTTTAACTCATGCTACGACGTGTCAGATTCAAAGAAAAAAGAGGGACAATACGAGTTTAAGTACGTCGTACGTACGTAAATTTGAGTTTCGTTTGAGTATTTGGGGGTTAGAATTATTATGAAAATGAATTTCCATCAAGAACCATCAGTACATTCAATCAGTTATGTCTGTTTGTTTTGTAAATTATAACCGCTTATCTATATATTTATATATTTATTATAACTTCTTTGACTTTGTAGATTTATCGAGGACCGATGACAAAACAATAATTTAATAAATTGGTTCCAATCCAATAATCAGGATAGCACATACAATGAAGGCATAAGGCGCGCAAGTTGCCTACATCACGTCACTTGTATGGTTTTTACTTTTTAGTCTCTCGCTCATTCTAAAGTGATTGCCATAAGTTGAGTACTTTAAATTAGTAAAAATTTTTTTTTTTTTAATTTAAAGTACTCAATACTTTAAATTGATAAAAAAGTGTATGTGTGTCAACTCCGACGCACGATTGGAGTTTACTCCTTACGAACGATAATTATGAATATTATGATATATATCGAGTAGAAAAAAAGGGTAAATGAACGCATCTGCTGAAATGATAAGAAAAACAAGTACGAATAAATAATAAGTCAGGAAATGTAACTGTGTTATAAAAATGACCCAACAAAAGTCGTGTCCAAGTAGGCGGGGCTTAAAAGTCGTGTCCAGCGCGTCATCAGTCGGACATTTTTTTTACAAGCGAACACACGTCAAACTTACGCATACGTTTTCATTTTTCATTATGAATTACAGCTGTTAATCATCACGCCATCATGTGTAGTGAAGTGGTGCAGGAGCCATACAAAATTAAAACCCCCAGGAATTAATTTTGACTCGTAAATAGTAGTAAAATTATATAATATTCAAATACGTTAATGTAATAAGCAAACCTAGATGGTCAATACTATGCAAAATGAAGTCAGTCAATTTTTGAACCAATTTAGAACGTATTTTATTTATTCTTCATGACATGTATAATATAATATTTTTATATTTTTATCATTATTTATACCGGGTGTATTTTGAACGCTTGCAAAGATTTAACCCTAATAATATACAATTTATATACCATATAATTCATATAACCATTTTATCTAAGAAACGTTTTTTTAAGAAAATTTTAGGACTTATGTATTTTGCAAACCCGCGTTTGTATGTATACAAATCGAACAGCGAACTTTGTCAGCTGATGCAGTCCGCTGGCCGGCGTGAACCATAAACCAATTACATTGCCTTTTTTTTTTTAAACGATTATTTTAAATCATTATCATCAAATTTCTGTAACACTATGTTTACTAAACGGATTATACAAAAAAAAGGCAAAAAAAAAAGAAACGCGTTTTTTTCACTTGTATCATGTCAGGCTATGCCAACACCTCAACAATCCTACCTCTTCGTTTTTGCAAGCGTTCCAAAAACATCCTGTGTTGTCATGATTTTCAGTAGTATTTATATTAATATCGATTTTGTGCGTCACGATTTTCAGTAGTTTGAATTATTTATATTAATATCGATTTTGTGGGTATTGGTAGTTGTAGGTTTGTCTATTGTCAGTTTAGTATAAAAGGACGCCGATGGTAGTGTTGGCGGGCATTCTACCAGTATATTTTGAGAACGACGTTACTCTGCCGGATTACATTGCGAACAAGGCGAGTCAATTGTGTTAATCGGACATCCGTGCTGCGGAATTATTTCATATTGTCGACTTATGAAGTAAAGTATTTGTAAATGGAATACAGTATTTTCATCACATCTCAGAAGTGGGATGCACCCAAAGGTACACTTTTATTCTATTTATAACTAATTTTAAGTGCCAATTCTGTAACAATATTGTTTAACAGTTTGTGCTAGGATTCAATGAGAAATAATAATGGTTTTCTTTCTCCAAAGTTTAAATTCACACAATTACTATCTATTGTAGTAATGTTGCATAGCATATGGTCGGAGCTACTCTCTGACGATGCGGAATGTCATTACAAAATTATTCGTTGAATCATTTTTTTTACTTATTATGTTTGTAGTATATGACTAATTTGTGCTTGTTATGGAATTGACTATTAAGATTTTTCTTTTAAAGTAAAAAGTTTTGTTGAAGTAAACACAATGTACCCACAATAGAAATTAATTAACTTATTAAAGTTTTCTCAAGTATGAATATATTACCCGGAAAATAGTATAACGCAAAGCTCAAAATTACAGTAAAGTAGTTGTTACCAATTCAAAGTACTTTTGGAATTGAATCACTAAGTAAATAAAGCTTTTATTTGTAATAATTTCATTTACTGTATAATATACCACTGATAGTTTAAGTTGCTGTGGAGTTAACCACTGATAGATTAATGCTGTGGAGTGAACCACTGATAGATTAAGTTGGTGTGTAGTGAACAACCGATGATTTAAGTTGGTGTGTAGTGAACCACCGATAGATTAAGTTGGTGTGTAGTGAACCACCGATAAATTAAGTTGGTGTGTAGTGAACCACCGATAGATTAAGTTGGTGTGTAGTGAACAACCGATAGATTAAGTTGGTGTGTAGTGAACCACCGATAGATTTAGTTGGTGTGTAGTGAACCACCGATAAATTAAGTTGGTGTGTAGTGAACCACCGATAGATTAAGTTGGTGTGTAGTGAACCAACGAAAACCAGTGAAAGGAGTTGCTGATATAATTAACTAAAAGGATTCCTTTGATTGCCCTGATTACTATTTATAATATCTCGTATATTATGTTTTTGGGGTTGAGAGGTTTTTTAGTGACTGAATCCGCTGTTCACTGGATTATGATGAGTGGACATGGTATTTTCACTGGATTATATGAGTGGACTAGGTAAGTTCACTTAATTATTATTATTCAAAACTCAGAAGATCCATGGATAGTTATAGATCTCCAATTGTCAAAAACATTTTAATTATAGAATTTAAATATTATTCTATCCTCATAGTCTGAAATCAAAGTCCTCTAGTCGAGCGTTGGTTCATTTTATATACGGACTTATTCTGGAGATTTGGGCTGGATACCCAATTTCTTTGTGGGACGCTGTCGGGTCTGTCAGAGTTAAGTTGTGATGCCGTTGAGAGAAAAGAAAATTGACTCGAGTGATATCTTGGAGCTATACTGACGCCTTTTCTGGGTCTCAGACTGTGCCCATACCAAACTTCATTTGAATTGTTCGTAGGTTATACGAGACATGGAACAGTTTATCCAAATCGTGACTTTTTCATATTTAGATAATGTTCATTCCCGTATCCGGATTAGCAGGAAATGCAGTGGAAGCGATATATATAATTATCCGGAATTCAAATGGGGACGTGTCCGCGATTTCACGGAGCTATATAAAACTGTTCAATTACCTAAACGACGTCTTGAGCCTTCTCCGGTGTGTCGATGCCTCATACATGTATGTATGTATACCCGTTATAACTTCTAAACGAAAAATTTAAACCGAATAATTTAAAGTGCAATTTACACTAAGGTAATCAACCTTGTTTGTCAGGCAATGTAAATTGATAAGGATTAAGATCCTATGGTAGCAATTTCAACACTATATGGATTCCACCCATATTTAAGCTTGAAACTTTTAACTGTAATTGTGCGTGTCGCGCGCGTTTTTGTGATTTGTCATGAGCACTGTTAATATAATATAACGTTAATGGTTTTCGCAGCGCACACGACATAATGACATCTGTCGGCAAAAATTAATTTGTACCTTGAGTTTACAGGACCAATGAATTTGACATGTGGTAGCGAAAGTCAATCGCCGATCCAGCATCAGCTATATTATATGGTATATCGCTAAGATGATCGGGAGCACTGAAACGCCCGACTAATTATCGTGACGTCGTGAGCAGGTATGAATTTTAATAATTTATGATGCAGCCCGCGTGGGCTCAAAATGCGCGGAGGTGAATGAGTGCCACAAGACCACGTTCAGATTCCAAGAGTCATTTAGACTTGGAAGCGAAGAGTTGGACAAGCGGGTCAGGACCCATCCTGGTAGATGGACAGGCTGGTGAATTGTTGCACAGTATTGAGGAATAAAAATATATTATTCTATAATATTAAAAGGTAATGAAATTTAAGATAACGACTGATATACCCATATTGATATATATAGTTCTTCTGTACGTGTGTATGTCACGGAACTCCTAAACGGCTGGACCGATCTTGATGATTTTTTGTGTGTGTTCAAGTGGGTTCGAGAATGGTTTAGATTCACAAAAAAATAAAGATTTATTTTAAAAAATTGTACAGGGTAACGTCTGTCGGTGCCACTTTACTATTAATGTAATAATAAACCAATATAAAATCATGTACGGATGTAAGATAGTTCTCTAATAAGATTTTACATATTGTCTGTTTTTGATTTGCTTAATCATTTGAATTTGTTATGCCGGATTGCCGTACGGTTACCTTTTTCGTGTTTATGCGAGTTCATAGATTCTACAGAGAGGAAGTAATGGCCGTTTATGAGTTACTCACGGGCATAGGGAATGTGTTGGGTCCACTCCTTTTTTATCTTATACATAATTACAGAATATCCTTTTACTTCATTTGCTGACGATAGTACTGTGACGATACATTGAATAAATAGATATGACTGTATATTATATATGACACTAATAAGTAATAATGCTTTAGCTTGTGTAATTCAATTGTTAAAGATTAAAAAATGGGGTTAAACAAGACGGTAAGTGATACTTAGTGCATTTTAGGCAACGCCATAATAATGTAAATCCTTCTATAAATCTTGACTATAATATTATTGGCGAAGTCCATATGACAAATATATTGTAATCTAAAGAGTTAATATTAAATAGCAACTCTCTATTACATATTAAGAAATCGTTTATCATAGTTCATAAGTGCGAACATGTCTCATTATAATGCGTGCAAGTTTAAGTATAAAGATATATAATGCATGGTAAACACAAGTAACAAGTATATCTCATTGCTAAAGAGGGACAAAACTATCTCGTGTAAAAGTGCTAGCTTTGTAGTAAAATTTTTAATAAATTTGTAAAATATTATATTAAAGTAGTAAAATATTATAATAAATTAACGAACAACCTAAAGTCTTCTCGAATATACATACTGTATACTAGTTTTGTGTACAGTTGGAAATCTTATCTGTAGGACCGATGTTTTGTTGTACATTTTTAACTATATGTACTTATTAACTGTTGCCTGTCGCTACCGTTAACTTACTCAATTTAACTACTATTGTCGCAGCGTGTGCCTATAGTCTTCCTCGATAAATGGGCTATTTGGCACTGAAATAATTTTTCAGGTCGGACCAGTGGTTCCTAAGATTAGCGCGTCCAAACGGACAGGCTCTGCAGTTTTGTAATATTAGTATAGATTTCACATATTGTCATAGTTAGGACTCGAGTCTACGTCTCGAGTCGAATGCGCCTGTCAATTCCCTGTTGAACTTTGCGTATTATTTCATGATTACGATGAGGTTGTTGACATAGTAGGTCGAAACGTGTACGAGCGTTTTTGGGCATTAACCTTTCTATCCCAAATAGAGTAGAACAGATCCAACGAGTATAAATATATTGTGTTGAAATGCTGGGTGACCATGCACACTTGACTGGGGTAATGGTGTCATACACAGGTATATGTACTACGTTTAGTGTGATTTTGACAGTCGACAGCAATACTAATAATACGAGGATTTGAGCCGAATATCTAATAGTTATTTATTTATATAACTACTGGCGGCCAGCCCCGGCTTCGCGCGTGTGTAATGCTGATAAATATTCTATAAAATGCCTTTATATACAACGTTCGCAGCTTTTTTGTCATTGGACCAAATGTTTACTTTCGAGGTTACTCTTGGTGTGTTGAATATGTCCGGAAAAACATAAATGAATTTTGTAAGAAAAGTGATAATCATGGTAGGGATATACGCAATAAACACAGGCTAGATGTACCAGTGACTCACAAAAGTTAGCTATTTTTAAGGCAACTACATACGCTTTTTCAATAGGATCTTAGAAATCGTTCAACGGCTATTCATTAAAAAATCAAGAAGTTGTTAAAGGGCGTTTGTGTGGTAAAGGATATTATAAAGTAAAAGATTTCATGGTAGATACTATTCATTGGAAATAAGGCGTTTCTCCCAGGCAATTCAGGATAGGATGTGAAAATTGTTATATATATTATTTTGAATTGTATTGTTGTAATGATATTATACATATTATTTGAAAAGATTAGTTCCACTGAGTTTGTTTCGTCGGTTCTTCTCGGTGGGCTTGCCTTGGTAATATATGGAAATAGGTGGTAGATTCAATTGACATTCGGAAATATACTTTATTGTTACTATTTTTAATAAAAGATATTCATTTAATTTGATAAGAGGGACTTTGTTTTATACTATGTTATGATCAGTAAGTATCGACATAGATAATAAATTCTAATTAGGTTTTGTAGGTACAAAAGCTGTCACTTTTGCCTGCGGCATAAAATCTATAGAAAGAATATGTTGTTACCATAGAAATATTAAGAACAAATATGTGTGGTTGTTACAATACGTTGAACTAAACACTAAGTACACGAAATAGAATTATAGTGCAGAAAAATATACTGAATATGCGATCTAGCACTGTATGTTTTATGGTTTGGTTAAACGAAATAACTAGCGTTGGGCGCTGCCGACAACTTTAGTTCCTCCTTCATACTATTTAAATCTACACAACGGATTTTGATGCGGTTTTTTTAAATAGATAGAATGATTCAAGAGGATGGTTTATGTGTATATTATAAATAATAATATAGTAGATAAACACTGATAAATTTAGAGGTTTCTAATGCGATGTCGTAAATAAACACATTTTTTTGCACTTACATTGCAAACGCTGGATGAACCCTAACAGATAGATCAAAATATTGTACTACATTATTGTACACCTTAGAAAGATCTACAAAAAAGTCCGCGATGGTATGTGTATCTCTTAAGAATAACATACTATATCCATTTTAATACTTAAAAAATGGACAATTATAAAACGGTAGTTGGAAAGCTATTTACACAAATGTGGTATTAATCCTTATCATTTTAAATATGTTAGTTAGCTTGACCATTTCATGAAGTATGTTTTTCCCGTTTACACCATGCAAATGAAATGCATATCTTAGGAGATATAGCAAAATCAAAATAATGCGACACCGTGATTTCGACCGAGCTGCGCGAGCCGGGCGCTCCGTGATGCCGCGCCTCGCGCACGAGCCGGGCCCGGCCCCGGTTCCGAAAGTTAGGATAATAATTATTATTGTATCAATGTATGGTAGAATTGTGTATACTAAATATGCCTACTGAAAAGTCCGCGATGGAATAATATTCTATATTAGTTAAATATAACATACTACCTATATCCATTTTAACACTTTAAAAATTGGCAATTACAAAGCGGTAATGTAAAAGCTATTTACAAAAATACGGTATTAATCACTTCATATTATAAAATAAAGTCCTACGCCCGTCCATAGATAAATAATCATCATCAATCCGTGTACGGCTCTACATCTAAGTTAACGCGGACGAAGCTGCGGGCAACAGCTAGTATTAAATATATTTCCATTGTCTGGTACTCGTAACACAAGTTCTTCGAGAACTTACCACGGGACCAGATTGACGTGGTGCAAAAAGCGTCCTTAGATATTATTATTATTATTATGGGAGTCGGTAGTCATCTAAGGCACCGAATGCTCCTTTGTCCCCCTAAGGTTAGGCCTTAGGGGGACAAAGGGGGGCTATAAAAAAAATCAATCATTCTAAGAATGCTTGTAGGAGATTAAAAAATTGTAGACAAACATATTCTTTTATACTATATTAATTGTTTAAATTGTTTTAAAATGCAACAAAATTTAGTTGTCGTATGCTAGGTCCAGGTTCATTTTCATCGACCCATACATCATCGATTAATGTTAGACACGGGTCTCCTCTGAAGAGGGTCAAGGCCATAGTCCTCACGACACTGCCCTGTGAGTAGGGGGCTAGGAAATGATTGCAAATCAGAAATATTTTGTGATGAAAGCTCCTCATTTTCTTTATTGTCGGACAATTTGAATTCTTCAAGTGTTAACAATTTCTGACATAGTATAAACTATAAAGCAAAGTCGCTTCCCGCGTCTGCCTGTATGTATGCTTACATCTTTAAAACTACACAACGGATTTTGATGCGGTTTTTTTAATAGATATAATGATTCAAGAGGAAGGTAATAGGTACATGCATAATATAGTAGATAAAAACTGATAATTTTAGAAGTTTCTGATTTGATGTCATAAATAAACACATTTTTTGCACTTACATTGCAAACGCTGGATGAACCCTAACAGATAGATCAAAATAATGTACTACATCATTGTACACCTTAGCCGGGCCCGGTTCCGAAAGTTAGGATAATTAATTATTATTGTATCAATGTATGGTAGAATTGTGTATCCTAAATATGCATACTGAAAAGTCCGCGATGGCATAATATGTCTACATTAGTTAAATATAACATACTACCTATATCCATTTTAATACTTTAAAAAATTGCCAATTATAAAGCGGTAATGTAAAAGCTATTCACAAAAATACGGTATTAATCACTATATATTATAAAATAAAGTCCTACGCCCGTCCATAGATAAATAATTATCATCAATCCGTATACGGCTGTATATCTAAGTTAACGCGGGCGAAGCTGCGGGCAGCAGCTAGTTTGTGATAAAACTGTATTAAGATTCTTTTTCCTTATTTTACTTTTTTTATTCGCCATTTCAATTAAATAACTAGGTACTATACAAACTCAAGTATCTATTTATTTACACTAATGAAAGGTTTTATTACAAACTAATTACAACTAAGAGCAACAATTGTTAGTAAGTATTAAGTAGCTATATTATTTACACTGTGTCGTCTTATTTATTTAGAGGTAATAATATGAAATGCGCGGTAACAACGTTGTCACGAGCAAAAGCGGCACAGGTCCTACTTCGATGACGCCCGCAGGCTAATTACGTATCTTGAAATTACAAGCAACAGGCAAAAATTGCACAATATCTGCTGTCAAAATCATATTTTGTATTACCTATTAGCAACGCGACAGCAACAAGCTCAAATAATCGACCGCAACGCCATCAGCTGCAAAGCGACAGCGACCGAGGAACTAAAAATGCATTTTTTGGTATGTTTGGCTGACGGTTTGGTATTACGTAAACTATTTAGCAGCCCGCGACAGCAGATCGAAATGTCAAACAGCGATTTTTTAACAACAACTAAAGTAGCGTCTGCAAGCCTGTTGCTATTCGTCTGCTTACTATATAAACTGTTTAAAATACTTGGTTAGTGATCGAAAAAGACTGTTGACTGTTAGAGACATTTTAGGCGTAATATTATCTTGTGTGACTCTTATTGAACTTACCCTATTCGATTTTAAGTGGCAGTGTTATTGAAAAAGAAACTATAATTTTAAAACAATGGCTCGTGCACTTCTTTTGATGGTTGCATTAGAGGCTGAGGAGATAAGACAGGAGACCAGGAGCACAGCCTCACTGAGACGTCGACTACGTGAGGAAGCCAAAGCATTCAACTTGTCCGACTGGGAATTTCAATCTCTTAACAGACATTCAAAGGATTTTAACTTATGAAATTAAATTGATCTAAGTACTATATAAAAGTCAAGAGTTTTGCGACTTAACAGTAGGATTCCTGCCGGCCTACTCTTGACTGCAATTCCAATCTCACAACAATATGAATTCAATCCAGTTCCAGTTCCAATTTGGAGTATATTGGTACTCTTGAACAAATCGAGTTTACGATTGATTTTGAAATTGGAAGCGATGACCGATGTGATGTGTATAATAACAAAATAAAATTCAACACAATGATGTTTTATGTTTTTTTTTAATTAAAATATGTCTCCAATAATGAATTATTATCTTTTATAATGTACCTAGTTCCTTAAATTAAACCTAAACTTATTTTGTAAAGCATTAAACAGCAAATAAATTATACATTCTGGCATAATGTGTATTGCTGTTATAAAAAAATCTTACGTGCAATTTTGAATAGACATCAAATTTCAAAATAGCTCAAAACAAAGTAAACAAAAAAAATTAGAAATCATCTTCTTTCTTAATTTACCAGTAATGCTGGTGCCAAGGCTTTCCAAAATAACACCTCAAGTTCTGACAGACCACATACAAATTATTATTGTTATGTATTTTAGTGATTGGTCTTATTGAAAATGAGGTATTTTACTCATAAACATAAGCTTAATTTGTTTACAGAATACTGTGATTTATTTAAATATTGCTACCTTGGGTTAAAAGATAATAAAAGACTGATTGTTACTAAGTATTTTAGTACTTATTTTTATAATACCGTGATTGTAGGTATGATTACCATATCAATCAATGACCAAAAATTTAATATACACATGGAAATAAAAACTGTTACATTTAAATATTAGAAGCTAAATATTGTGATTTATTTAAATATTGCTACCTTAGGTTAAAAGAGAATAAAAGGGTTATTGTTAAGTATTTTAGTAACTTACTTATTTTTATAAATACTGTGATTGTAATATTGATTATATCAATCAATGACCAAAAATATAGAATATAGTTAAAAAAAACAAATAATAGTTTAACAAGAGTTTAATGAAAACATTAAAAACACTTATAGCTATTATAGCAGCCTATTATAGCTCACGCACACTAACTCTGGAAGTTCCTGCCTACTTGTTTCCTGGGTGCTGTCTGTGCTACTAAGTAGGTGGTATGGTATCCTCACTGTCTTTTTGACTCAAGCTTGCTTCATTACAAATGTTGTGTAAAACACAACAAGCATTTATAATTCTAATAACTGTGTCCAGATGATAGAGAAGGACCCTGTGGCCTAGGAGACATTGCCACCTATACTTCAGAACACCCATAGTATGCTTTACTGTATAGTGTCCCACACTATTAAATTTGGTGTAGTGTTCTTCAGGTGAGCCAGCCGGAGCATCCAAATATGTTTCATCACAATAGTTCTTTGGGCATAGCCCGAGTCTCCTAAAACATAATAAATAATTATTGCATTATAATATTCATGTATGAAACAAATGCTCACTTTATTATGATTTTAACTTGGACTTAACAAGTGAATAAACAACTTCCCCAAAATTTAAAAAGGAAAGAACACATTCTAAGATTCCTTTATAATTTTTATGTTATTTGCCAATTTAAAGGTATTATGACTGTGGAATTACTAAAAGAATATTATATCTATTAACATATATAATTAATTTGTTTAAATTGTATAATATATTATATCAATATAATACCTATATACAATTTAAAGGTATTTATAAAACAAAAGGCATTATTAAAACTAACTTATACAATTACAGAATCCAAGAGTCAACTTACATTTAAAACATTTCTTAAGTGAAATCCTTTTCTATTATAAAACCTCTCATTTTGGGCTGGACGTTTGAGAGCCATATGAGTACCAACAATAGCACTTACTATGTCATATGGAAGTTTTCATAAAATCTGAAATTAATGCAAATATTATTATGTAGCTCAATAAGTCAAATAGATTATTATAATTAGCACTTATTTTATTTATATTAATAGATAGGTATCACATAATATGAAGAACAATGAAGAACCAATCAATAATAAAATAATTTGAGATATATTTTTCAAGTATCCTACATATACATTGAACTATTATTACTGTAGTAATTACAACTCACTGTACATAGGCCGTAAATAAAGAGAAAAGATGAACTATAGAAGAGGTTAGATTAATTATAGATATTTCTATTGACATACCTTATAACCCGCAGATAGTAGATACAAATCCAAATCGCAATGAATAACTTGCAAGCTCCTTGCTGAGGCGATAATATCTCTTAAACTCCTCATCACATTAAATTTCACTGTAATTGTGCGCTATTGTAGCATATTTTCGATCCCAATCCTAAATTTCGATAGGATCGAGTGTCAAGAGTAGGTCGGCAGATCACAGAATAATATTAGCATAGTGTTTATATACTCTTTGAATATTAGTTATTACTTATTAGTTATTACATATGTATGTACCCCATATTTAGTATTTACATTAAAATTGATTAAAATTTAAAAGTATTTGAAGTGTGTTAAGTGTTTGACGTTTTGTAGTTCCATCCATTGCTACCTGGCTGCTGGTGGCGCTAGTAAAAGTGCATTAGCTAGGCATTAGCGGCTAGTGAGCAGATAGCAGACGATAAACTTAGATAATACGTTTCTTTTTGCAACCTCTCGACCGATCGCTGTCGCTCTGCTGTTGCGTTGCTATCGCGTGGCTGTCGCGCTGCGGTTGCTTTGAAATACGTAATTAGGGTGCCGACTGGGTTGACTTTCAAAATTTTTTCAAGTGACATAATAAAGATCTATCCAATCATTTCCACGTCATCTCCGTTTAGCAATTTAAACGTAAAAGTTTCATTAAAATTGAGTTACCCGAAGTATTATACTACTCAAAATGCTTTTAAAATCGACGTTATTTTAGAATTTTTTTGATCATGTAAAATGTAAAATATTGTATTTTTATCCAAAAGAGTCCCTAGATCAAAGATGTATCTATACCCTATTTTTTATTATTATTTTAAAATGACGACTTCTATGAAAACACCTCGATCTAGAAACAACAATTTGGGATAAGGGGCCCTTAAAACACGTAAAGAAAAAATTGACACAGATCCGACCGTGACAGCGGCCAAACCGCGACTGCGGGGTCGCGGGCGGCACGGTATTGCATCGGCCCGCCCGAAACAGTTTTTGTTTTTATGGTTTTTTAAGTTTTTGTACCGAAAAAGTGAAATAAATTAAATTTGAATAAACATAGGTTACGTAGGTTGAAATGAAGACCCCACCATGGTTCAGGCCTTGTCGTGGCGGTGGGGCTCAGTAACCTAGGGTGAGCGGTGCACCTTGGGCGAAGCTAATTGGGCCGAGGGGGCTCTTTGTACCCCTCTTATAAGAAGAGGGGACAGAAAAGCAGGGGGCAAGGGGTGAGGATGGGAACCTCACCCCATTGTACTGTCCCGACGTTCTGTGGTGCGGGACAACCCCTCTGTGGAGTTGGCGTCGGTCCCTTGCGGGACTGACTAGCCGTCGAGGTGCCCTGTTTGTTTTCTAGATCCGGGGCACCTCACCAAAGGCGGCATTGGTGGCACTCGCCGGGTTTTAGTGGGTAGAGCTGCGTCCATTTACCAGCTGTCGGGCGCAGCGAGTCCCACATACCCGCGTGGGGAGACCCACTCCCCCACGGGATGCCTCAGAGCATTTCCCGGCGTTAAATAATAATAAAAAAAAAGGTTGAAATGAAGAAAATTATCATATAAATTTCAAATTTGAAAGGAATATTTTTCGTACAAATGTGTACAGGCTTTGCTTAAATTTATGCTGTTTGGGATTTTTTATGATCGAGTCAAGTTAATCTAATCGTGTAATGAACTTACAAGGGTTCTAGGTAATATCCTTGAATATAACATATCTTTTTTCCAAGCCGATAAATTACGAGGGAATAATTTTCCTGATTTTTTTGCCAAGCGCTTCTCACTGTGTATTTGCCAATATACCGCCTTAAGTACGTCTTACATTTGAGGTTCGTTTCAGTATTCGGGCAAAAGACTCCAATAGGTAAGTTGTAACTTATTATTTTATTTCTACTAATTAATATTACTTTTCATCCGACTTCCAAAAAGGAGGAGGTTATCAATTCGACTATATATTTTTTGTTCACTAACTTTAAGTATAAGGAGGTGCCTAACTAAAGTCTAGTTAGCGAAACATTTGACCCCACATTAAATCTTAAATCTTAACTAAACTTTTCAGTAAAAATAAAATATAGTACCTATACAGATTACGTCGTTAGGAGACGATGTTTGGGATAAAAATTATAATATTATTTATGATAAAAACTGATATTCCATGAGAGTGCTTTCCATTAGATTATTCCATTAGAATTATTGAAAATTAAAAAAATATATAATCACAAAATATTTATAAAAAGTAATTTGTAATAAGATCGATGTATTTAAATAGATTTCTACGCAATAAATAAATCATTTTGTTTGTTTAATTTTATCCACCTGTGACAACCCTACCATAATAGGTAACAATTATTTTACGCGTTGTATGAAAGCTTTGCCTCTGTTCCGTTTACTTACTCATGTCGTCGAGTGTGTTGAATGTGTCAAGTACATCGAGTGTGACGACTGTATGTATTTGCGTGCGAGTCGAGTGTGACAAATGAGTCGGTTGTGGCGAGGGCGTCAAGTGTGGCGAAGGTGTCGAGTGTGGTGAGTACATCGATTGTGGCGATAAGATCACAACTTACAGGACACGGAGCACGAGCGAGCATGCGACTCACCTGAAACAAGAAAACACGACTGTTTGAAAAACTAGTTCACTAAACAACACCAATATTTTGTACCAACACTGATATTCTGTACATTTACATTCATTTTAAGAGGAAAGGAAGAGTACTTTGAAAAATAAGTATTTGAATAAAATGTTACTGTCTCGCAGCTCGCTGTATGTAGCCGTCGCCGCGCCAATAAGCAAGAAAGTGACAGCTGCAGCTCAGACCATTTTAGGTAGATAATGAGGATCCGTAACGTTTTTAGCTGAGAATGCAGATTTATAGAGCTAATAAATCCTAAACATACAGTGCAATTTTTTTTATTCTACGAAAATAATTGACGAAATTATTATCAAATTACTAGCGGAGTTCACTGAGCCGCCGGCCCGGTAGGCTGTGACGTCACTGAGACGGTTCACGCTAGTTAGCAATAAGGCGCGCTCCTGTTTTCATTGGTTAATTGAGAGGCGAGAGCAGTATTCCATGTGAGGCCGGATCTGCGCCTTGTATAATTGAAGGCGGTGTGAAGGCATGAAATACTGCTTCGCCCTATTGAGCACGCCAAGTTTCTTAGAGGCTAGTTTAGCCTTTCCTTCCAAATGACCACGAAACTGCACATCTCTCGATATTTCGACGCCAAGTATCCCAATACTGGCTGCAGCAGTTAGGGGAGGGCCTTCAAATCGTAGAGGAACGACGAAGGGTGATTTTTTGGCGGTAAACGCGCAAACTTGTGTCTTGTTGGGGTTAAATTGGACCAGGTTAAGTCGTCCTCATTCCGAGACTTTGGTGAACAGAGACTCGATTTCAGACACAAGTTTGTTCCGACACTCATCGACTTGTTCCCGAGAAATATTCGAGCGGCCTGTGTATAAGGCATTTCCAGTGCTGTCATCCGCATAACAATGAATGCCGCTGGTTTGCAGCATATCATTGATATGCAGAAGAAACAGAGTTGGAGATAGTACACAGCCTTGCGGAACACCAGCATTAACAGACTTGAGGTCCGAGCATGTACCGTCGACAACGACCTTAATGCTCCTGTCTGCCAAAAAACTGGTGATCCACTTACATAATTTCGCGGGAAGCCCATATGATGGTAGCTTCGCTAGAAGTGCTTTATGCCACACCCGATCAAAGGCCTTCGCTATGTCCAAACTAACCGCCAGCGCTTCCCCCTTGCTCTCAACTGCCTCCGCCCATCGATGCGTTAGGAATATTAGAAGATCACCAGCTGAACGATTCCGTTGAAAGCCATATTGGCGATCGCTAATCAGTTGGTGCTCCTCCAAATATCGCCGGAGCTGGCAGTTAATTATGGATTCCATAATCTTTGAGAACAAGGAAGTTATGGCTATTTGGTCTGTAGTTGGACGGGTCTGAGCGGGACATGCTGTCTTCCACGAGCATGGGACGTCGCCTAATGAGTATGAGTAAAAAGCGCTTTACGTACGGAGCTCTGTCGAAAAATTATTTCCGGCATTGAGGTATCACACCGAGGGATCGTCGGTGGTATTTTTCCCTGGTCATCCAAAGTCGAGTTGGAAGCAAAAAGAGAGCCTAGAAGATCGGCCTTCTCCTTCGCGGTGTGGGCCAACGAGTCGTTCCTCATGTGCAGAGATGGTAGGGATGGCTTACAGAAATTCCCTTTAACAGCCTTGGCGAGCGACCAGAATGCTCGAGTTCCCGAAGGAAGTCGAACCAATCTCTCGCCAATTCTGTTCACGTACTCCTCTTTTGCCTCAGTAATAGCTCTTTTGAAGAACCTGGAGGCAAAGTTATACTCCTTTTTTAATGCGCTGGTCTTTACATCCTTTGACTTCGATTCATTGGCCCAGGCTCGGTAGCTTAACCGCTTGTGGCGTGCAGCCATCTTACAGGTTTGACCAAATCTTGGCTGGGATTTGCCGCCTATAGGTACTGCAGAGCTTTGAATAAAAAGCTCCATGGCTTGCAGCACCACCTCGGCAACAGAATTGGCAACGATGTCTGGAACATCCAGCGAGAAGCAAATTCGCTCCCATGGGTAGAATGCAAAGAAGGACCGCATTCCATCCCAATCAGCTGACCTATAGTGCCAAACATGGCGGCATGGCTGGCAAAACGTAGCCATGATGGGCGTGCACCTTGCACTTAACACCGGATCAGACAGTGGTCCGATTAGCCAAGTGGTGCGTCCACGGAAACGCACGTAACTGTCCGGGTTAGAGGTCAGCAGAAGGTCCAACATGGAAGGCGCATGATCTTCCACATCAGGGATACGAGTTGGTGATACCAATTGTGTCAGATCATATGCTGAGGCAAAGTCGTAAACAGATCTTCCTGCATGATCGGCTGTACGTGAGCCGAGCCACTCGGTGTGATGGGCGTTGAAATCACCAAGTATCACAATCTCTGCGGATGGGATCTGTTGTAGTACGGAGCCTGTAGCCATTTGGATGTGCTTCTATGAGTCGATCGGTTTCGTCATTACCGCTGTGGGACCTATATAGGCAGGCATAGACGCGGGGATGGTCATCGCTGTCTATGCGCAACCAGAGGATGGAGAGGTCCCTAACTTCAAGACTGCCAAGGCGACGAGAGCACTGACGTACACGCAAACTCCAGCCCGCGGTACAAAAAAGTGTTCTAATTTGTACCCCGGACAAGAGAGATAGGAAGTATCAGCCGGAGAGGACATCTGAGTCTCGGTCAAAAAGAGCAGGGCCGGCTTCGCCGTCTGGAGGTGGTAGTGGACAGCGTTGAGATTGCTATGAAGTCCCCTAATGTTACAGAAATCCACGGTCATAGTGGTAGGGAACTTCTGCCGACTGCTCCGTTTACCCCGGGCAGTTTTTGTCTTGAGCACAGATTCACCCCCCCCCCCCCTCCAGAATACGCGGTTTCCGGGTTTAGGTACCTGTCCTGAGCCCGGAAGCCTAGAGAGGGATTCTCCGGTGCTTGTGCGACCGGTACCCTCCTGGGGTAGTCTTTGCGTAGTCTGTGCTGTCATGTATGTTGGGGGGGGGGGGGGGGGGGTTTAAGTTGGCTAGGCAAACTGGCCACCTGATGGTAAGTGGTCAACGTCGCCCATGAACATAAACCAGTTTACCTGGAACGAGCCCAGGCAACTTATTTATGTGTTGCCTATCCTGAGACATAAGATGTTAAGTCTCGGTGCCAGTAATTACACTGCCTGTCTTGCCCTTCTCTCCGAAACACAGCAAAGCTGTTTCACGGGAGAAATAAGCAAGATGGTGGTACCCATGCAGCCATGGGCCACCGGATTTCTTATAAACCGAAAGAAACACGACGACATTTGCCGTCATTTGACGTCGATATTATGTGAGAGCGAAGTACTTCCCCGGACGCGCCGGCCCATTCAGCTGCAAGGCAGCATGGCGCTACTTCGTAAAAAATTGATTGCACAAACCTTAACATAAGACGAATAAAAAAAAGACAATTATTGCAAACAATTTTTTTTAATAATAAGGTGTGTGTGTCTCAGGTCCCACACGTGAGACACTTTGTGTCAGGAAAATGTTTCCTGACGCTGATTTTCAACTGAACCAAGAGTAAATCAGGTCACGGATGACAACCAGACACCAATTATGGCTACAATTTTTCTTTTATATTTTAATCCTTACTTCCTTACTAATATTATAAATGCGAAAGTAACTCTGTCTGTCTGTTCTTCACGCCTAAACCACTGAACAGATTTGGATGAAATTTGGCACAAATTTGAGACCCGAGAAAGGACATAGGATAGTTTTTATCCCGGATATCCCACGGGAACGGGATTTATGCGGGTAAAACCCCGGGACTATCTATCTTCTAAACCACGAAACAGATTTGGGTGAAATTTGATATGAAGATACTTGAAACTTAACGTATGACTTAATTAATTAATAGTTCTTATCCTGAAAATCCCACGGGAACGGGAACGGCTATACATCTAAGTTAACGCAGGCGAAGCTGCGGGCAACATCTACTAATATATAATATCAAGAATTCTATTCTAATAAATCATTTTGGATAAATCCTTACTAATATTATAAATGCGATTTATAATATCAGTAAGGATAGCAGAGAAACGCAAAAATTGTACATTAGTAGAAGTACAAGATGACTATTAGTTGTAGACACAAAAATTAAAGAAACGCAATTATTTTGTTACTTTTTGGTCATTTTGTTTTTTGAAGTTGGTTATAATTTTTGTTTAAATTTTTTTTTACGTAGCTTTTAGGCGTTCTGAAAGAAGTATTTGTACATTTCGGCACTATATCATATTTGTACATAGTTAAAAAGGTGAATTAGACACAAATGTTTTAAAAACACAATTAACCAATGAAAACTCCTGCGCGCCTTATCGCTAACTAGGGTGAACCGTCACAGTGACGTCACATACACTCGCGTACACTGACTTTATGCGGCAGAACGGCATAATGTTTATTTATTTATTTATTTTTCTAGGAACACAAACGGTTACAATATATCTTAAAATAGGTTTAAAAAATTACACAGAAACCAGTGAAGTTTTACTTGAATGTGAATGTACGGGGACCGTACAGTCAACTAAAAATATAAAACAAAACATTAAAACGTCGCCAAAACAATAAACTAATAAAACAAAATAAAAAAGATGAAAATAAGAGTAAGCATCTTGAATAAATTATAAGAATACAAAAATACAATAAAAAAAGATAAATTATGGTCTAGAAATTATTTCCCTAATTTTAGTTTTAAATGCACCGAATGAGCATCCGAATGGGTCGGCTTCAGAGAACAATTCAAAATCAAAATCAATTTTTTTTTATTCAAAATAGTACTAATACAGTATCTTTTTGAACGTCAATTGAATCTACCACCACACAATTTGTTATAACACCTTGTCGCACAAGGAACAAATGTGTTACTCGCATAGTTAGTTCTGCACAGTGGCACGTCAAATCATGCTCACGCAATGTAAATAGCTTATTTACATTGCGTGAGCATGATCTGGGACATCTGAAAGATATATAACTCAACAATTTAAAAGAGTCAATTTTATTATTAAGAAGCTTATATAAGAATAATTGATCTCGCTCTGAGCGTCTGTCTACTAAAGGACAAATGTTAAAGGAGTAGGGATCTATCAGGGTTCTGCGCCTCATATGTTTCAGAAATCTACTCTGTATAGCTTCAATATTGTCTATGTGAGTTTGGTACTGCGGGTTCCAGACGACGGACGCATATTCCAGAATAGGCCGAACAAAACTCTTAAATAAAAGCAGTAGAGTTCCGAATTGTTTAAACTCGCGGCCTAATCTTAAAATAAAGCCTAAAGTTCGATACGCCCTTGTAATTATATCATTGATATGCAATCCGAACGATAGTTTTGTGTTCAAAATTATGCCCAAATCCCTAACCTCCGATACTCGATCAATTATCACTTCATTAAGGTAATAGTTATAAATGATTGGATTACGTTTTCTGGTAAAAGATAAAACGTGGCACTTCTATATATTTAGGAATAGTGAGTTCTGATCGCAGTATTACATAAATTATTGATATCGTTTTGGAGGAGAGAGCAAGAATCGATCGATTTTATAATCGTAAAAATTTTCATGTCATCGGCGTACAATAGAACTTCAGATTTATTTTAATTTGAAATAATGTCATTTACATAAATATTAAATAAGAGGTCTAAATGGGAACCTTGTGGCACTCGGGATGTAACAGGGACGAATGAAGAACAGTACCCCTTAATTGTGACGGCCTGACTACGCCACCGCAAGTATTAGTCAATCCAACGCAATAAGTCGCAACGCCATGAATTCCCAGCATTTTACGTTTCTCTAAAAGTATAAAATACGAAATCTTATCAAATGCTTTCGAGTAATCAGTGTAAACTACTTCCACTTGTAGGCCTTGGTCCATAGCTAAGGTGACGTAATTAATAAATTCGCACAGATTTGTTTCCGTGGATCTTTATGGAATGAAACCATGTTGCTGGTGGTTAATCAGTGGATGTAGTAAAGGAAAGCATTGGCCACAAATTATTTTTTCAAATAGCTTGGCAAGTATACTAAGTCTATAGTCCCTTATATTATGTTTGTTACCAGACTTGAAAACGGGCGTAATAAATGATCGTTTCTATTTAATTGGCATTACACCAGTCTGGAAGGATTTAAGGAAAAGATCACTAATTGGATAGGTAAGTTGTTGCCTGCAGGATTTTAAAAAGAGGCCTGGTATATAATTTGGCTCCGATCTTTACAGGTATCAAGACCTTTAAGGTACCTTAAAAAAGTTCTCTCAGAAAAATCGAAAGGTCCTATTGATATACAATTTGTGTTACGAGCAGAAACATTTTCAGGAGTAAAATTGCAATTGTTTTGGCTCGAAAACTGAATGAAAATATTCATTAAATTTATTACGTCATATACTAACACCTTCCCAGAGATAAACATCGTCTAAAAACATGGTGTCAGGTATACCAGAAGACGACTTTTTACTGTTCATACGTATATTCATTTCAGATTTAAATTTATAACTTAATATCATCAAAAGTAGTGGTCCGATTTGGATAATTCAAAAAGATATATTATATCATTCTTATTTCATAAAAATATTGCTTGGATAGTAGATAATATATTGAATTTGCTATAACTTTACTGATCCTCATTATTGACTTACACAGCATTTTGTATTCGACTATTTCCTCCCCCAAAACATGCCCATTTGTTTTTTTTATAAATAAAAAAGCCATCAGCAAAATTAGAACATAGGGGCATATACCCTATGTTAAAATTTTTTGTAAATATGCGTATTTTTTATTTAAAAAAATTGGTATTTTTTCTAGTTTTTGAAGACTTCTACTTCCTTAGATAATAAGAATATGAAAAAAACCAAGACATGGCACGGCAGGTAAAGATTAATGGTACAAAAATATTTGATCTAGTGTCATTATCCAGGGAGGAACAGTCCCAGACCATTCGGATCCGGGCCTTGACGTGGCGGTGGGGCTTTAGCTCAGGTTGCAAACCCCGGGTAAACGAATCGGATCCGAATCGGCTGGCAGTTGTTTCTGGATACTGCTGGCCAATCCACTCCCTGGTCCATAGGGCCGGGAGTGGTGGTCGCCATCCAACGTAGTGATGGGGACTACGAGGAAGAAAACCTCTCTATAAAATTACCCCCATCCCAACATAATCTCCGGTGCGCGGCAAGGGTAAAGGCGTCAAAGGCTGTCCAGCAAGCCAAGAAGTATGCTAAGAGGGTCGCCCTTAATTGGACAACCGTTACCCGCAAGAAGCAACCCAAGAAGACGACGCCGCCGAAGAAAGGCCCGCCCAAGCTCCAAGTGCCCAACAGTTCGGTAGTGATGCTCCAGCTGCAGCCGGCCGCGGTCGAGAAAGGGGTGGCCTATACCGGTATAAAGGCCAAGTCCAATATTTGCCTCACGCACCTCGGCACGGAGCCCGGCGTCAGTTTTAGGAAGGCGGCCACCGGCACCCGCCTTTTGGTGCTGCCAGGGGCGGATACGGGAGAGAACGCGGACTCCCTGGCCACTAAAATTCGCGAGGTAGTCGGCGACGACGTCGTCAGGGTCTCCAAACCCACGAGATGCGTGAGCGTGCGCGTGTCGAGTCTGGACGACTCTGTCACGAAGGATGAAGTCGTGGCAGCAGTGGCGGAGAAGGGCGGTTGTCCTCCAGAGCAGTTGGGATCTGGTGAGATCAGCCGCAGCACTACCGGGCTGGGTGCGGTGATCGTCTGGGTGTTCAGGGTGCCTTGCCTCGGAGAGTGCCGATGGGCACGTCAGGGGCCGCTGTGGTTAACTTATGTTCCCGCACCGGGTCAACTGAACGACGAGGCGAACACGATGGGGTTTTAGTGCGGCGAGAGTCCCACATAACCACCAGGCCCCCCCGGGCCCGGTGGTATCTATTAGATTTCTCCAACAGAAAAAAAGGAAGGAACAGTCGACTACGTTTGTATGGAGAGCAACCCGGTATCATTTCCTGTAGGATTATGTAATGCTAAGTGTACGGTTCGTACGTCTTCAGTTGCTAGGATGCTGCTGATGATAATTATACTAAGTGCCAATATGGACAAAGATAAGAGCTTTTTTATTTTTAAATGTATTCATGTAAGTGAGAGCTTTAATAATTCTTTAATTTATTACAAATTCAAATAAATAGCACTTGTACTCAATTTTCCATTGGAGGTCACTTGTGATGAAATACGACGTAAGTGTGACTTACGAGTTACGATGAAGTAAACATTACACTTGTCCTTCTACAGCGGAAAATGTTCACTTATGATCAGGGAGGCGCTGCTGTTGTTACACCAGAAGTAGCAGCCATACTGCCGGGAGAGGTTTAGCCGCGTTCGGCTTGACAGAACTTAGTCGGCGGTTTAGTCTTTCTGAGATACAGTAATATATAACAGATTTAAATACCAACTTGAGCGCGCGTGACCACTAAACACCGTGCAAACACTTTACCATCTATAAGTGTCAAGTATAGGGACGCTGCCCACTGAGTTTCTTGCCGGTTCTTCTCAGGAAAGGCCTAGGGTTTGAACCGGTGGTAACATCGTCTCTCCCTCTTCCTACCCTGCGGCTCCTCTTAAGCTAATCAATCAATCATCACCAACTAACCTCCTAACGAACTCCAATTTTGCGGAGCAACAGAAGTAACAATCAATCATCATCAAAACCAATATAACAATGGTGCGGACCAATGGTCTGCAGAGTATAAAAAAAAAAAAACAAAAAAAAAAAAGAGATTTGAATAGTGCAAACGTCTTGCGCCCGGGCCTAATGAGAACATGGAGCACCTCAGCTTAAGACCTTCCTGGAAAGGATAGGATAGTTCTATACGTAGCCTCCTATGTCGCCGGGGTGCCTTTTGTTTATACATACAGAGAGGCCCTCGTTATAGGCGGCTGCAGGGCTATGGATGTTTTTGCCCAGCTAGGGGCTCTGTACCGAGTCCCACATATCTCCTGGTGGTATGCGTGAATGCAATATTCCCGCGTCGTACAAAAATAATATTTTAATAACGGAAATAGCGGACCAGCCAGTCCGTCTGCGTCTAGGTCCTCGGTCAATCGCTCATGTGTCGACCGTCGCCTATGCTGAGACGTATGTCTCGGTACCAGTCTTTAGCCTGTCTTCTTGCCTTTCTCTCAAAAACAAAGCAAAGCCGTTTCACCGAAAGGGTAGTAGTGGTGGTTACGGTCTCGGGGGCACAGGACAAGTAATTGTAATTGTGTTGTTGGGCACATTGTAAGTCTAATCGGTACATAACCATATCTACACACACAGTGATAACCAGTAAGTACACTTACAATTTATAAAGTAACTAGTCAGTAGATACGAGTAACACAAACATAACGCTGAGGAAATAGAACAATAGTTTAAATAAAGAGTGGTGTAGAGAGCGTGACGTTACGCAGGTGGAGGCAACTGATAACGCGCGATAGCGAGATAAGCGCGCCCGGAGACGAGTTGCGACACCGCAACCACCACGTTACACACGGTACACACATCACTACGCTAATTATTGTTACAATGGGTATTTCCCAATACAACTAACGCTCACGTGTCACCGTATAACTGATCAACTTCACAATTATTAGCTGAAACAATAATTATACATTCCATAATATGGAATTATCATCGAGAGAAGGTCCGTTGTTCACTTATCGCGAGAACATTACGACACAGGTGGGTTTGCGAACCTGCAGAAACAGGAGACAGTGTCGTCGATGTCGAGCGGCAGGGCGGAAGGGGACGGCGGCACGCTGCGGTACTTGACGTGCAGCGCGTGCGGGTGGGCGCGCGCGCCACTGCGCCGCAGGATGCCGGCGGGCCAGCGGCGCGGCCCGGTTGTATCGCTCATGGGCGTCGGGCGGCGTCGTGCCGCGCTCGCGGTTGCGCGGCGACTGACACCACCGGCGCTGCTCGCCTCGCCGGCCGCCGCTATCGCTCGTCGCCGCACCACCACTCGACACACCTCCGACGACACCGCCGCGCGCGCCGACCTCGCACCGCTCTGCAGCGATGTCAGATTGATTGGCGATACGTCTTAGCGCTGAGAAGTGTGTCATGTTCTCCAGATGTTAGATAGAGGTCAACCGGCCCGACTGCATACAAGACTGATATAGGGGTTTTTCCTAATAAAGTTGTTATAAGGCGAGACTGGACGTGCCAAAATGTTAAGTGAAGGCCTGATTACACCTACCGAGTACTGCGGTAGACTACGGGATTTCGCGCGACGATGACACAGGAGAAGAAGCGACCTCGAAAAGAACGGAGGCAACGAAGCGGAAAACCAAGGAAGGTAAAGACACGAAGATATCGAAGATAGCAGAGCGCACTGTCGGCAGACAACGAAGGCGTATCTGTACCGTCCGCCCCAGAAAGGGGAGATGGACTTAAGGGATAAGTAGAAAGAGAATTAAATAACTTGTAGGGAACGGAAGCGTACGCACCTGAAGGGCAGAGAAGAAACCCCAGGCATAAGGATGCGCATTCTCGAGATTAGGCCCTTATAACCACGACATGGGTTGGTGGAGGGACCTCGTTCTATTTTTGGGCCGAGTTGGGTACTCGGCCCAAAAAGCTCGCTTTTCCGCACTATCTCGCTTGCTCACTCGGTGCTGAAACGGGAAACGACGACCCCTGGGAGCTGGCGTATCGTGCCGCCACCGGCAGGACACGCCTCCCCAGGAACGTTCTTCACGGAGGGAAACTCATCGAGGGATATGCCAACGACACTGGAACCGCCATGCACGATCTCCTTTACTCCCTATGCCCGACGACGCTACAGCGTCTGACAACGAGTGCCACCGAAAGGCGAGTGTCGGCCGCTTTCCCTTCCTCTGGAGGGGATTCGGACACGCCGAACTGAGCCACTGTGGAACTTATCATCAGAAACCTGCCTAATAAGATTATAATAAAACAATTTTTACGGATTTTATCGCGGTTTATTAAGATTTTTACAAGCCCGACGTTTCGGATACTTTACAGCAACCATGGTCACGGGAGGACTGAGGTGTCATACGTCCTATCATTACAAAGTTATGTCGGCAATAACAGGGGATACTGGTGAGGGTCAATATTTTGGTCAGTCCTATCTACGCAGAAAGTGCTAACTGTATCTTTAATCTGTGACATATTATGCTTGGATTTTGATTTGATAATTTTAATAATGGGATCCCAGACAGGTGGTAAAAGCCAGCCATCTTCTCTATTGAAATTAGGATGTTTTTTAATTTTAATAGCCTCACGGATTATCCTTGGTTGGAATCTGTGTTCTTTTGCGAGGAATTGTGGTTTATCAAATCTGATATAATGGCGAGCTTTGTCAAGACTATGTTCACAGATGGCAGACTTAGTGTAGCGACGGTGTTTTAAATCAGCTATATGTTCTTTCACGCGAGTTTTAATGGATCTTTTAGTTTGGCCTATATAAGAGAGACCACAGTCACAATCAAGCTTGTATACTCCATCCATGAAGACAGCTAAGGGAAAATGACATGCCAATGGAATATGCTGACCTTTTGGAACATTGCCTTACATCTGGCTATATGTTGTGGAATAATTATTTCTACAAGCAAGTAGATGGAGTGGCCATGGGCTTACCAGTATCCCCTGTTCTTGCCGACATAACTTTGTAATGATAGGACGTATGACACCTCAGTCCTCCCGTGACCATGGTTGCTGTAAAGTATCCGAAACGTCGGGCTTTTAAAAATCTTAATAAACCGCGATAAAATCCGCAAAAATTGTTTTATTATAATGAGTGAAATTCGCGTAAACATTAGAATACAATATCTGCCTAATAAGAGTTTTGGATTGGACAGAATTACTACTTTGGCATTGAAGTCCCTCATAACAACATTGAAGTTAGCCTTGGAGGTGTTTAAAATCTTGTCTACGACTTTTCTCGTATTATTTCAAATAGTTAATACGAGAAAAGGGGTAGATAAAATTTTATCGTGCGCGCATGCTAACTCTACTAGAGACATCTTCGTAAGTTACCTCTACTTCGTCGTCAGAGTGTGTCGAGGTTGGTGCATATATTTGTATCTCTTCGTGAGTTTGAGTACAAGATATGCAACCCTACTCGATACACTCGAGACTTCGATGATGTTGTTGACAAGGGACTAGTGGACGAAAAAACCCACGCCGCCTTGGAATGGAGTGTCGCCTTCCCTGAAGTAGAACAGGTGACCCGAGCGCAGAATCATGGTGTCCTTTCCTTGTCTTCGGACTTCACATAACCCCAAGACGTGCCATCGGATATTGCCCAGTTCTACCTCCAGTTCAGCCAGATGGTTGTCCAGTCTCAGCGTTCGTCCCTTATACGAAGCCAGGTCAAGTAAGTGGTAGCTATCCGTAGCCTGTAGTATAATGGTAGGGATTCTTAGCACCCCCTGTCCCACCGTAACCTAGGCAGCTACCGGAACTAGGGGCCGTAATCCATTTTAGTCTTACAAACAGACACTCCAATTTTATTTATCTGTATAGAATATAGATTTTATAGATTTTTCTACACTCGAGAGCATAGAAATAGCACATACCCCACATTTTCCTTTTGTCCGCAAATATTTTTTAAATTTAATTTTGTTTGCGAATAGTAAAACTTAAACTAAAGTACACATAATGTGTAGCCAAGACCTGCAAAATCTTATTACAGTAGTAACAAAACAATAGAATGACCCAAATTTACTCGTCGCAGGTAGCTCGGTTTGTAAGACTTTGAGGAGGTCGAAATATCCGTTATGGCATAGCCTTTTTTTTTTTTTTATGATACTTGGATAGGCTAACTGGCTAACGTTCCACCTGATGGTAAGTGGTCTACGTCGCCCATGAACATAAACCAGTTTACCTGGAACGAGCCCGGGCAACTCATTTATGTGTTGCCTATCCTGAGACATAAGATGTTAAGTCTCGGTGCCAGTAATTACACTGCCTGTCTTGCCCTTCTCTCCGAAACACAGCAAAGCTGTTTCACGGGAGAAACAAGCAAGATGGTGGTACCCATGCAGCCGGGAGCGCGGCACAGCGCTTCCCTCCCACCGGTAGCCTGCTCGAAGCCCAAATCTCAATCCTATTGTGCACTTATGGGACGAACTAAAGAAACTAGTAAGGTCCAGAAACGCAGTCTGAGAGCTTCAAACCGCTCTGTCCCGAGTGAGCTTAACGGCCATCAGGCCGAAAAGTCTAGCCCTTCCGAAAAAAAAAATGCAAACCGCAATTAAGGAAGAATGGGACAGCATACTAAGTATGACCTTCTGGTTTAGTAGTCAGAGTCACTAACCAATAGACATAGGCAAGTTGTGCCCGTGATTAGACTCACAAAAATTATCAATTCTTTTAAAGGCAACTGTATACACTTTTATAATAGGATCCCAGAAAATGATCAAAACCTCTCGATAAAAAAAAATCGAGCACAGGGGCGTTACTGGAGGCGTATTAAGTAGCGCCTCGCACGCACCCCCGTTCGTCGCCTGCGAGGGGAGGACTCGTCGGCGGCCTCCTCTCTCACCCGCTCATCGGCCTCCTTCTGGGACATTACTGCCCCACAGAAGGAGACCATCGCCGTCCAGGACTCGTCATTGCGGAGCATCGCGGTGATGATGCTCGGTAAAGACAAGTCCCCTCCGATAACTGACGTCAGATCGCGACGCAGCGCCGCTCATCTCGGGCACACTTCTAGAGTGTGCTGGGCCGAGTCCACCGCCGCAAGATAACACACCTTGGGAATAGGGCGTACCTTCACCTTGGGAATACTTATGATTTTTGAGGTGACAACAACATAAACCATTTCGATATTTGTTAATAATATGTTATTCCTTCTTCTTTTCTACTTATCCTTGCCACGGTTGACCTACTTAACGTACCTACTTGTGTTCTTTTGATTGTATAATTATAATAATAATAATAAATTCTTTATTTCAAAATCAATAATTACTTCACATTCGTGAGGCATCCCCATTAAGTAAAAGATTACTTGTGTTGGGGCTGTCTCGCTCATTCCCTCAGTTAATTTTACAATTTTTTTATTTTTTTTATATAATTATAAATTAATAGCTCTGAAAAATTGTGTGTGTGTGTGTTTGTGTGTGTGTGTGTGTGTGTGTGTGTGTGTGTGCGTGTGCGTGCGTGCGTGCGTGTGCGTGCGTGTGCGTGTGTTTGCGTGCGTGTGCATGTGCGCCTGAATTTGCTTGAGCGAGTGTTTAATGTGTATCATGTATGTATGTTGTGCCTTGGCAGCCTATACTAATCTTTTAAACATTAATTCCAATTCATCATAAGTAATCGTTTTGATCCATCCTGTTAACAAATCTTTACATTCGTGTAAAGAGCGGGGAAAGATATTTAACTTACGATTAATTAAATTATAAAGATAGGATGATTGAGCTGGAAATTGGCGCCTGGCGTATTCAGAACGAACTGGACATACAGGAGCAACATTTCGTCCTCTTCTTCTACTCGTTACAACTGGGGAAAATGGTAGGTCCTTATGCAACAACAATATTACGTGTAGAACGTACAACTTTCTTACTGTAAGAAGGTCACTGATAGTATAAAGGCTGTTTGTACTAAACCTATAGGGCTTAAAATACATCACCTTTATTAATGACCTTTGAGCTCTTTCAAGGTCAAGGAGTCTAGTTTTGGTTGCACCCCCCCATATTGGTATACAATAGGTAATAACGGATTGTGCTAGTGAAATGTAGATTTTATTCAATAGTTGATTTGACATAACAGTCCTTAGCTTTTTAAAAATCCAAGTAAGTTTTCTGACCCTGGAAATTGTTACATCTATGTGTGGGTGCCTCGATAACCTTTGATCAATAACTACTCCAAGATATCTTGTAGATTCGACTTTTTGGATAGGGTTACAGTTACAATGTATATTATTAGGGGTACCACAAGAATGGATTTGGATTCTGAAATCTGAACTTGGTTGGGACCTTTGACTTGGGGTGAAGCATATGTAATTACTTTTATCTGTATTTAATGTGAGTAAGTTATTGGTAAGCCACTTGGCAATCTTTGAGAGACCATCTTCAGCGATTCTTCTCACTGATTCCCAAGAAACACCAAAGAAAACAACAGCAGTGTCGTCTGCGTAACAGAATATTTGCCCGTCCCTGATTAAAATATTATACAAGCTGTTTATGTATATAAGAAACTGTTAGAATAATGTGGCATCATAAAACATTTTTAGTTGTCTTGTTAATAATGGGTGGCAACACTGTCTTATATATTTTTTGTCTATGTAAGCGTTATCTATGGTTGAAGTAACTCCATACTCTGTGGTCTGTAACGTCTCTCACTAACGTGCTTTTTATAATGTGTGGTTGGTCTAAATAAAACGACATTTACTCTAGAATACAGTTTCTTATTTAATAACTACAGGTTATGGGCCCAGATATGCCTACCTGTTAGCAAAAATAGAATTAGATTTAGGCGTGTAAAAATAATACATACATCAAGCGGATCGACTATCGGCGAAAAAGTGAGGGTAGATCTGACCGGCGTGGCGTCAGTAAAATTTTCGTTGAGAAGGATAAAAAATACTTGTTTGAGTCACTACAAAACAAGGCAGGGAAGCAAGATGGACGTAAATAACACCCACATTGTGATGAAACTGGAAGGTACAAGAAACTGGAATGTTTGGAAGTTCCAAACTATAGTACTATTGAGGGGTCAGGGATGGCTGGATATCGTGGAAGGACGAGCTATAAAACCCGAAGTTGCAACTGCACGAGTCGCCTGGGAGACTACCGATGCTAAAGCTCAGACATTACTGGTAACAAGAATGACAGAAGATGTTATGTTACATCTCATATCATGTAAAACGTCTGCTGAAATGTGGAGAAAACATTTAAGTGTCTACGAACAAAAGTCAGAAACCAGTATCCATATCTTACAACAGCGTTTTTTCCAATATAAATATGAGAGTAGAATCGAGATGTCTGTGTTCTTATCAAAAATACAGGAAATGCAGAACCAGTTAAAGCAAATGGGCGAGGAAGTTTCAGAAAAGTTTATCATAACTAAAGTATTGATGTGTTTGCCGGATGAGTACAAACACTTTGTGTCAGCATGGGAGTCTGCTCCAGATGACAAACAGACATTCGACAATCTGGTGTCCAGATTATTAATCGAAGAAGAGAGAGTGAAGGAAAAGACGAAGGAAGTTCAGGATATGACAACCTCATCGGCGTTTGTAGCTAAGAAAAACGTGAAGTGTTTCAAGTGTGGTAAACCTGGACACTTTCAAACGGAGTGTAGAAGTAATAGGGACAGTGAGAAAAAGATGAACGATAATAAATGCTATTACTGTGGTAAAATTGGACATTTTAAGGCACAGTGTCGCTTTAAAAAATCAAAGGACAATAAGAAGATGAGTAATGCCTTTGTAGTTTCGAACTCAGCTTATGAACAATATAAAGAAACAAAGTGGCTAGTGGACTCGGGGGCAAGCGAGCACATGTGTCGTGATCGATCATTATTTTCGTCATTTTAAAGTGTTTCGCAAAGGTCAGTAATCGTTGGTGACGGTGCTGCCATTAGTGTGCAGGGCTGTGGACAGATGTCGGTACAAGTCAAAAACGGAAGAGAATGGATTGATACAACAATAAACAATGTGTTGTTCGTTCCCGATTTAAAGACAAATTTATTCTCTGTGAACCGCGCTTCTGACCGGGGTTATGTCATGGTGACAAATGACACTTCATGCAAATTTTACAAAAAGGTGTTGTTTGTGCTATCGCAAAAAGAATTGAGAACTCTTATTATTTGGATTTTCGCTTTAAATGCGAGGTGGCGAGTGTTGCAAAAATATTAAAGAACGATTTATACGAGTGGCATGAAAAACTAGCCCATCAAAACTTCGATCACGTGAAGAAAGTATTGGAGAAAAATAACATTGAAATCAAACAAACTCGTGTGCCTCAATGTGAGAGTTGTTTGAAGGGAAAGATACACCGATTACCATTTAAGACAAGTGAAAACGTAAGCACCAGGACATGTGAAGTAATACATGGGGACACCTGTGGGCCCATGGAGGAAGAATCAGTCGGTGGGTCGAGATATTTTGTTGTTTTGAAGAACTTTTGAAGAACTATTCGAACTTCCGAACTGTTTACTTTGTCAAAGCTAAAGACGAAATTAAGCATTGCCTAGAGGACTTTTTCAACAAGGCAGAGAATATTACTGGAAACAGGGTCAAGACACTACGAACGGATAATGGATTGGAATTCATAAACAAAGAAGTGATGGAAATATGTTCGAAAAAAGGAATAATTCATCAAACTACGGTAACCTATACACCCGAATAAAACGGCAAAGCTGAAAGGGAAAATAGAACGCTGGTTGAAGCGGCAAGGACAATGCTACATTCTAAGAACCTACCTAAGAAACTGTGGGCAGAGGCAGTAAATACTGCCGCATTTGTTTTGAACAGAACAGGTAAAGGGAAAGAAGGGAAATCACCTTATGAAATATGGACAAATAAAACTTATGATATACATCAACTACAGGCTTTTGGTTCTTCAGTATATGTACATATACCAAAGGAGAAAAGAAGAAAGTGGGATAAGAAGGGTGAAAAAGGATTGATGGTCGGATATGGGGAAAATAGTAAAGGCTATAGAATATATTTTTCAGAGGAAAATTGTGTCCATACAAAGAGAGATGTCATTTTCTTAAACAAAAAGGGGAATGAAGAAAATGAATCGACGGTGATGTTGAATTTGAATAACGGTGAATCTATGCAAGACAATTTACCAGTAGTTGTGACAGCAAATGAAGAAGCTGAATGTGAAGAGTTTCAAGATACTCAAACTAGTTATGAATATAGTGAGAGTGAGTTAGAGAGTGAATATGAACCCTCAGATGACAGATCATTGGAGGATGATGAAACACAAATCCAAAATGAAAGACCCAAGCGTGTAAGGAAACGGACATCATTCTATAGGTGTCACAATGTTGTAAGTGAAGACAATGAGCCTATTTCATATAGAGAAGCAATGAAAAGTAGGGAAGCAAGTAAGTGGAGGGAGGCAATAAATAAAGAATTGCAAACTTTGAAAGATAATGACACCTGGGACTTTTGTGATGTGCCGGTAAGTGAACATGTGATTAGTAGCAAATGGATTTTCAAGTTAAAAGGAAGTGGTAATGATAAGCAATATAAGGCTAGGTTAGTTGCTAGAGGATTTCAACAGAATAATTACATTGATTTGGGGGATATTTATGCTCCTGTAGCAATGTTACCAACTTTTAGAGTTTATGTTGTCGTAGCGACTATGTTAAGGCTTCCCATATATCAAATGGATGTTACTGGGGCATTTTTGTATGGTGACATAGATGAAGATGTGTATATTAGATTGCCAGAAGGGGCTTATTCAGGGGAAAACAATATTGTAAAATTGAAAAAGGCATTATATGGATTAAAAAGTTCACCAAAGTGTTGGAATACAAAGTTTAATTATGTAATAGCTAAAGAAGGTTTTGTAAGGTCAAAATGTGATTAATGTTTATTTATGAGGTGTAATGGTAAAGATAGAATGTATATTTTGTTATATGTCGATGACATTTTGATTTTTGGTACAAATGAGAAGCATATTTCACAATTATAGGCTAGTTTAAATAATAAATTTAAAATGAAAGACATGGGACTAATATCAAAATTTCTAGGCATAACTGTAAAGCAAAATTTGGAAAGTGGAACTGAACTGGATCAAACAAAATATTTAGAAAGCATTCTCAAAAGATTTAATATGGAAAACTGTAAAGAAATGTCCACTCCTATGGACTTGAATTTTAATGCCAATATACTAGCACATGATACTGTTTCTGTAGATAAAGGCATTGAAAAATTATGCAGGAAAATTATAGGATGCTTAATGTATGCGGCATCAGGTACTAGGCCTGATTTGTGTTATCCGGTTTCTATGTTAAGCAGATACCAAACAAGTGCTAATAATGAGTTATTAATTGAATTAAAGAGAGTATTAAGATATGTCAAGTATAGTTTAGATTATAAATTAGTTTATAAGTGTAAAGATATTATTCTAAAAGGATATTGTGATGCTAATTGGGGAGGAGATCTCAAGGACAGGAAGTCTACCTCAGGTTATATGTTTAAATTGTCAAATTGTCTTATTTTGTGGTGCTCTAAGAAGCAAGCTTCTGTAAGTCTGTCCTCTACAGAATCAGAGTATGTATCATTAAGTATGGCTGCCAGTGATGCGTCATGGCTTATAAATTTACTAACTGATTTTGGTTATGAAAATGTTTGCCCTATTATGATATCTTGTGACAATCAGTCGGCTATAATAAATGCAAAAACAGATAACATAAAGCAATTAAAACATGTGGACATTCATTATCATTTTGTAAAACATCTGGTCAGAGAAAATAAAATTTGTATTAATTATGTCAAGACAAGTGAGCAACCAGCTGATATGTTAACAAAGGCTTTAGGTAAAGAGATAATTGAGAGACATTTAGATAAGTGTAATATTATGAAGAAAACTGTAAAGTAATGTTAAGGATTTAAGTTTCATTTCTGTGTTCTTTCTTGACGGAGACGGTGTTAGAATAATGTGGCATCATAAAACATTTTTAGTTGTCTTGTTAATAATGGGTGGCAACACTGTCTTATATATTTTTTGTCTATGTAAGCGTTATCTATGGTTGAAGTAACTCCATACTCTGTGGTCTGTAACGTCTCTCACTAACGTGCTTTTTGTAATGTGTGGTTGGTCTAAATAAACCGGCATTTACTCTAGAATACAGTTTCTTATTTAATAACTACAGAAACAAGAGTCGAGCCAAGCACACTTCCCTGTGGGACGCCAAAGGAGATAATTTCTTCAGAGCTAATAAAATTATCAATCTTGACTGCCTGTCTCCGTTCACAAAGGTAACTTTTTAGAAGAGACAATGGTAAACCTCGAATGCCAATGTGTTCAAGCCTTTTAATCAGAGTGGGAACAGACACAGTATCAAAAGCCTTTTTTTTTAGGTCTAAAAATACGGTTAGGCATTTATAGCCCTTATCTACCTTGTCAACGATGAGAAGTTAGGGCTTGAATTGCATCTTGAGTTGATCGACCTTTTCGAAAACCAAATTGTGAACTGGATAAAATATTATTTCTATCTAGGTAGTTTATGATTCGAGCAATTAAAAGTTTTTCTAAAATTTTGGAAATAGAGGGTAATACTGAGATAGGCCTAAAATTTGTAACACTGTGACTGTCCCCGCTCTTATAAATAGGAGTAATAATTGAGCGTTTAAGTACATTAGGAAATATTCCAGTACTAAAGCAAAGATTAGCTAGTTGGGTTATTAAAGGTATACAAAAATCCCTGGATCGTTTTATGAAACTGGTAGGGATACTGTCCCATCCTGGGGCACTCCCAGTAGTAAGACTTCCAAGAACGGTTGCAACTTCCTGTGTATCAGTATCAAGTAGAACAAAAGAGGAAATCTGAGAGGGCTTTGACGTACAATTATTCGATTGGGATCTAACAACAATAGCCTCAGCCAAAGTTCTCCCTACATTAACAAAATATTGATTTACATAATTAACAGATTCAATAGGGTGTGGCCTTATATTAAGCAAATTAGTGTTGTTTGTTTTCAAAAAACAAACCTTTATACTGAGTGATCTCGTTTATTGTTTGATATAATTTTTTAGAATCCTTTATACAGTCTAAAATACTTCTTTTGTTATATTGTCTTTTAAGTTTTCTGATTAAGTCGGTGCAAAAGTTACGAAAACGCTTATAAGTCACTTTTAATATCAAATTATCTGGGTCATTTTTTAGTTTTAACTGCATTTTGTTTCTTAATCTAATACAACGAAGTGCTCCGGTTGTCATCCAAGGTTTTAGAATGCGTTGGCTATTATTCGTTATACCTCTTTTAGTATTTGAATTAAGAGCTGTCTGCAAGACTTTAATAAGGTTTTCAGCAAAAGCATTTGGATCAGTAATTAAGCTGAAATGACAGATATCACTAGTAATTAATGAATTATAAGCTCCATCAAAGTCTACATAGTTAATAGTTTTGTAATTTTTAGACTCTTTTAATATACGAGATATTTTTAAGAAGGTCATTGCATAGTCTGTTATTGTTGTATTAAGTACAGCTACAAAGGTTGAATGTACCTGTTTGTCCGTTCTTATGAAAATGTGGTCGAGACAATTCTCTTCCCTTGTTGGTAGATTGTGACCGGGAAGAAAGCCATGTAAATGTAAAAGATTCAAGTAATTCAATCTGTTTTGACGCTCGTAAGCCTTTTCAGTTAATTTAGGTATTAAATTAATATTTATGTCGCCTGTAAGTATGAGATTCTTATTTGACCTAATTTTTTTTTTTTTTTATGTTAGTTGGATAGGCAAACTGGCAAACGTACCACCTGATGTTAAGTGGTCGACGTCGCCCATGAACATAAACTCAGTTATGTGTTGCCTATCCTGAGACATAAGATGTTAAGTCTCGGTGCCAGTAATTACACTGCCTGTCTTTTTTCAAGACAATAATCTAAGGAATCAAGAAACGGTTGAGCGTTGTTTTGTGAAGGCGATCGGTATATTCCTAATATAGTAAAATCAGAGGCTGATATTTGAAGTGAAGATGCGTAATAATTTAATATTATCTCATTATAATGAAACAATTTTTTTTTTTTTTTACGGATTTTATCGCGGTTTATTAAGATTTTTACAAGCCCGACGTTTCGGATACTTTACAGTCCTCCCGTGACCATGGTTGCTGTAAAGTATCCGAAACGTCGGGCTTGTAAAAATCTTAATAAACCGCGATAAAATCCGTAAAAAAAAAAAAAAAAAAAATTGTTTCATTATAATGAGTGAAATTCGCGCAAACATTAGAAAACAATTAATATTATCTCGTCCACTGTTGCCTCAATATTATTTTTTATATATATTACTACTCCGTCATTTTGATTTAATTGTCGTAGAGTTTGATGCGCCGTATAGTTCCTTAGTATTGGCAATTGTTTATTTTTTATTTATTCTACACTCTGTCAAAATAATAATATCAACATCAAAGTTTAATTGCGAAAGAGTTATTAGCAAATCATCGAAATTTTTGTAAACACTTCTAATATTTTGCGTTAAAATTGTAAGAGCAGAATTACAGTCTTCTGAATAGTCGGTTAAGTTTTCAATATTACAAGAAATGACGTTTCCTGAAACGAAATTATCCAATTCTTGTAGAACAATTATGTTACTGTCCATAAGTTTACGTAAAAATATGTAAGATTGTCGTAGCAGCTAGAATAACATATATTTTTATTTAAAAAGACATATATTGTAGTTTGGATGTGTTTAGTTATCATAATGAAAGAGAGTATATAAGTTAGGCAATGCGTAATGTCGCAGTTACGATCAAGTGTTTTATAATTATTAAGCACCAGTAATTTTAAGTTATTGTGTACATAAAAAGAAGGCATATATGTCCAGGCATTTGTATAGTGTTTATGTGTCTTTTGAAATTGATTTTTGTCATTAAAGTAAATAGTTTCAGTGTAATATGTTAAGGTTAAATTGTTAACAATATGCAGAAGGCAAGGTGTAATATAAGATTGTTTTATATTTATATTCATAAGAGCTATTAAATGAATTATTACTACAGTTACCAAAGTAGTTAACACAAAATAAACTATAATAAAATTACTTAAACTTATATAAATTAGAACTTTTAAACTATTAAATAAGATACGAAGGTGAACACAACTTAGTCATTCACTTTGCATTAACTTATGCACTTGAGCTTCATTGGTGATATGAATGACACGAGAGGTCTCATTTTTTCTAACTAAGACTCTTCCAAAACTGGTCCAGCAAAATTTATAATTCTTCGTCCTCATTAGGTCGCGAGCTAGAAAATATAGACGGGCACTTTTGGGAGTTAATTGCTCTGAGATATACGCCGGGGTTTCCATGTTCGAAGTAAAACCCAATTGCTTACATTGAAGTTTACTTTTATTTTTTGTGTTGTATATGTTTTAACTTTTTTTAGTAGTTCATTTTTTTGTATAGTTGATCCAAGTTCTAAAATTATAGGTGCAATTTTGCCGCTTTCTTGTTTAACTCGAAGCCGGAATATGTCATTTATATCTCGAGAATCCAGGTTTAAATCGATTGATTTGGATAAACAAAGAATCATATTAATGAGATCATCGCGAGACTCGTTATTCTTTCGGGGAACATTTTTTAACTCGACGCAATTTTTAAGCGATATTCGTTGTAAACCCTCGATTTTGTCTTCTAGAACAGAGATGTACTCGCGATTTTTTGAGACTTCATTTTCTAGTTTATGATTTTTTTTTCTGGCTTGATAACAGAGATATGGAAGTTTCAATATTTAAATTAGATTGTTGAATATTCGTGAGATTAGTAAAAATATTTTTCATTTGACTATCATGAGAAATTATAAATTTATTGAACATTTCTTTCATTTCATCTTTGAAGTTTTCTAATTCCGCTGGTAGATTCTCCTCTCTCACTCTCTTACTGCGTACAGAAACAAAATTTGGTGGGACACATTCACTCCCCATTACCTCCTCATTATGATTTATTCATAATATAAGATATTTTCTTTCGCAGGGTAGTTTGAAATAAAAATAGTAGGAGTGGTCAATCTAGCCAATGTCGTCTCGGTGGGTGTTTCTGTGGGCGTACTTATCAAGCAAAGGTTTAATAATGGCGGTCAATGCTCTTGCGCAGATTGGTGGAAATTATTGCGTTGTACCAGGAGCGCATAAGTTAGCAGCCAACGATATTTGTTCGGTTTGGTGTTGTAACAATGACGTGGTACTCACTCAGTCATCAGTATTGCCGATGAATCTCCACTGCGATTATGCCTTCCTATTATTTCGTACTGAATTAACTTGTACTTTTTATATTCTAATTTTGAAATAAAATTAAATAAGTCTATTAGTGTGGCTACACACGTCGGTGGTCTGGAGGGAAGAGTAGAGGGAAGAGAAGTGGGATAATGATGTATTTCTAAGGGTCTGGATTACGCTGTGAAACGCTAGAGCTAAACTTAGTCTTATTTATATGGGTCTAACAAAGTTCGCGGTCACTATGCGCGCATGAGTCGACGTTTCTCCGCTACACTAGGCCGTGACTGCCCCACCATGGTTCAGGCCTTGACGTGGCGGTGGGGCTCAATAGCCCAGGATTAGCCCAGCACCAAGCACGCAAGCAGCACCAGGGGCAAGGGCTCACCCCTTGCCCCCTGCTCTTTTGTCCCCTCTTCTTATAAGAGGAGTACAAAGAGCCCCCTCGGCTCAATTAGCTTCGCCCAAGGTGCTGGGAACCTCACCCCATTGTACTGTCCCGACGTTGGGAGGGGTTGTTCTGTGGTGCAGGACAACAGGTCCCTTGCGGGACTGACTAGCCGTCGAGGTGCCCTGTCAGCTTAACAGATCCGGGGCACCTCACCAAGGCGGCATTGGTGGCACTCGCCGGGTTTTAGTGGGTAGAGCTGCGTCCATTTACCATCTTTCGGGCGCAGCGAGTCCCTCATACCCACCTGGGGAGACCCACTCCCCAGGCGGAATGCCTCAGAGCATTTCCCGGCGTAAAAGAAAAAGAAAAGGGGCTCTCTGTACCCCTCTTATAAGACAAAAGGGACAAAAGAGCAGGGGGCAAGGGGCGACGATGGGAGCCTCACCCCATTGTACTATCCCGACGTTGGGAGGGGTTGTTCTGTGGTGCGGGACACCCCCTCTGTGGAGGTGGCGTGCTGAGCCCGAAAGCTGGTAAGTGGACGCAACTCTACCCACTAAAACCCGGCGTGTGCCACCAATGCCGCCTATGGTGAGGTGCCCTGGATCTAATGAGCAGACAGGGCACCTCGACGGCTAGTCAGTCTAGACGGCTAGTCCCAACTCCCAAGGGTCCGACGCCACCTGGCTTTAAATGTCTTAGTAAATTCTAAATCTTACACTATGGCTTTAAATATTATTTAGATTAGAATTAGAATTTACTAATCATATAAAAACATTCAATTGAGATCACCATGAAATGTATAACTATAATAACTATTAAAGTAGGGTTTATTCCATTTTGTAAAAGCTAACAGTATTGATACAAGAATACATATTTACTGCATTTGTTTCCCTGCTTGTTTCAATAGTATAATATATAGAGAATAGCATCAACGACATTGTCCTATACAAAACATTTTATAGTGAGCTAAATTGTTAGCTAAACTAGGTACTTAAGAGCCATTTCACAATTTTTCGCTCCGTAAGTTTAGGTAAATTTGGTCGAAGTGCTCGAGTCGCACGAGCCGCGTGGCTGCTGAACTATAACTCGGTATAGTGTGACAAATAATAAACCATCTTGATCTTTTTCTTATGTATAATAATGTCGCAGACTGAATGAAGAATGTGTAATTTCTCTTTATATTTTGAGTGTGGTCCGTGAGACCGCACATCCACGTTTATGTTATAAATTTTCGCTGACAGTGATTTTGTTTGTAGATTCTGTGAACTAATATTTAAAATATATTTATGTTAATAGGTACATTGTAGCACATAAAATTATACCTATTATTATTACACTCTAGAATTAGATTAGTGTGATAAAAAAGATTTATAATTCTAATTTTAAAATGTAAGAACTACAAGAGACTTAGTTAGCAACTGAATAGTGAGTAGGTATATCAGTACAGGACAATATATTGATGAAGTACCTAAGCTGACATATCTTGTTTAATGTGTTTATCGGCTTTGGTTAAAAGATATCTACTCACCCCATGAACCAGTCGACGGTATCGCGCAGGTACTCCGGTAGCCGCTCCAGCTTGATGGATTTCTTGCAACTCACAAGATAAAACAAACTAAATAAAATTTTACGGCTATCGCTGAACACGGTCCGCGATTTAACCGCAAATTATCACAAACTGTCCCATTACCTTTTCTATCTTTAACGTAAAATCCTAAAACTACAGTTAACTTTAAAACTTTGCTAAGTAGAGCGTGTCAAAATTGTCGAAGATTTAGATTTTTCCTACGAGCAGCTGAGCTGAACTCGCCATGTTGCGCAACTTCACTATATATTTAAAATATTTGCAATATTTACCACACTTTTGTTTAGTGGTAGATACACATTTACATACGTAACATTTTAATAATAAAATTATATATTTATATACAAGGCATATTTTACTTTCTAGAAATAAAGTACATAGAAACTAGGAAAGTATAACAGAAAACTTGACATAAATATATAAATAAATTATGACAGTGATTTATTATTATTTTCATTTAAAGGAATTAGCTACTAGGCTATTAGCCATACAAAATACAATTATTCGGTCTGTAATACGGAGAAATGGCGGAAAACCCCAAGGAGCGCGGCTTAGCCCCTCTAGCCCCCATCAATCAACTATCATTCCCCATTCCATCCACACAAGGCAGTCCACCACAATATTCGCCAAACAATCACATTATATATTACACAGATTAAGTTTTTAAAACAAACACTATAGAAAACCGCCAGAACAGCCCTACTAAGAAAACCACTCCAGAGCGGTACTCCATAAGATTCGCCAACCAATCACAATATATAAAGATCAAGTTTTTAAAACAAACACTATAGAAAACCACTCCGAATGGACAGAACACAAAATAACAATTAATTAACGGGAAACCAAAAAAACACAACCGCGCGTCCCAATGCTTCCCGCCATTCCCCGGTGACAGTGACATGGCAATCATGTTTTTTTTTAATAATATTTTATGGCCTGGTTACGAGACCTTTAAGCCAAAGCAATCATGGTAGTATGGAATTGACATTCGCGTATACCCGAAAGGGACAGGCATATTTTACAGGGATACCACATTCATTATAACAAGTCTACTTATTTTCTTGAGACAAGTGAATTAAAAATAATAAAAAACTGGTAAAGGTTGATAGATTGTAATTTTAGACAGCTGCATTTTTCCGGATTATCGAAAATATTATGTAATGACTAATAACAAACCGCTAAAAACATAAATAATAAAAAAGAAGGCTATATACGTCTTAATATGTATGATCTATAGTACCTAGCCTTTAAGGATAGCAATAAACATATTTGTTTTTATTGTGTTTATTTCGAAAATTCCAGCCACCCTTTTTATATAATACCACATTCTTGGGTAATCTGCAACGTATTAGTAAAGGTATGGAAACATAACTCTCTTACAAAGCTCGGAAAAATATGGTTCCAAACTCACACTACTGTACTCACACAAACTGATAATACTAACACGATTTGCACACGCGCAATACAAAATACTCTGCTAAATTTAATATGTGCACATGAATTCGTCTACCTATCCATATAAGGTGCAATCTAATTTAGGAGGATAGTGATAGAATGAAACTGAAATATCAAAGAAAGTGAGTGCGAACGTGATGGACTATTACGCGACATGTACAATGACAATGTCAGTTGAGATGTGGAAGGATGATATTATGCATTAGTCTGACATTTGTTAATTTTATTATAAAGTAATTGATTATATGAATTAATGTGGAAACCTACATTTATTTTGTCTGAATATGAAGAGTAATAAAATGACTGTTTTTAACCAATAATTATTATCAAATTGAGAGTAATTCATTATTTACTCACTATACAGAATCTGTCGATATTTCATATATTTTTAGGCCTTAGAGTAGTTGACAGTCTGTTGTAACCTTTTTTTTATTATTAAAATTTCAATAATGTTTGAAAAATGGGAATGGGGCATAAAATAAAAATCACAAGTCAAAATAGTTGTATTTCTATTATTATGTATAGAAATTAACATATATTTTTTTTCAAAATAGAACCATTAAAGTATCTTTTGACCGTCAATTAAATGTACCACCTGTTCCATGAGTACTGAGAAGAACCTCCAAAATGTATACAAGACACTCTACTGGCGTTAGTCGGTAACCAGTCATCTTGTCTTCTTTCTAAGCGGACTGCTGCAATCCATTGTAAACGCCGAATCTCGTTTATGTGGAAACTAAAAGTAAATAATTGATAAAAACATAAATAAGGAATAAAAATATAAAATATAAAAATTCGGTACTCAATATAAAATTTGATATAACACTTCAGTATATAAAATCGGCTGCCTGCTGATTGCATAATACTGACCACAAAAATTTATATGGAGGTTATTTAAGCGTGAATAAAATACGAAATTATTAATTTACCTGTGATAAGTTATCCCAGTTTGCTTTTTACTTCCTTCTTTTCGTCTCTTACACCATTTTACAACACAGGAGGTCATTTTTGTCTCTGAGAAACGATTTTTTCGTCAACGCAACGGTCGTCTAGACTGTCACAGAACGCGTAGCAGACTGAGAGACAAATTGATTGTACTTTTTTGGCCCCGCCCACTTGATTGTAGTTTGCGAGGAACCGTTTTTTAGCGCAGTTCGTATTCCATACCTTTTCTAATTCGTTGGTAATCTGCCTATAAAAAAACTGGTATCACCATACCTACATATGCCGACCAAATTAAAAAGTAGTACAAAATGGCGGTATATTTGACAAACTGTTCGCGAGTGAGAATGTTTGTATGGCATTCAAATTTAGTCGATAATTTTTTGTTGGGCACATCCTTGTTGTGCCCAACAAACAAAGAGTGATATTCTGACAAAGACAAAAGAAAGTGTCTATGTCTCTGTCACTCTTGGATTTTTGATGAGCTCTTGGATGAGCTCAAGTCATGATACTAGTTTTAAAACTAGTTTTGAGTAGAGATCCTAACTCAAGACGTTACTTGAGCATCGATTCAACAATCGGCAATCACCTGAGTGTGACCACATTCTAGAACCGTACTTATGACGCGATTTCTTCTTGAGTATAGATTTGTACTCAAGATCTGTCAATTTTTTAAATTAGTTTTAACTTTTTAAATTTTTATACAGAATACAGATAGTGAATGGTGATATTGGCATCCATGTTTATTGTTTGTTAATTTTGTTACTTTACTATTGACTATTGACAAATTATTATGTAATATGTTGTAATATTATTATTGCCGAAGTTTTAAATTGTTAGGACATTTTCTAAGTTTTTGATTATGTATTGTAAATAATTTATTTGAATTAAATTATTATTGATAATAACATAATATAGCAAGAGGGTTAAAACTTAAAACCTATAATCACATAAATGATAGGGAGAAACGTCTAAAAAAACTAAAGATGGGCGCTTAATCAATTAGAGCTGTAAAAATTCCGCTTTTTGAAAAAATCATTCAAGCGCGTTAATAAAATCAAGCTGATTTCGATTAATCGTCAAGGTTAAAATTTTAAAAAATTCAATACTATATTATCATGATTAAAGGAAAGTAACCTTATTCCGATACGTTTAAAACTCAAAATATAATGTGAATAAGGAGGCATATTTCTATACGCTGTGGGTGATATGACGCAATATAAAGATTTTATTGGATTAAAACCTTATCCCTATACCTTTAAGAATCAATATTAGATTCGATTGGTTACGTATTAAACGGCTAAAATACATTCTGCCTGTTTACATAACATTTCTATCAGACTGACAACGCTCCGTTTTTGGTTGGTTACAAACTTTTTACAGCTTAGGAACTTTTATTATGATTTATGATTTTTGATTTTAATTTTTAACTGATTTTAATTTTTTAAACTCAGTACGCTTGTCAATGTCGATGAGCTTAGATGTTAAATTTTACTTTGCGTGCGCGTAGCCGTTATTTGAATTAGTGTGAATTGAGTGACTTAAATGTTTTATTTGATATTGGTTAATGTAAATAATAATTGTCAATAGTAAACTGATATTTTTATTAGGAATTAAGTATATTATAGTTATAAATAAGTAAATTCGTGTTGTGATTTTTTTTGTTGTTATAAATAATATTTATTATTTATAAACCCAATAGGGAAAGCGAAAATACTTAGATTAAATAATAATAGTCCATACAGCCTAGTCTGCATATATTATGATTTTTGTGTTGTTATTATATATAACATTAGTTATAGGGTGTAAGTGTTGTGTATAATTAATAATTATTAGTGTAGTGAAAATGTCGAGCAGCGTTTTAATCTGGGACTACTTTCAAAAAAAACAGACCGATAGTTGCTGTGTGTAATACATGTGAAAAACAAATATCTTATAGAACAACTATAAGTAATTTGAAACAACATTTGAAACTGAAACATTTGGGTGTTTTCAATGATTTACTTTCGCGTGACTTATCACGGCCGACTTCTTTTCAACGGCAGGGTTACGAGAATAATGGCGGTGGTGGTTGGACTAGTGGAGAAAATGGTGAGGAGAATACTAATAATTCTAACAATGCATGTGGCTCTAATGGTGAAGTTTATTAAAAGCACTTGCCTTTTGTCTTGGACTGGCCTATTGATCTAGTGGTTCGTGACCCTGTCTACTAAACCGGAAGGTCGTGGGTTCGATTCCCACCCAGGATGAATGTTTGTGTGACGAGCATGATCATTTTTTCTGTGTCTGGGTGTAGTTTTATCTATATCATGTATGTATTTAGAAATATAGTATAAGTATACATCAGTTGTCTGGTTGCCATAAGAACAGGATCTGCCTAGTTTGGGATCAGATGGTCTTGTGTGGGATGTCCCAACGTAATAATTTTAAAAGTATATATTATATTCATTATCATCATCATGTTGAATGAATTATTTATTAAGAGAAATTTAAAAATCAATCCCAATCCTGACATCAGTCATCGGAGGGGACTTGTCTCTGCCGAGCGTCATCACCGCGATGCTTGGTGACGACGAGTCCTGGACGGTGATGGTCTCCTTCTGTGAGGCAGTAATGTCCCAGAAGGAGGTCGACGAGCGGGTGAGAGAGGAGGCCGCCGACGAAGCCTTCTCCCGCGGGCGTAGGAGGCGCTATTTAATGCGCCTCCAGTAACGCCCCTGTGCTCGTGTCGGACTCAGGATGGGAACCTGGGTCTGTATGGCACGACGTCGTGGGGACTGCTTAGTAGCAGCCGGGCATTCCCCCCCCTACAAGGAGTATCTGGCCTTCGCCGGGGCCAGCCTGTCGCTGAGGTGATCCTGTCTGTTGCCTGCATAATGCGTTACAATAAAAAGCTCGGCCGGCTTTTTTAAGCGCGCTGAAAAATAAAAGCCAAAGGCTTAAGCGTGTTGAAAATAAAAAGCCGTTTATCACATCCCTAATTAAAAAACCTGTGAAGTTTATTTTATTCGAAGGCATAATATTATAGGATTTACGACCAATAAACAATTGTCCCCAATGATGAAAACACCAAAACTAGATTATGTTCATGCCACCTGTGATGCCACTGCTTTATAACAGGTGAGTAAATAGTAATTTTTTTTTAATTAAAGCTTTTTTTTTTTTTTTTTTTTTTTTTTTTTTGGCAGTTCTCGTACGTAGTACATTTGCCATTATCAAACGGGAGAAATTTTTCCATGTATATAAAGGGACGAGAGATGTTAAATTTAGGAATCATTCAGGGCAGGATATAGGATATGTATGACAAGATAATAATAATATTATTATGAAATATTAATTTATATAGCTATACATATATTTAAATATATTACTTATATTATAGACACACAAGACTTTCATCAAATAAATACTAAACCTAAATTTCTATATTATTAGTAATTATATAATCTGAAATTATTTTATATATGTAATATTTTTTTATAAATAACAGACAAGTAATTGAGGTTGGAAAAGGGATTTGATGATCTAGTAAGGATTTCAGGAAATCGGAACGGTCATATAAAGGACAAGAAAAGAAAAAATGATTTACATCGCCAGTTTCACAACCACACAAACAAGAAGAGTCGTTAATAATTTTAAACTTGGAAAGATGAGCAGGTGTACAAGTATGGCCAAGTCTCAATCTTGAGATGATACTAGAGCACCTCCTATTAAAATTCATTGAGAAAAACCATGGTTTTGATAAAATATCAGGCTGAAGAGAGTAATAATAATTACCTTTTTGTTTACTGCTTTTTTCCCATGACGTTTTCCAACATGTATCAAGATCGAGTTTAGGTATTGATAACAAGTCTGAGCAGTAAATCTTATACGGAACAAGGTCACCACATGAAATAGCTTCATTAGCGAGAGCGTCTGCTATAACATTTCCTTGGATTCCAGAATGTCCAGGAATCCAAGAAAATTTAATATTGTAATGTTTTGCTATGCATATTGTTAGTAATTGTCTTGTGTCAAATATTATGGGGTTGTGTTGCTTAATTTTAAATGGGTTTTTTTCTAAGGCTTGTAAAGAACTAAGTGAGTCAGTAAAAATGATTGAATTTTTGAGTTTAGCTAGTATTATATAATCTATGGCTTTGAAAATACCCAAGCACTCTCCAGAAAAAACAGAAGATTCTGGAGGGAGTTTTACCTTCTGTACAATGTTATATTGACGGTGGAAGATACCTACGCCTACTAAACCGTTAACATTATGTTTCGAAGCATCTGTAAATATGAGATGGGTATTTTTAAATTTTTTCTCAACAATTGCATTAAATTTTTCATTAGCTATTAAAAAATCTGACTTAGCTATACCAATATTTAATATTTGTGGTGATAGAATAAGAGATTCGAAGGAACAAGAAAACAAAGGTAACATGTTAGATTGATGTAAAGGTGCAGAGAGAGATTTAAACTTATAATAGCTATTAATTAAATGTGGATTCGATTTATGTATCCAATACGGTGAATTAGATACTAAGTAAGCTAAAAGATGAAGTTTTTCAATAAGAGGGTGATTGGAAAGCTGTAGACGTCGAAAGAGAAATTTATCAGACAAATACTGACGACGTAGTTGTAACGGAGGATCACAGCACTCAATTTGTAAAGCGTTAATTGGGCTAGACTTCATTGCTCCACAAATGATTCTCAAACATTTGTTTTGAATTTTGTTCAACATTTTAAATCCAGAAAGAAGGCCCGGTTCCAATAGGAAGGTTCCATATTCGAGGACACTACGTATGAGAGCATTATACACGAGTTTCAAATAAAAGGGATGGGCACCCCACCAAACTCCTGCTAAACATCTTATGATGTTTATTATTTTTTCACACTTATTTGAAATGAAATTGCAATGAGGGATGCCTGTAAGTTTCCTGTCTAAAATGACACCTAAAAATTTAAAATCATTTTTTTGTGGTATAATGGTCTCATCGTAATAAACATGAACTGGAGTGATAGTTCGCATACGGGAGAATAAAACTACTGAGCTTTTAGATGGGGACAAATATAGTCCATGATCATCAAGCCATTTTTTTAAATATTGAAGTGATGACGTTAACTCTGTACATGCTAATTTAATGTTTTTACTTTTTACATATAATAATAAATCATCCGCATATTGCAAAACTTCAATCTTTCTATCAATAGCTAAGTCTAGATCATATGTGTATAAATTATACAATAAGGGGCTCAAAACGGACCCTTGTGGAAGGCCTTTGGATAACACTCTAGAATGTTTTTGTTCACCATCAGTAAACAAAATCGATCTATCATTAAGCATATTTATAACAAAAGAAATAATTTTTCTGGGAATCTGAAGGCATAAAAGTTTTTGTTTAAGAATTGGTATCACGACATTGTCATAAGCATTAGATAAATCCAAAAATGCTGCAATGACAAAATTATTATCAGAAAAGGCTAGCCTGATATCGGTTGTAAGTAAACTAATATTATCTATACTACTTCTGTTTCGTCTAAAGCCAAATTGAGTTGTTGATAGCATACTGTTGCTTTCAACGAACCATTCTAGACGATTCTTAATTAATTGTTCGCAGATTTTTAGGAGGACAGATGAAAGGGCAATAGGACGGTAAGACAAAGCAGAAGAAGGATCTCTATTAGGTTTTAATATTGGAATTACAATTTGTGATTTCCAATTTGCAGGAATGTGACCAGAGTGAAAAATAGAATTGATTAAATTTAAATAATATATCATGCTTATGTCATTTAAATGAGTAATGAAAGAATAATATATCCCATCTGGACCAGGTGCAGAATCTGATGCATATTCTAAAACGTTCTTTAATTCTGTCATTGAAAAGGGAGAGTTTAATTCAGATGATTCATTGTATAAGGCGCAGTTATCATTTAAGTTATCTTTACGAAAATTAACAGTGGGAGGAGCAATTCTATCAAGAAAATCGTCTACTAGAAAAGATGGAAAAGTTGGGGATGGGGTGGTATTATAAGCTGATCTAAATCTTCCAATGTTTTCCCAAACACTGGATGAGGGAGTATTGGGAGATAAAGATGAGCAGAACTTTCGCCAGCTGTCTCTTTTTTTTCTTTTAAAAAGTAATTTTGTTGCGTTTGTAATCTCCTTTAGTGATAAGAGGTTTTCTAATGTCATATTATTATTAAATATTTTTTCAGCATTTTTTCTTTTATTTAAAAATTCTTTGCATTCGACATCCCACCATGGAGGACTTGGAATATAAGGGTTCCCATGTTTTATATTAAAAACTTCATTGGCACTTTCAATTAATATATCTAAAAAAATTTGGGCACCGCAAGAATCACTAATATTTTCTGATATTTTCTGACTAAGTTTTAAATCAACTTTACTACTAAATTGAGTCCAAGTGTCAGAATTGACTTTTGATATATTGTATCTCGGGAATAGTTTATTGCAAGTTTTAATTAATTTGCCAGGAGGAAATGAGGTAATAATGGGATAATGATCACTGCCAAATGTGGATGTTAAAACAGAACTTGACAGCTGAGATACAAATTGGGGTGAGCAAATAGTTAGATCTACTACACTATTTCCTTCAGATAAGTTTGTACGTCTAGTAGAATTACCATTGTTGATGATACACAAGTTGTTTTTATCTAGAATGTCCAAAAGTTTATTACCATAACAGGTTGTCATGGAGCAGCCCCAAGACTGGTGATGACAATTAAAGTCACCAGTTATAATTAATGGTTTAGGGAGGGATAAGAATATATCCCCAACTTCATTTAATATATTAATAGAAATATGTGAAATATATACAGAAACAAAACAAATTTTATTTACAATTACAGCTAAAATAGAAATTTCAGAACTATGTACAGGAGTGGATATTATATTAAAAGGGTAGCCTTTCTTAATGAGAAATGCTACACCACCATATCCATCTAATCTGTCTTCTCTAACAGTATTATATTTTTTAATATTTAATGTAAAACCTGGTCTAAGCCAAGTTTCACATAATGAAAATAAAAAAGGGTTATATTTATTTAATAAGTAAATTAGATCACTTTTTTTATTAATTATGCTTCTAGCGTTCCATTGTAATATTTTGTTGGCCATTATTTATTTTGATTATATTTACAATTAACTCCATTAAGGGGGCAACGATGGACGGTATATTATTATTGGTCTGGGCAAAGGTTTGTAATAAAGATATAATATCTGATATTTTTGTTGGTTCTTGTGTGGAGGGAGTATCATTTGAAATTGGGCTATAATTTTTATCTAATTGATTAAAGGAAAATTCTTTTATGATATTATCATGTGCAGTTTTGTCGTAACCTTTTCCAACTTGTATAGGGCGGGAAGGTTTAGATATAACTGTTTTCTTGTAAGATTTTTGTGGAGTATAAGAAGATGGAGTATTAATATTTTGGAAAGATAATTTTCTTTGAGGACTGGACAAGGTTTCAGCGAATGATTTATTAAGTATAGGGAATATTTTACTTGCTTCTTGATAAGAAACACAATTTTGGGACATATATAGTTTTATTTCTTTTTGTCTGTTAAGTTCCGGACAAGATTTACTGTTTGCCATATGGCGACCAGAACATTGACAACAGTAATAGTCATCTTCAACATTACATGAATCACTAACATGATCCTGACCACACTTGAGGCATCTTGGTTTGGAACGACATTGCATCTTTGTATGACCATAACGACAGCAGTGATAACATTGGATGGTGGGAAAAACATATAAGTCTACGGGCAGAGAGTTGTAGCAGATAAATATTCTTTTTGGGAGTACCTGACCATCAAAATACATTACTACCGACTGTGTGGGTTTCCATATTGGAGACCCATCAACAATAGTTTTATAATTAAGTCGTCTAATTTTAACTATTTTGCCACAGCCAACAGGGGTTGAGATATTAGAAATAATTTCCTCAGGAGACCAATCTGTTGGAACTCCTCTAACAATGCCTATTCTTAAAATATTAAATGAAGGGACATATGCTTTATAATTATTGTCGGTGATTATACTATTGTTAATAAAAGAGTTAGCATCAACATAATTTGTGAAGGAAACAGACATACGGTTTCGACCAATTCTCTTAACACTACCATTAACTATATTATAAATTTTATTTTTTAAAAGAAAATTTCCGAAGGTTATCGGGTGCAATATTTTTCCGTCATTATCAGAGGATTGGATCTTCTGAACATGAATAATGTAAGGAGGTGCATCTAGTTCATTGTAAAGATTTCGACCAATTGGAGTATTTGGTTTACTGACTGAATCATTAATATTATGAGGCACTGGATTATCTGATTGTAATAAAGGCTGTGCAAGTGGAATATTAGTTAAATTTTTACCCTCATCTGATTTATCGGACTCTACACAACGACATCCAATGTCCTTTTGGTTTCCCGTATTTTTTCTTTTCTTTTTGTTACAATTTTTGCATATTTTATGCAGGCGACCACGTTTTAAACTAACTTTTTTGGAAGATTGGTCAGTGTCCATACTAGAATCATTATATTCTACTGTAACAAAACTGCAAGCTTCGGGCACTTTACATGTTCCCCCGGGATCCGGGGGTTCATTCATGTTGCAATAGAATGTAAAAAGAAACTTACCAACCAAGAATTTTCTAACTAACTATAATATATACAAATAAAATTTATAAAATAAATATTATAATAAACTGATCTGAATGACTAAAATAATAAAAAATTAATGAGAAACAAAAAACCACAACTGCGCGCCTTGAAATTTCCCGCCGTTTTCCAATTAAAGCTTTTATAAATAAAATAATTCAATTCCTTAATTTAAAGCAAGCTATAACCTGTACGAAGAATCTATTCCTAATTAAGATAAAACAAGCATATTGGGTATTTTCTTGTGTCTTTTATATGTTTATTGTTAGTTTTCAATTGTTAAGTTATATTCAACGTGCATTGTGCCTATTCAATGAGGTTCTGACTTTTATGAGGCATTGCAACTAGTATAATATATATTATATAGGGAATATTTATGTACCTTGAGACTAACCCTTTAATAAAATTATTACTGACCCAGAAGCTAACAAAGTAATGTAATAGCCATTAGGCACTAGGAAATCCTATTTGACTAATCCAAGTGAGTAAACAATAATGTTAATAGTCAAGTTTATGATTAGAAAATAATGTAATATTACCAACTTTTATATGTTTACAAACAATTGTAAATGGATATTACTGTTATGTACATACACATCAGTAATATACCTATTAATTGTCTTAATAATTTATAATACCTATAGTGCTTAAACAAAATAAATGTCATTAAAAATATAGGTACATACTTCATAAGTTCTTTTTTTATTCCAAAAATAATTTTCATTTAATTTTTAATTTATACTTGATATATTCATGGCTGTTGGAACTTTTTTTAAAGTTTATGCAGATATTGGCATGAAGTGGTGGCAGTATTCATTAGAATCAGGATTTAAAAGATGAGGTACTTGACCATGAATAAATACTTGCAAAGATTTCACACGTTACAAGGAACATGTAGCAAAAATGTTATATCTGGTTATCATCATATATTTTATATTTTGATTGACAACAGTCACCTGACCGTTGGTATCAGCTGAAGAAACAATGATTATTATTATTATTATTATTTAAGGGGTGGGGACGCCAGCAAGGCCAGATGGGTGATCAGTCCTCATTAACGGGACCATTTCACCCAAAGAAACAATGATACATATTGTGTTTACTAAACACACCATGTTAAAAAAATGAATACAGTCACATATACAACAATAGGATCTGTAGTGATTTATCTATAATGTATCTGGAAGAAAATAATTCCAGATAGGATTAAGTTTGGAATGTATATATAAGTCCATATAGGCGGGATTTCTTTATTGGAATAAATCGGATTCTATTGTTATTTCTATTTATATGGGATCTTATCTGCACTTTACATGTTGGTTTGTATCAGTTCTTATCGTAGTTCTGTATATGGACATAAAAACCTATGTGGATTTCCAAATACGAAATAGATATGTTTTGTAATGATTTTAAATGACATTTCCACATATGAAAATAATGTTTTCTATTATAGGCACACACCAATTGTGATGTATGTTATTTTATGAGCAAGTGCGAACATAAATGAATAATTGATCCATCGGAATACCTTTGGAATTGCAGCGACAAAAGCACATGATTTTATTGGATTATCCAGCTTCATACTAAAAGTTTTTATCTGTAAGTACCTAACTATTAGAAGCCTACTTCAAAATTTAATGTAATCGAGCAGAATATCCAATAACATGACATTGTGAATTGTGATCAACTATGTAGTCTACTCACGCTACAGATATATACATGATGATGACGATGATATATCGTCATCATCCTCTTTCCGTCCACGGTTGAACATAGGCCTTCATCAATGAACGTGAAGACGGCCAATCCTTTGTCACGACGTAGATGGCGGTATATACATGATGATGATGATGATATCATTATTAGCCCCTATCCGTCCACCGCTGAATATAAGCCTCCCTCAATGAATGTGAAGTCGGCCAATCCTTTGCCGCGACATAGATGGCGATACATATAGACATGATGATGTTGATATATCATCATCCGCCCCTATCTGTCCACCGCTGAATATAGGCCTTCCTCAATGAACGCCAAGACGACCGATCCTTTGCCACGATATAGATGGCGATATAATATATTATATTATTATTTATTACTAGCGTATAGAACAGACACAGCAAACCAGAAGTTGGTTTCATTTTGGAATTTGGAGGGTTAGAAGTTAGAATTAAAGTTCGCTGTAGCGCTAAAACAATAGTTATGCTAACCAAACTATTAAAACATGCAGCGCTAGATTGTTTGACGCATAAGCGTCTCGGGGGCCGGAGTGCCTGCCACCTGGGCCGGTCGCTGGCGCCCGGCGCATTCTGCAATCCTCTGACCGGCGCTGGCAGCCGCGCCGCAGTGTTTCCACAACGAGAGGAACTTCCTCTTTTGAAAGGAAATTAGGGTCCAGAGGGGAAGAGAAAGGGAAAATCAGTGGTAAAGCCTAACCAAAAAAGAAAAAAAGACACACACCTCGCCATATTGCGTAAAATTTCCGTATGGACTATACTGTGTTACTTTTATAAATTTTTGGTCAGGCTATAAATAAGAATACGAATGTTGAGTTATACGCTATTCATGCTTAGTCTTGCTTAGATTCGTTTGCAGTTGCATTTTTAATTATATATTTTTAGTTTTAAGGTAGAATTTATGTTGATATACCGCAAAAATTGCCGTTTTTTCACAATTTCGTGATTTTTTTTAAATCGAACTTAAAGAACTAAAAAAAAGGTCGTGAGAAAAAACATATTAGAACTAAGTATAGTAAAATTTCCCCGGCTGATCATTATGAACAACTTTTGTCATGTAGGTACAGTTTTCGTAGGAGGGGCTTCGTTTTCTAGATATTCAATTTTTTAAGTGCTCTTGTAGCCTTAGGGGCTCTAGGCTTCTGGGAGGCTTTTTTCTCCTCAGTAGAAACCCCTATTTTTATGTGTCTATCGGACAGGGCTGACCACATATAATTAACTACCGGTGGGAGGGAAGCGCTGTGCCACGCTCCCGGCTGCATGGGTACCACCATCTTGCTTGTTTCTTCCGTGAAACAGCTTTTCTGTGTTTCGGAGAGAAGGGCAAGACAGGCAGTGTAATTACTGGCACCGAGACTTAACATCTTATGTCTCAGGATGAGGCAGGATGTTCATGGGCGACGTCGACCACTTACCATCAGGTGGCACGTTTGCCAGTTTGCTTATCCAAGTAACAAAAAAAAAATCTTTAAAAATAATAATAATAATCGTTTATTTGCAGTTTCTTTTCTTATTCTATACATAAGTTAATTATAAAATAAGATAATTATATTGATGCAATGTTTTTTTTGTTATCGCAGGGAAATGCTTTTTACGCATGTGTTTTATCAAAATCAAAAATCAAAATCAAATTTTTTTTATTCAAAATAGTACTAATACAGTATCTTTTTGAACGTCAATTGAATCTACCACCGGTTCCAAGGTAAGCCCACTGAGAAGAACCGGCGAAACAAACTCAGTGGAACTAATCTTTTCAAATAATATATATTAATAACAATTTTAACATCTTATCTTGAAATGCCCGGGAGGAACGCCTTATTCCCAGGGTGTGGTATCTTCCATGAAATCTTTTACTTTATAATATGCTTTACCACACAAACGTTCTTTAACAACTTTTTTGAATTTTTTTATGGAGAGCTTTTGAACGTTTTCTGGGATCCTATTGTAAAAGCGTATACAGTTGCCTTTAAAAGAATTGCTTACTTTCGAAAGTCTAATCATTGGTGCATGTAACCTGTGTCTATTACGTGTATTCCTACTATGAATATCACTTTTCTTACAAAATTCATTTATGTTTTTACGGACATACAGTAAATTTTCTAAGATGTATTGAGAGGTGACAGTCAGAATTCCTATTTCTTTAAATTTTTCTCTCAAAGATGAATAGGGAGGCAACTTGTAAATTGCACGAATAGCCCGCTTCTGCAGCACAAAAATGTTGTTTATGTCGGCTGCATTTCCCCATAAAAGTATGCCATAAGACATAATGCTATGAAAGTAGCTAAAATATACTATTCGCGCTGTTATGTTAGTTGGATATGCAAACTGGCAGACGTGCCAAGGTAAGTGGTCGCCATGAACATAAACTAGTTTATTTGGAACTACTCCAGGTAGTAAGAGGTCCCACCATGGTTCAGGCCGCTGCACCTTGGGCGAAGCCAATTGAGCCGAGGTGGCTCTTTGTATCCCTCTTATAAAATGAGGGGATAAAAGAGCAAGGGGCGAGGACGGGAACCTCACCCCATTGTACTGTCCCGACGTTGGGTTCTGTGTTGCGGGACAACCCCTCTGTGGAGGAGGCGTCGGTCCCTTGAGGAACTGACTAGCCGTCGAGGTGCCCTGTTTGCTCATTAGATCCGGAGCACCTCACCAAAAGGTAGCATTGGTGTCACCCGCCAGGTTTTAGTGGGTAGAGCTGCGTCCGCTTTCGGGCGCAGCGAGTCTCACATACCCGCATGGGGAGACCCACCTCCGCGGGATGCCTCAGAGCATTTCCCGGCATTAAAGAAAAAAAAAGTAATAAGATGTAGCAGAGTACAGCCGACTCGGGCTGGCACGACCGGGATGGTACCTCTCGCTCACGTAACACCAGCGTCAAGTGACAGTATATGCTGTCGCATTTCGTGCGGTTGGTGAGTTTCCGGTGGCCCATTGGGAGGATTGGGCAAAGGAGGGCAACATATCTACATAATCTCTGGTTGCGCAAATGTGTATGGGCGTCGGTAGTTTAAAGCTTCAACTGCTTGTTTGCCCCGCACTACAGAACAATCCCCTCCCTACGTCGGAACAGTGTAATGGCAATGGGGTGAGGTTCCCATCCTCGCCCCATTATCCTTTCTGCTCTTTTGTCCTCTTTGGGTCCTCCGAGGTTCGAGAGGAGTTTGCCTTTGCCGCCTTCACTTCCATCGGGTCCTCAACATTGGAAATCTCTGTTAAGAATGAGCCCCAGATGTTTGATATGGCTCATCCTGACCCCTCCGACCTGGAGGGCAGCCCCCAGTGGGAGTCATTTCCGCCCGGTCCCGCGGAGGGCTTCAATCTTCTCAGTCTGACCCGAAGCCCTACCTCTATACGGTTGATCATGAGGTTGAGCCCGATCTCGGCCAGCCGCGCCGCCTCCTTATAGCCTCGTTCCCGGGTGTACACGATCTCAAAATGAAATTAAAAAACGATTTATATGAGAGAGCCTAAAATTTTATTACAAGTGATAACCATAGTATTAAAAAGTAAAATTACCATATTTGGAGCAATTCGTACTTTATTAAGCACAATGCATCCATAATCATTATAAACGTAATTTTTCAGATACATGAGAGGGACACATGCGAAGATCACGTTAGAACAAAAATGTCAGATTTGCTCCGACCACCGAAAAATCTAAACCAAAAGGTATGAAAATGATATTCATAATTTTAGATATAGAAGATTTATTGGAGTGTTTAAATTATTTAATTTTTAACACCAAGAACAAAAAAAATAAACGAATATTTAAACCGACTTAAAAAAAACTGAAAAATAATAAAATAATCTCTTTATTTTTTATTTTGTGCCTACAACTTTTAATAAACTTGTTCTTCTACTAATGTACAATCTTCGCGTTTACCACTTAATTATTTTTACTTTTGGAGTCGGTGTCGTCTTTGTACCTACCTATGCAACTTGGCTAACACCGACAAACCTTTAGCTGCTGTAAATCATTATGGAATTCCCTCGACTGTCTATGGTCTCCACTCTCCATCATCAGTGCAATGGCACTTATAATCCATATGGGTGCAAAGTTCTCCTTAATATAAATGAATTAAGTTCAAACTTCAAACACAAGGTAGCTATTGAAAACCGTTGAGGAGTTCCCTTAACTGTCCTTCGTCTTCTTCATCAGACCTCTTTTTTTTGTTTAGGCCCGAAAATGCTCCGAGGCATCTTGCTAGGGAAGGAGAGACTCCCCTGGCGGGTATGTGGGACTCGCTGCGTCCGAAAGCTGGTAAGTAGACGCAGCTCTACCCAGTATGCCCAGTAAGCCCGACGAGTGCTACCAATGCCGCCTTTTGTGAAGTGCCCTGGATGTGTTGAGCAAACAGGGCACCTCGACGGCTAGTCAGTCCCTCAACGGACTGTCGCCACCTCCACAGAGGGGTTATCTCGCACCACAGTACAGCCCCTCCCAACGTCGGGACAGTGCAATGGGGTGAGGTTCCCATCCTCGCCCCACTTCTCGGGGCAATGAGGGGTTCAAAGAGCGGCTCCCTCGGTTCAATTTGCTTCGCACATGGTGCTGGGTTGAATATTGGTGGGTATCATCAGATCCTTAATGACACTTACAATCAATCTAGGTGTAAAATTCTCATCAATGCAAATGAATCAAGTCCAAGCACAAGGTAACTGCTGTAAATCGTTGAGGAGTTTCAGTAACTGTATAGACTGTAGAGACCTGATAATGGGGACCATAGGGTCCCCATCATCAGGTATCTAATGGCTCTGCACCCACATGGGTGCAAAGCATACGTCAATATAAATGAATGAAGTTCAAACACAAGGTAGCTACTGTAATTGGTCGAGGTGTTCCCTTAATAGTCTTTCGTCTTTATCATCAGACCCCTTATGACAGCCAAAATCCATCTAGGTATAAAGTTCTCATAAACACAACCTTCACCGGTGGGAGGGAAGCGCTGTGCCGCGCTCCCGCCTGCATGGGTACCACCATCTTGCTTGTTTCTCCCGTGAATCAGCTTTGCTGCGTTTCGGAGAGAAGGGCAAGGCAGGCAGTGTAATTACTGGCACCGAGACTTATTAACATCATATATCTCAGGATAGGCAACACATAAATGAGTTGCCTGGGCTCGTTCCAGGTAAACTAGTTTATGTTCATGGGCGACGTCGACCACTTACCATCAGGTGGCACGTTTGCCAGTTTGCCTATCCAACTAAAATAAAGGCTCAGGCATCAGCTAGTACATATCTAATCTGATTTTGTCTCTTGTAACAGTTCCTGAAGTACCACTGGAACCAAAGCCATCGCGCCGGTATCAGTAGCTCTACTGGAAGCTCAACTGACTCCGAGAACGAGGAAGATGAAAAAAAACTGTGTTTTTAATTTTAAATAAATAAAAATAGTATTTTGAGGTTTTGACCAGGTCATTAACCAGGTGAGAAGACGATCTCTGTGCACTGGCCGGTCCGTGTTATTTTTATGTCATAAGGGTGCAAACGAGCAGACCTTATGATACCGACACCCATACAAATCCGCACAACCAGAGGCTATGCAGATGCGTTGCCCTCCTTTTCCCTATACCCCCAATGGGCCACCGGAAACTCACAAACCACACGAAACTCGACAGCCTAGCTGTCACTTGACGCCGGTGTTATGTGAGCTAAAGGTCCACCCCGGTCGTGCCAGCCCAGTTCGGCTGCAATGCAGCATGGTGGCACTACCTCTTACCGTGTTGGATGCGCGTGTTACGGGTTTGGCCGTCATGGCGTTCATTGAGGGAGGTCTACGTTCGGCAGTGGACGGATAGAGGCTAATGATGATGATAAATATTAATTTTAATAATTTTAACCAAGTTGATATGTTTATTTATTCAAAATAAATTTGACATTTTAGATTACACAAACCATAGGCAATTAGTGATTGTAATTAGTGATTTTTTTCAGCGTCGTACTCCTCAGTTATTTCTTATCAAGTATATATACATAATAATAATAATAATAGAAATTTATTAAGGAATATTATACACCGTTACACAATATACTTAATCTAATACAACCTTAAACGGCACATATAAAAACAGTAGTTAGGTTAAAAATAAATAGAAAAAACAATAAACATGGTTACAATAATAAAATTGTCAATTTAGACATAAAATACCCTTAATATATGCGCCGGAAATGCACAATAGTGTAATATAATTCCTCAAAAGGTAACCACTCAGTTGTGTGATTGTGTTTTCCGAAGAAACCGCAATCCTGATGTTATGTGGTACCTGATAAATCTAAATCTAATGTTGTTGAGACAGATGGACAACCAACATTATACATATTATTTAATACAGTTATTATAAAAAGTGTCTTAATAATTATTTATACGTAAGTCAGTGACAATTTGTAATTCGAACGAATATAAATGGTCTACGCGGCTACATGTATTGTGATTTGTGATGGCATCCCTACGGTGCTCACGTAACTCAGTCCCATTGCGTCCGCCGTCCCTCGCGACGCAAGCGAACATCACACCATACAGATAAGACTTAGAAATACGAATAGAACATGCAGTACCTTCTACCTACTTACCACTGAGACTGCGTGTGCTTAGGGTTTAATATAATATAATAAGTTTAAATTGGAAATGAAATGGTATAAGTAGGTGAAGAAATGAAGAATAACATAAATACAAGTAAGTAAAGAGTAATAATGCCATTGTGTTTATTTCATATCAATACTTTTTATCCATTTGCTATATTAATTTTCACTAGCGATTTTTTTAATTGGTATAAAGTAAATAATTTCATTTCAGATTATTACGGTGAAGATTGTGTGTCGTTATTTACAATGTCTGTAATATTGATACCTGATACCTATGGCATACGAGGGTATCAAAGTTCACATACCGACCAGAATCCAGCGCTAGACTAGAGGAACGCCGCGTCGCCGCCATCACACAGCTTAGAAACCGATCAGGTGGGGAAATACAAATTATTAATTTATTAATTTTACTCGACATAATATGTGCCTTGTTGTTATATTTTGTTGTTACAGCAAAATTACTATCACTTATATATTTGTTCATTCATGTTATTTTAATTTCATACTGAACTCAAAAATTATTAAGTACTTGTTCTTCAAGCAAGTATTTTTTATATTTTATTTTAAAACTGCTAATCGATTTCAGAGTACGTGTGGGCGGCGGCAGGTCATTCCAGCACTTAGTGGCAGCATGTCTGAAGCTGCCCCGGAACGCAGCTGTGTGATGTACTTGCATAAGAAGTAGAAAAGAGGATCCCCTGGTGGAGAGACTCAGCTGTTTATCCCTAGCCCATTGTAATTTACTGTAAAGGTATGGTGGAGATTCGTGTTTCACAATACCAAATAAAAGGGTGGCGAGGTATACGCATACATATGGTATGCGTATACCTACGCACTTACACATATATTTATTATACATTTATATTTGTGCGTATTAATTAATATCAAAATATTTCTATTTTAAGGTAAACCTAAATTGGCCACATCTACCTTATAGTTTATAAGTAGGTATTATTGTAATAAGTTTGGATTTTATTGTAAATAAAAATATATATACTACAATTTTTTTTTTCCATGTTGTAGTGTTGTTAAACTGTAATCCCATATAGATAGATTCGAAAATTGTTATTTGCAGATAAAAACACAAAAATACAATCTGGATAGTCCATTTAAAATCACGCACTCCTTATTGTAATTTACAGATAAAAAATGATAAAAGTTTAAAGTCCGAAAGCTATAGTAGAGTATGGTAAATCCAGATAGGAACTCTGTAGATATATAAATTCCATTAAAGTTTCCGTTTCTTCATAGGTTGTGTATGTATAAGTTTTTATGGGTGTGTTTATATGGATTTGCAGCTACAAATGCACATTAAGCTCCAGATACAATCATTTCTTAATGGAACCTATCGGAAATTTTCAACAGGGCAAGTACGCAGAACACAATTCCTTATTTACAATATACAATGTATGATGGAAATTAATTTTACCTTGATACATTTATATAGCAAAAACTATATTTATAATACGTAGTTTTATTTAAAATTGGACTCTTTTTCCACGTATATAGATCTGTTTCAATTAAGTAGGTACATATATAAATCTATCTGTTATAAAATTTGTATTTTATTATTTTAGTTAATCAACATAAGTAACTAAGAAAACACAACTGCAACTAATAAATATAAGTAATAACTTTAATCATAAAAGTACATTTTAAATAATATTAGGTAAGTTACTACCTTTAGAGAGATTGCACAGCATTATAACATCTCATCAGAAATATCAGTAAATAATTTTTTGGCACAAATAATACAAATTACTGCTAATTCTGTAAACGTAGTGATTACATTCTCTTGGATTCTGTACTTTATTCTTTGAAATTTTGTAATATATAATTTGTCCAACTAAACACGACCTCCTTAAATAAAATCATTTAACAAAAGCGGCATTTATTTTCATTGATATTTCCGAAATTAGTAACGATAATGAATAATATTAATTTACAACTTAAGCTATATTGATAGCCTTCTAATACCTACAATTTCTCATTTGCATTTTTCTTATCCATATCATTTTTAGTTTGTTACAAAGGCTTTGTTCCAAAAAAACAAAAACAATCTATCAATCTTAATTATTTCTGAAACGAAAGCTAGTAAAAGCTTAGAGGAAATACTTTAAGAATAAAAGTCAATGAAAATATTAAAAGAATAAATACGTGGCTATATATTTATCTCTTTAATAATTTAAAATCTTTTTAGTTAAACAAACATAATATTATTTAAATAGGTATAATACATTCATATTATGTAGACATTTAAAATAATTTTGTTTGTAAAGAAAGACGAAGAAGATCTAGTACAATGACAGAGTTCAAAATCTCGTCTTGAAACTCATTTCAGCTGATCACATCTTGAGGTGCGTTCTGGAATACCAACAGATCTTGAGAACAGATTTGACCTTGAAGCTAGACTTGGGTGATACTTGATCCGAGTCACCTTTTGAAATACGGCCCAGAGGTTTTTTTTTTTTTTTTTTTTTTTTGGCAGTTCTCGTACGTAGTACATTTGCCATTATCAAACGGGAGAAATTTTTCCATGTATATAAAGGGACGAGAGATGTTAAATTTAGGAATCATTCAGGGCAGGATATAGGATATGTATGACAAGATAATAATAATATTATTATGAAATATTAATTTATATAGCTATACATATATTTAAATATATTACTTATATTATAGACACACAAGACTTTCATCAAATAAATACTAAACCTAAATTTCTATATTATTAGTAATTATATAATCTGAAATTATTTTATATATGTAATATTTTTTTATAAATAACAGACAAGTAATTGAGGTTGGAAAAGGGATTTGATGATCTAGTAAGGATTTCAGGAAATCGGAACGGTCATATAAAGGACAAGAAAAGAAAAAATGATTTACATCGCCAGTTTCACAACCACACAAACAAGAAGAGTCGTTAATAATTTTAAACTTGGAAAGATGAGCAGGTGTACAAGTATGGCCAAGTCTCAATCTTGAGATGATACTAGAGCACCTCCTATTAAAATTCATTGAGAAAAACCATGGTTTTGATAAAATATCAGGCTGAAGAGAGTAATAATAATTACCTTTTTGTTTACTGCTTTTTTCCCATGACGTTTTCCAACATGTATCAAGATCGAGTTTAGGTATTGATAACAAGTCTGAGCAGTAAATCTTATACGGAACAAGGTCACCACATGAAATAGCTTCATTAGCGAGAGCGTCTGCTATAACATTTCCTTGGATTCCAGAATGTCCAGGAATCCAAGAAAATTTAATATTGTAATGTTTTGCTATGCATATTGTTAGTAATTGTCTTGTGTCAAATATTATGGGGTTGTGTTGCTTAATTTTAAATGGGTTTTTTTCTAAGGCTTGTAAAGAACTAAGTGAGTCAGTAAAAATGATTGAATTTTTGAGTTTAGCTAGTATTATATAATCTATGGCTTTGAAAATACCCAAGCACTCTCCAGAAAAAACAGAAGATTCTGGAGGGAGTTTTACCTTCTGTACAATGTTATATTGACGGTGGAATATACCTACGCCTACTAAACCGTTAACATTATGTTTCGAAGCATCTGTAAATATGAGATGGGTATTTTTAAATTTTTTCTCAACAATTGCATTAAATTTTTCATTAGCTATTAAAAAATCTGACTTAGCTATACCAATATTTAATATTTGTGGTGATAGAATAAGAAATTCGAAGGAACAAGAAAACAAAGGTAACATGTTAGATTGATGTAAAGGTGCAGAGAGAGATTTAAACTTATAATAGCTATTAATTAAATGTGGATTCGATTTATGTATCCAATACGGTGAATTAGATACTAAGTAAGCTAAAAGATGAAGTTTTTCAATAAGAGGGTGATTGGAAAGCTGTAGACGTCGAAAGAGAAATTTATCAGACAAATACTGACGACGTAGTTGTAACGGAGGATCACAGCACTCAATTTGTAAAGCGTTAATTGGGCTAGACTTCATTGCTCCACAAATGATTCTCAAACATTTGTTTTGAATTTTGTTCAACATTTTAAATCCAGAAAGAAGGCCCGGTTCCAATAGGAAGGTTCCATATTCGAGGACACTACGTATGAGAGCATTATACACGAGTTTCAAATAAAAGGGATGGGCACCCCACCAAACTCCTGCTAAACATCTTATGATGTTTATTATTTTTTCACACTTATTTGCGATGAAATTGCAATGAGGGATGCCTGTAAGTTTCCTGTCTAAAATGACACCTAAAAATTTAAAATCATTTTTTTGTGGTATAATGGTCTCATCGTAATAAACATGAACTGGAGTGATAGTTCGCATACGGGAGAATAAAACTACTGAGCTTTTAGATGGGGACAAATATAGTCCATGATCATCAAGCCATTTTTTTAAATATTGAAGTGATGACGTTAACTCTGTGCATGCTAATTTAATGTTTTTACTTTTTACATATAATAATAAATCATCCGCATATTGCAAAACTTCAATCTTTCTATCAATAGCTAAGTCTAGATCATATGTGTATAAATTATACAATAAGGGGCTCAAAACGGACCCTTGTGGAAGGCCTTTGGATAACACTCTAGAATGTTTTTGTTCACCATCAGTAAACAAAATCGATCTATCATTAAGCATATTTATAACAAAAGAAATAATTTTTCTGGGAATCTGAAGGCATAAAAGTTTTTGTTTAAGAATTGGTATCACGACATTGTCATAAGCATTAGATAAATCCAAAAATGCTGCAATGACAAAATTATTATCAGAAAAGGCTAGCCTGATATCGGTTGTAAGTAAACTAATATTATCTATACTACTTCTGTTTCGTCTAAAGCCAAATTGAGTTGTTGATAGCAAACTGTTGCTTTCAACGAACCATTCTAGACGATTCTTAATTAATTGTTCGCAGATTTTTAGGAGGACAGATGAAAGGGCAATAGGACGGTAAGACAAAGCAGAAGAAGGATCTCTATTAGGTTTTAATATTGGAATTACAATTTGTGATTTCCAATTTGCAGGAATGTGACCAGAGTGAAAAATAGAATTGATTAAATTTAAATAATATGTCATGCTTATGTCATTTAAATGAGTAATGAAAGAATAATATATTCCATCTGGACCAGGTGCAGAATCTGATGCATATTCTAAAACGTTCTTTAATTCTGTCATTGAAAAGGGAGAGTTTAATTCAGATGATTCATTGTATAAGGCACCGTTATCATTTAAGTTATCTTTACGAAAATTAACAGTGGGAGGAGCAATTCTATCAAGAAAATCGTCTACTAGAAAAGATGGAAAAGTTGGGGATGGGGTGGTATTATAAGCTGATCTAAATCTTCCAATGTTTTCCCAAACACTGGATGAGGGAGTATTGGGAGATAAAGATGAGCAGAACTTTCGCCAGCTGTCTCTTTTTTTTCTTTTAAAAAGTAATTTTGTTGCGTTTGTAATCTCCTTTAGTGATAAGAGGTTTTCTAATGTCATATTATTATTAAATATTTTTTCAGCATTTTTTCTTTTATTTAAAAATTCTTTGCATTCGACATCCCACCATGGAGGACTTGGAATATAAGGGTTCCCATGTTTTATATTAAAAACTTCATTGGCACTTTCAATTAATGTATCTAAAAAAATTTGGGCACCGCAAGAATCACTAATATTTTCTGATATTTTCTGACTAAGTTTTAAATCAACTTTACTACTAAATTGAGTCCAAGTGTCAGAATTGACTTTTGATATATTGTATCTCGGGAATAGTTTATTGCAAGTTTTAATTAATTTGCCAGGAGGAAATGAGGTAATAATGGGATAATGATCACTGCCAAATGTGGATGTTAAAACAGAACTTGACAGCTGAGATACAAATTGGGGTGAGCAAATAGTTAGATCTACTACACTATTTCCTTCAGATAAGTTTGTACGTCTAGTAGAATTACCATTGTTGATGATACACAAGTTGTTTTTATCTAGAATATCCAAAAGTTTATTACCATAACAGGTTGTCATGGAGCAGCCCCAAGACTGGTGATGACAATTAAAGTCACCAGTTATAATTAATGGTTTAGGGAGGGATAAGAATATATCCCCAACTTCATTTAATATATTAATAGAAATATGTGAAATATATACAGAAACAAAACAAACTTTATTTACAATTACGGCTAAAATAGAAATTTCAGAACTATGTACAGGAGTGGATATTATATTAAAAGGGTAGCCTTTTTTAATGAGAAATGCTACACCACCATATCCATCTAATCTGTCTTCTCTAACAGTATTATATTTTTTAATATTTAATGTAAAACCTGGTCTAAGCCAAGTTTCACATAATGAAAATAAAAAAGGGTTATATTTATTTAATAAGTAAATTAGATCACTTTTTTTATTAATTATGCTTCTAGCGTTCCATTGTAATATTTTGTTGGCCATTATTTATTTTGATTATATTTACAATTAACTCCATTAAGGGGGCAACGATGGACGGTATATTATTATTGGTCTGGGCAAAGGTTTGTAATAAAGATATAATATCTGATATTTTTGTTGGTTCTTGTGTGGAGGGAGTATCATTTGAAATTGGGCTATAATTTTTATCTAATTGATTAAAGGAAAATTCTTTTATGATATTATCATGTGCAGTTTTGTCGTAACCTTTTCCAACTTGTATAGGGCGGGAAGGTTTAGATATAACTGTTTTCTTGTAAGATTTTTGTGGAGTATAAGAAGATGGAGAATTAATATTTTGGAAAGATAATTTTCTTTGAGGACTGGACAAGGTTTCAGCGAATGATTTATTAAGTATAGGGAACATTTTACTTGCTTCTTGATAAGAAACACAATTTTGGGACATATATAGTTTTATTTCTTTTTGTCTGTTAAGTTCCGGACAAGATTTACTGTTTGCCATATGGCGACCAGAACATTGACAACAGTAATAGTCATCTTCAACATTACATGAATCACTAACATGATCCTGACCACACTTGAGGCATCTTGGTTTGGAACGACATTGCATCTTTGTATGACCATAACGACAGCAGTGATAACATTGGATGGTGGGAAAAACATATAAGTCTACGGGCAGAGAGTTGTAGCAGATAAATATTCTTTTTGGGAGTACCTGACCATCAAAATACATTACTACCGACTGTGTGGGTTTCCATATTGGAGACCCATCAACAATAGTTTTATAATTAAGTCGTCTAATTTTAACTATTTTGCCACAGCCAACAGGGGTTGAGATATTAGAAATAATTTCCTCAGGAGACCAATCTGTTGGAACTCCTCTAACAATGCCTATTCTTAAAATATTAAATGAAGGGACATATGCTTTATAATTATTGTCGGTGATTATACTATTGTTAATAAAAGAGTTAGCATCAACATAATTTGTGAAGGAAACAGACATACGGTTTCGACCAATTCTCTTAACACTACCATTAACTATATTATAAATTTTATTTTTTAAAAGAAAATTTCCGAAGGTTATCGGGTGCAATATTTTTCCGTCATTATCAGAGGATTGGATCTTCTGAACATGAATAATGTAAGGAGGTGCATCTAGTTCATTGTAAAGATTTCGACCAATTGGAGTATTTGGTTTACTGACTGAATCATTAATATTATGAGGCACTGGATTATCTGATTGTAATAAAGGCTGTGCAAGTGGAATATTAGTTAAATTTTTACCCTCATCTGATTTATCGGACTCTACACAACGACATCCAATGTCCTTTTGGTTTCCCGTATTTTTTCTTTTCTTTTTGTTACAATTTTTGCATATTTTATGCAGGCGACCACGTTTTAAACTAACTTTTTTGGAAGATTGGTCAGTGTCCATACTAGAATCATTATATTTTTTTTTTTTTTTTTTTTTTTTTTTTTGGCAGTTCTCGTACGTAGTACATTTGCCATTATCAAACGGGAGAAATTTTTCCATGTATATAAAGGGACGAGAGATGTTAAATTTAGGAATCATTCAGGGCAGGATATAGGATATGTATGACAAGATAATAATAATATTATTATGAAATATTAATTTATATAGCTATACATATATTTAAATATATTACTTATATTATAGACACACAAGACTTTCATCAAATAAATACTAAACCTAAATTTCTATATTATTAGTAATTATATAATCTGAAATTATTTTATATATGTAATATTTTTTTATAAATAACAGACAAGTAATTGAGGTTGGAAAAGGGATTTGATGATCTAGTAAGGATTTCAGGAAATCGGAACGGTCATATAAAGGACAAGAAAAGAAAAAATGATTTACATCGCCAGTTTCACAACCACACAAACAAGAAGAGTCGTTAATAATTTTAAACTTGGAAAGATGAGCAGGTGTACAAGTATGGCCAAGTCTCAATCTTGAGATGATACTAGAGCACCTCCTATTAAAATTCATTGAGAAAAACCATGGTTTTGATAAAATATCAGGCTGAAGAGAGTAATAATAATTACCTTTTTGTTTACTGCTTTTTTCCCATGACGTTTTCCAACATGTATCAAGATCGAGTTTAGGTATTGATAACAAGTCTGAGCAGTAAATCTTATACGGAACAAGGTCACCACATGAAATAGCTTCATTAGCGAGAGCGTCTGCTATAACATTTCCTTGGATTCCAGAATGTCCAGGAATCCAAGAAAATTTAATATTGTAATGTTTTGCTATGCATATTGTTAGTAATTGTCTTGTGTCAAATATTATGGGGTTGTGTTGCTTAATTTTAAATGGGTTTTTTTCTAAGGCTTGTAAAGAACTAAGTGAGTCAGTAAAAATGATTGAATTTTTGAGTTTAGCTAGTATTATATAATCTATGGCTTTGAAAATACCCAAGCACTCTCCAGAAAAAACAGAAGATTCTGGAGGGAGTTTTACCTTCTGTACAATGTTATATTGACGGTGGAAGATACCTACGCCTACTAAACCGTTAACATTATGTTTCGAAGCATCTGTAAATATGAGATGGGTATTTTTAAAATTTTTCACAACAATTGCATTAAATTTTTCATTAGCTATTAAAAAATCTGACTTAGCTATACCAATATTTAATATTTGTGGTGATAGAATAAGAGATTCGAAGGAACAAGAAAACAAAGGTAACATGTTAGATTGATGTAAAGGTGCAGAGAGAGATTTAAACTTATAATAGCTATTAATTAAATGTGGATTCGATTTATGTATCCAATACGGTGAATTAGATACTAAGTAAGCTAAAAGATGAAGTTTTTCAATAAGAGGGTGATTGGAAAGCTGTAGACGTCGAAAGAGAAATTTATCAGACAAATACTGACGACGTAGTTGTAACGGAGGATCACAGCACTCAATTTGTAAAGCGTTAATTGGGCTAGACTTCATTGCTCCACAAATGATTCTCAAACATTTGTTTTGAATTTTGTTCAACATTTTAAATCCAGAAAGAAGGCCCGGTTCCAATAGGAAGGTTCCATATTCGAGGACACTACGTATGAGAGCATTATACACGAGTTTCAAATAAAAGGGATGGGCACCCCACCAAACTCCTGCTAAACATCTTATGATGTTTATTATTTTTTCACACTTATTTGCGATGAAATTGCAATGAGGGATGCCTGTAAGTTTCCTGTCTAAAATGACACCTAAAAATTTAAAATCATTTTTTTGTGGTATAATGGTCTCATCGTAATAAACATGAACTGGAGTGATAGTTCGCATACGGGAGAATAAAACTACTGAGCTTTTAGATGGGGACAAATATAGTCCATGATCATCAAGCCATTTTTTTAAATATTGAAGTGATGACGTTAACTCTGTGCATGCTAATTTAATGTTTTTACTTTTTACATATAATAATAAATCATCCGCATATTGCAAAACTTCAATCTTTCTATCAATAGCTAAGTCTAGATCATATGTGTATAAATTATACAATAAGGGGCTCAAAACGGACCCTTGTGGAAGGCCTTTGGATAACACTCTAGAATGTTTTTGTTCACCATCAGTAAACAAAATCGATCTATCATTAAGCATATTTATTAACAAAAGAAATAATTTTTCTGGGAATCTGAAGGCATAAAAGTTTTTGTTTAAGAATTGGTATCACGACATTGTCATAAGCATTAGATAAATCCAAAAATGCTGCAATGACAAAATTATTATCAGAGAAGGCTAGCCTGATATCGGTTGTAAGTAAACTAATATTATCTATACTACTTCTGTTTCGTCTAAAGCCAAATTGAGTTGTTGATAGCATACTGTTGCTTTCAACGAACCATTCTAGACGATTCTTAATTAATTGTTCGCAGATTTTTAGGAGGACAGATGAAAGGGCAATAGGACGGTAAGACAAAGCAGAAGAAGGATCTCTATTAGGTTTTAATATTGGAATTACAATTTGTGATTTCCAATTTGCAGGAATGTGACCAGAGTGAAAAATAGAATTGATTAAATTTAAATAATATATCATGCTTATGTCATTTAAATGAGTAATGAAAGAATAATATATCCCATCTGGACCAGGTGCAGAATCTGATGCATATTCTAAAACGTTCTTTAATTCTGTCATTGAAAAGGGAGAGTTTAATTCAGATGATTCATTGTATAAGGCACAGTTATCATTTAAGTTATCTTTACGAAAATTAACAGTGGGAGGAGCAATTCTATCAAGAAAATCGTCTACTAGAAAAGATGGAAAAGTTGGGGATGGGGTGGTATTATAAGCTGATCTAAATCTTCCAATGTTTTCCCAAACACTGGATGAGGGAGTATTGGGAGATAAAGATGAGCAGAACTTTCGCCAGCTGTCTCTTTTTTTTCTTTTAAAAAGTAATTTTGTTGCGTTTGTAATCTCCTTTAGTGATAAGAGGTTTTCTAATGTCATATTATTATTAAATATTTTTTCAGCATTTTTTCTTTTATTTAAAAATTCTTTGCATTCGACATCCCACCATGGAGGACTTGGAATATAAGGGTTCCCATGTTTTATATTAAAAACTTCATTGGCACTTTCAATTAATATATCTAAAAAAATTTGGGCACCGCAAGAATCACTAATATTTTCTGATATTTTCTGACTAAGTTTTAAATCAACTTTACTACTAAATTGAGTCCAAGTGTCAGAATTGACTTTTGATATATTGTATCTCGGGAATAGTTTATTGCAAGTTTTAATTAATTTGCCAGGAGGAAATGAGGTAATAATGGGATAATGATCACTGCCAAATGTGGATGTTAAAACAGAACTTGACAGCTGAGATACAAATTGGGGTGAGCAAATAGTTAGATCTACTACACTATTTCCTTCAGATAAGTTTGTACGTCTAGTAGAATTACCATTGTTGATGATACACAAGTTGTTTTTATCTAGAATGTCCAAAAGTTTATTACCATAACAGGTTGTCATGGAGCAGCCCCAAGACTGGTGATGACAATTAAAGTCACCAGTTATAATTAATGGTTTAGGGAGGGATAAGAATATATCCCCAACTTCATTTAATATATTAATAGAAATATGTGAAATATATACAGAAACAAAACAAATTTTATTTACAATTACGGCTAAAATAGAAATTTCAGAACTATGTACAGGAGTGGATATTATATTAAAAGGGTAGCCTTTCTTAATGAGAAATGCTACACCACCATATCCATCTAATCTGTCTTCTCTAACAGTATTATATTTTTTAATATTTAATGTAAAACCTGGTCTAAGCCAAGTTTCACATAATGAAAATAAAAAAGGGTTATATTTATTTAATAAGTAAATTAGATCACTTTTTTTATTAATTATGCTTCTAGCGTTCCATTGTAATATTTTGTTGGCCATTATTTATTTTGATTATATTTACAATTAACTCCATTAAGGGGGCAACGATGGACGGTATATTATTATTGGTCTGGGCAAAGGTTTGTAATAAAGATATAATATCTGATATTTTTGTTGGTTCTTGTGTGGAGGGAGTATCATTTGAAATTGGGCTATAATTTTTATCTAATTGATTAAAGGAAAATTCTTTTATGATATTATCATGTGCAGTTTTGTCGTAACCTTTTCCAACTTGTATAGGGCGGGAAGGTTTAGATATAACTGTTTTCTTGTAAGATTTTTGTGGAGTATAAGAAGATGGAGTATTAATATTTTGGAAAGATAATTTTCTTTGAGGACTGGACAAGGTTTCAGCGAATGATTTATTAAGTATAGGGAACATTTTACTTGCTTCTTGATAAGAAACACAATTTTGGGACATATATAGTTTTATTTCTTTTTGTCTGTTAAGTTCCGGACAAGATTTACTGTTTGCCATATGGCGACCAGAACATTGACAACAGTAATAGTCATCTTCAACATTACATGAATCACTAACATGATCCTGACCACACTTGAGGCATCTTGGTTTGGAACGACATTGCATCTTTGTATGACCATAACGACAGCAGTGATAACATTGGATGGTGGGAAAAACATATAAGTCTACGGGCAGAGAGTTGTAGCAGATAAATATTCTTTTTGGGAGTACCTGACCATCAAAATACATTACTACCGACTGTGTGGGTTTCCATATTGGAGACCCATCAACAATAGTTTTATAATTAAGTCGTCTAATTTTAACTATTTTGCCACAGCCAACAGGGGTTGAGATATTAGAAATAATTTCCTCAGGAGACCAATCTGTTGGAACTCCTCTAACAATGCCTATTCTTAAAATATTAAATGAAGGGACATATGCTTTATAATTATTGTCGGTGATTATACTATTGTTAATAAAAGAGTTAGCATCAACATAATTTGTGAAGGAAACAGACATACGGTTTCGACCAATTCTCTTAACACTACCATTAACTATATTATAAATTTTATTTTTTAAAAGAAAATTTCCGAAGGTTATCGGGTGCAATATTTTTCCGTCATTATCAGAGGATTGGATCTTCTGAACATGAATAATGTAAGGAGGTGCATCTAGTTCATTGTAAAGATTTCGACCAATTGGAGTATTTGGTTTACTGACTGAATCATTAATATTATGAGGCACTGGATTATCTGATTGTAATAAAGGCTGTGCAAGTGGAATATTAGTTAAATTTTTACCCTCATCTGATTTATCGGACTCTACACAACGACATCCAATGTCCTTTTGGTTTCCCGTATTTTTTCTTTTCTTTTTGTTACAATTTTTGCATATTTTATGCAGGCGACCACGTTTTAAACTAACTTTTTTGGAAGATTGGTCAGTGTCCATACTAGAATCATTATATTCTACTGTAACAAAACTGCAAGCTTCGGGCACTTTACATGTTCCCCCGGGATCCGGGGGTTCATTCATGTTGCAATAGAATGTAAAAAGAAACTTACCAACCAAGAATTTTCTAACTAACTATAATATATACAAATAAAATTTATAAAATAAATATTATAATAAACTGATCTGAATGACTAAAATAATAAAAAATTAATGAGAAACAAAAAACCACAACTGCGCGCCTTGAAATTTCCCGCCGTTTTTTTCGGCCCAGAGGTTTTTTTTTTTTTTTTTTTTTTTTTGGCAGTTCTCGTACGTAGTACATTTGCCATTATCAAACGGGAGAAATTTTTCCATGTATATAAAGGGACGAGAGATGTTAAATTTAGGAATCATTCAGGGCAGGATATAGGATATGTATGACAAGATAATAATAATATTATTATGAAATATTAATTTATATAGCTATACATATATTTAAATATATTACTTATATTATAGACACACAAGACTTTCATCAAATAAATACTAAACCTAAATTTCTATATTATTAGTAATTATATAATCTGAAATTATTTTATATATGTAATATTTTTTTATAAATAACAGACAAGTAATTGAGGTTGGAAAAGGGATTTGATGATCTAGTAAGGATTTCAGGAAATCGGAACGGTCATATAAAGGACAAGAAAAGAAAAAATGATTTACATCGCCAGTTTCACAACCACACAAACAAGAAGAGTCGTTAATAATTTTAAACTTGGAAAGATGAGCAGGTGTACAAGTATGGCCAAGTCTCAATCTTGAGATGATACTAGAGCACCTCCTATTAAAATTCATTGAGAAAAACCATGGTTTTGATAAAATATCAGGCTGAAGAGAGTAATAATAATTACCTTTTTGTTTACTGCTTTTTTCCCATGACGTTTTCCAACATGTATCAAGATCGAGTTTAGGTATTGATAACAAGTCTGAGCAGTAAATCTTATACGGAACAAGGTCACCACATGAAATAGCTTCATTAGCGAGAGCGTCTGCTATAACATTTCCTTGGATTCCAGAATGTCCAGGAATCCAAGAAAATTTAATATTGTAATGTTTTGCTATGCATATTGTTAGTAATTGTCTTGTGTCAAATATTATGGGGTTGTGTTGTTAATTTTAAATGGGTTTTTTTCTAAGGCTTGTAAAGAACTAAGTGAGTCAGTAAAAATGATTGAATTTTTGAGTTTAGCTAGTATTATATAATCTATGGCTTTGAAAATACCCAAGCACTCTCCAGAAAAAACAGAAGATTCTGGAGGGAGTTTTACCTTCTGTACAATGTTATATTGACGGTGGAAGATACCTACGCCTACTAAACCGTTAACATTATGTTTCGAAGCATCTGTAAATATGAGATGGGTATTTTTAAATTTTTTCTCAACAATTGCATTAAATTTTTCATTAGCTATTAAAAAATCTGACTTAGCTATACCAATATTTAATATTTGTGGTGATAGAATAAGAGATTCGAAGGAACAAGAAAACAAAGGTAACATGTTAGATTGATGTAAAGGTGCAGAGAGAGATTTAAACTTATAATAGCTATTAATTAAATGTGGATTCGATTTATGTATCCAATACGGTGAATTAGATACTAAGTAAGCTAAAAGATGAAGTTTTTCAATAAGAGGGTGATTGGAAAGCTGTAGACGTCGAAAGAGAAATTTATCAGACAAATACTGACGACGTAGTTGTAACGGAGGATCACAGCACTCAATTTGTAAAGCGTTAATTGGGCTAGACTTCATTGCTCCACAAATGATTCTCAAACATTTGTTTTGAATTTTGTTCAACATTTTAAATCCAGAAAGAAGGCCCGGTTCCAATAGGAAGGTTCCATATTCGAGGACACTACGTATGAGAGCATTATACACGAGTTTCAAATAAAAGGGATGGGCACCCCACCAAACTCCTGCTAAACATCTTATGATGTTTATTATTTTTTCACACTTATTTGCGATGAAATTGAATGAGGGATGCCTGTAAGTTTCCTGTCTAAAATGACACCTAAAAATTTAAAATCATTTTTTTGTGGTATAATGGTCTCATCGTAATAAACATGAACTGGAGTGATAGTTCGCATACGGGAGAATAAAACTACTGAGCTTTTAGATGGGGACAAATATAGTCCATGATCATCAAGCCATTTTTTTAAATATTGAAGTGATGACGTTAACTCTGTGCATGCTAATTTAATGTTTTTACTTTTTACATATAATAATAAATCATCCGCATATTGCAAAACTTCAATCTTTCTATCAATAGCTAAGTCTAGATCATATGTGTATAAATTATACAATAAGGGGCTCAAAACGGACCCTTGTGGAAGGCCTTTGGATAACACTCTAGAATGTTTTTGTTCACCATCAGTAAACAAAATCGATCTATCATTAAGCATATTTATAACAAAAGAAATAATTTTTCTGGGAATCTGAAGGCATAAAAGTTTTTGTTTAAGAATTGGTATCACGACATTGTCATAAGCATTAGATAAATCCAAAAATGCTGCAATGACAAAATTATTATCAGAGAAGGCTAGCCTGATATCGGTTGTAAGTAAACTAATATTATCTATACTACTTCTGTTTCGTCTAAAGCCAAATTGAGTTGTTGATAGCAAACTGTTGCTTTCAACGAACCATTCTAGACGATTCTTAATTAATTGTTCGCAGATTTTTAGGAGGACAGATGAAAGGGCAATAGGACGGTAAGACAAAGCAGAAGAAGGATCTCTATTAGGTTTTAATATTGGAATTACAATTTGTGATTTCCAATTTGCAGGAATGTGACCAGAGTGAAAAATAGAATTGATTAAATTTAAATAATATGTCATGCTTATGTCATTTAAATGAGTAATGAAAGAATAATATATTCCATCTGGACCAGGTGCAGAATCTGATGCATATTCTAAAACGTTCTTTAATTCTGTCATTGAAAAGGGAGAGTTTAATTCAGATGATTCATTGTATAAGGCACCGTTATCATTTAAGTTATCTTTACGAAAATTAACAGTGGGAGGAGCAATTCTATCAAGAAAATCGTCTACTAGAAAAGATGGAAAAGTTGGGGATGGGGTGGTATTATAAGCTGATCTAAATCTTCCAATGTTTTCCCAAACACTGGATGAGGGAGTATTGGGAGATAAAGATGAGCAGAACTTTCGCCAGCTGTCTCTTTTTTTCTTTTAAAAAGTAATTTTGTTGCGTTTGTAATCTCCTTTAGTGATAAGAGGTTTTCTAATGTCATATTATTATTAAATATTTTTTCAGCATTTTTTCTTTTATTTAAAAATTCTTTGCATTCGACATCCCACCATGGAGGACTTGGAATATAAGGGTTCCCATGTTTTATATTAAAAACTTCATTGGCACTTTCAATTAATGTATCTAAAAAAATTTGGGCACCGCAAGAATCACTAATATTTTCTGATATTTTCTGACTAAGTTTTAAATCAACTTTACTACTAAATTGAGTCCAAGTGTCAGAATTGACTTTTGATATATTGTATCTCGGGAATAGTTTATTGCAAGTTTTAATTAATTTGCCAGGAGGAAATGAGGTAATAATGGGATAATGATCACTGCCAAATGTGGATGTTAAAACAGAACTTGACAGCTGAGATACAAATTGGGGTGAGCAAATAGTTAGATCTACTACACTATTTCCTTCAGATAAGTTTGTACGTCTAGTAGAATTACCATTGTTGATGATACACAAGTTGTTTTTATCTAGAATATCCAAAAGTTTATTACCATAACAGGTTGTCATGGAGCAGCCCCAAGACTGGTGATGACAATTAAAGTCACCAGTTATAATTAATGGTTTAGGGAGGGATAAGAATATATCCCCAACTTCATTTAATATATTAATAGAAATATGTGAAATATATACAGAAACAAAACAAACTTTATTTACAATTACGGCTAAAATAGAAATTTCAGAACTATGTACAGGAGTGGATATTATATTAAAAGGGTAGCCTTTCTTAATGAGAAATGCTACACCACCATATCCATCTAATCTGTCTTCTCTAACAGTATTATATTTTTTAATATTTAATGTAAAACCTGGTCTAAGCCAAGTTTCACATAATGAAAATAAAAAAGGGTTATATTTATTTAATAAGTAAATTAGATCACTTTTTTTATTAATTATGCTTCTAGCGTTCCATTGTAATATTTTGTTGGCCATTATTTATTTTGATTATATTTACAATTAACTCCATTAAGGGGGCAACGATGGACGGTATATTATTATTGGTCTGGGCAAAGGTTTGTAATAAAGATATAATATCTGATATTTTTGTTGGTTCTTGTGTGGAGGGAGTATCATTTGAAATTGGGCTATAATTTTTATCTAATTGATTAAAGGAAAATTCTTTTATGATATTATCATGTGCAGTTTTGTCGTAACCTTTTCCAACTTGTATAGGGCGGGAAGGTTTAGATATAACTGTTTTCTTGTAAGATTTTTGTGGAGTATAAGAAGATGGAGTATTAATATTTTGGAAAGATAATTTTCTTTGAGGACTGGACAAGGTTTCAGCGAATGATTTATTAAGTATAGGGAACATTTTACTTGCTTCTTGATAAGAAACACAATTTTGGGACATATATAGTTTTATTTCTTTTTGTCTGTTAAGTTCCGGACAAGATTTACTGTTTGCCATATGGCGACCAGAACATTGACAACAGTAATAGTCATCTTCAACATTACATGAATCACTAACATGATCCTGACCACACTTGAGGCATCTTGGTTTGGAACGACATTGCATCTTTGTATGACCATAACGACAGCAGTGATAACATTGGATGGTGGGAAAAACATATAAGTCTACGGGCAGAGAGTTGTAGCAGATAAATATTCTTTTTGGGAGTACCTGACCATCAAAATACATTACTACCGACTGTGTGGGTTTCCATATTGGAGACCCATCAACAATAGTTTTATAATTAAGTCGTCTAATTTTAACTATTTTGCCACAGCCAACAGGGGTTGAGATATTAGAAATAATTTCCTCAGGAGACCAATCTGTTGGAACTCCTCTAACAATGCCTATTCTTAAAATATTAAATGAAGGGACATATGCTTTATAATTATTGTCGGTGATTATACTATTGTTAATAAAAGAGTTAGCATCAACATAATTTGTGAAGGAAACAGACATACGGTTTCGACCAATTCTCTTAACACTACCATTAACTATATTATAAATTTTATTTTTTAAAAGAAAATTTCCGAAGGTTATCGGGTGCAATATTTTTCCGTCATTATCAGAGGATTGGATCTTCTGAACATGAATAATGTAAGGAGGTGCATCTAGTTCATTGTAAAGATTTCGACCAATTGGAGTATTTGGTTTACTGACTGAATCATTAATATTATGAGGCACTGGATTATCTGATTGTAATAAAGGCTGTGCAAGTGGAATATTAGTTAAATTTTTACCCTCATCTGATTTATCGGACTCTACACAACGACATCCAATGTCCTTTTGGTTTCCCGTATTTTTTCTTTTCTTTTTGTTACAATTTTTGCATATTTTATGCAGGCGACCACGTTTTAAACTAACTTTTTTGGAAGATTGGTCAGTGTCCATACTAGAATCATTATATTCTACTGTAACAAAACTGCAAGCTTCGGGCACTTTACATGTTCCCCCGGGATCCGGGGGTTCATTCATGTTGCAATAGAATGTAAAAAGAAACTTACCAACCAAGAATTTTCTAACTAACTATAATATATACAAATAAAATTTATAAAATAAATATTATAATAAACTGATCTGAATGACTAAAATAATAAAAAATTAATGAGAAACAAAAAACCACAACTGCGCGCCTTGAAATTTCCCGCCGTTTTCAAACACATCGGCCCAGAGGTTATTTTTTTTTTTTTTTTTTTTTTTTTGGCAATTCTCGTACGTAGTACATTTGCCATTATCAAACGGGAGAAATTTTTCCATGTATATAAAGGGACGAGAGATGTTAAATTTAGGAATCATTCAGGGCAGGATATAGGATATGTATGACAAGATAATAACAATATTATTATGAAATATTAATTTATATAGCTATACATATATTTAAATATATTACTAGATTTTCATCAAATAAATACTAAACCTAAATTTCTATATTATTAGTAATTATATAATCTGAAATTATTTTATATATGTAATATTTTTTTATAAATAACAGACAAGTAATTGAGGTTGGAAAAGGGATTTGATGATCTAGTAAGGATTTCAGGAAATCGGAACGGTCATATAAAGGACAAGAAAAGAAAAAATGATTTACATCGCCAGTTTCACAACCACACAAACAAGAAGAGTCGTTAATAATTTTAAACTTGGAAAGATGAGCAGGTGTACAAGTATGGCCAAGTCTCAATCTTGAGATGATACTAGAGCACCTCCTATTAAAATTCATTGAGAAAAACCATGGTTTTGATAAAATATCAGGCTGAAGAGAGTAATAATAATTACCTTTTTGTTTACTGCTTTTTTCCCATGACGTTTTCCAACATGTATCAAGATCGAGTTTAGGTATTGATAACAAGTCTGAGCAGTAAATCTTATACGGAACAAGGTCACCACATGAAATAGCTTCATTAGCGAGAGCGTCTGCTATAACATTTCCTTGGATTCCAGAATGTCCAGGAATCCAAGAAAATTTAATATTGTAATGTTTTGCTATGCATATTGTTAGTAATTGTCTTGTGTCAAATATTATGGGGTTGTGTTGCTTAATTTTAAATGGGTTTTTTTCTAAGGCTTGTAAAGAACTAAGTGAGTCAGTAAAAATGATTGAATTTTTGAGTTTAGCTAGTATTATATAATCTATGGCTTTGAAAATACCCAAGCACTCTCCAGAAAAAACAGAAGATTCTGGAGGGAGTTTTACCTTCTGTACAATGTTATATTGACGGTGGAAGATACCTACGCCTACTAAACCGTTAACATTATGTTTCGAAGCATCTGTAAATATGAGATGGGTATTTTTAAATTTTTTCTCAACAATTGCATTAAATTTTTCATTAGCTATTAAAAAATCTGACTTAGCTATACCAATATTTAATATTTGTGGTGATAGAATAAGAGATTCGAAGGAACAAGAAAACAAAGGTAACATGTTAGATTGATGTAAAGGTGCAGAGAGAGATTTAAACTTATAATAGCTATTAATTAAATGTGGATTCGATTTATGTATCCAATACGGTGAATTAGATACTAAGTAAGCTAAAAGATGAAGTTTTTCAATAAGAGGGTGATTGGAAAGCTGTAGACGTCGAAAGAGAAATTTATCAGACAAATACTGACGACGTAGTTGTAACGGAGGATCACAGCACTCAATTTGTAAAGCGTTAATTGGGCTAGACTTCATTGCTCCACAAATGATTCTCAAACATTTGTTTTGAATTTTGTTCAACATTTTAAATCCAGAAAGAAGGCCCGGTTCCAATAGGAAGGTTCCATATTCGAGGACACTACGTATGAGAGCATTATACACGAGTTTCAAATAAAAGGGATGGGCACCCCACCAAACTCCTGCTAAACATCTTATGATGTTTATTATTTTTTCACACTTATTTGCGATGAAATTGCAATGAGGGATGCCTGTAAGTTTCCTGTCTAAAATGACACCTAAAAATTTAAAATCATTTTTTTGTGGTATAATGGTCTCATCGTAATAAACATGAACTGGAGTGATAGTTCGCATACGGGAGAATAAAACTACTGAGCTTTTAGATGGGGACAAATATAGTCCATGATCATCAAGCCATTTTTTTAAATATTGAAGTGATGACGTTAACTCTGTGCATGCTAATTTAATGTTTTTACTTTTTACATATAATAATAAATCATCCGCATATTGCAAAACTTCAATCTTTCTATCAATAGCTAAGTCTAGATCATATGTGTATAAATTATACAATAAGGGGCTCAAAACGGACCCTTGTGGAAGGCCTTTGGATAACACTCTAGAATGTTTTTGTTCACCATCAGTAAACAAAATCGATCTATCATTAAGCATATTTATAACAAAAGAAATAATTTTTCTGGGAATCTGAAGGCATAAAAGTTTTTGTTTAAGAATTGGTATCACGACATTGTCATAAGCATTAGATAAATCCAAAAATGCTGCAATGACAAAATTATTATCAGAAAAGGCTAGCCTGATATCGGTTGTAAGTAAACTAATATTATCTATACTACTTCTGTTTCGTCTAAAGCCAAATTGAGTTGTTGATAGCAAACTGTTGCTTTCAACGAACCATTCTAGACGATTCTTAATTAATTGTTCGCAGATTTTTAGGAGGACAGATGAAAGGGCAATAGGACGGTAAGACAAAGCAGAAGAAGGATCTCTATTAGGTTTTAATATTGGAATTACAATTTGTGATTTCCAATTTGCAGGAATGTGACCAGAGTGAAAAATAGAATTGATTAAATTTAAATAATATGTCATGCTTATGTCATTTAAATGAGTAATGAAAGAATAATATATTCCATCTGGACCAGGTGCAGAATCTGATGCATATTCTAAAACGTTCTTTAATTCTGTCATTGAAAAGGGAGAGTTTAATTCAGATGATTCATTGTATAAGGCACCGTTATCATTTAAGTTATCTTTACGAAAATTAACAGTGGGAGGAGCAATTCTATCAAGAAAATCGTCTACTAGAAAAGATGGAAAAGTTGGGGATGGGGTGGTATTATAAGCTGATCTAAATCTTCCAATGTTTTCCCAAACACTGGATGAGGGAGTATTGGGAGATAAAGATGAGCAGAACTTTCGCCAGCTGTCTCTTTTTTTTCTTTTAAAAAGTAATTTTGTTGCGTTTGTAATCTCCTTTAGTGATAAGAGGTTTTCTAATGTCATATTATTATTAAATATTTTTTCAGCATTTTTTCTTTTATTTAAAAATTCTTTGCATTCGACATCCCACCATGGAGGACTTGGAATATAAGGGTTCCCATGTTTTATATTAAAAACTTCATTGGCACTTTCAATTAATGTATCTAAAAAAATTTGGGCACCGCAAGAATCACTAATATTTTCTGATATTTTCTGACTAAGTTTTAAATCAACTTTACTACTAAATTGAGTCCAAGTGTCAGAATTGACTTTTGATATATTGTATCTCGGGAATAGTTTATTGCAAGTTTTAATTAATTTGCCAGGAGGAAATGAGGTAATAATGGGATAATGATCACTGCCAAATGTGGATGTTAAAACAGAACTTGACAGCTGAGATACAAATTGGGGTGAGCAAATAGTTAGATCTACTACACTATTTCCTTCAGATAAGTTTGTACGTCTAGTAGAATTACCATTGTTGATGATACACAAGTTGTTTTTATCTAGAATGTCCAAAAGTTTATTACCATAACAGGTTGTCATGGAGCAGCCCCAAGACTGGTGATGACAATTAAAGTCACCAGTTATAATTAATGGTTTAGGGAGGGATAAGAATATATCCCCAACTTCATTTAATATATTAATAGAAATATGTGAAATATATACAGAAACAAAACAAATTTTATTTACAATTACGGCTAAAATAGAAATTTCAGAACTATGTACAGGAGTGGATATTATATTAAAAGGGTAGCCTTTCTTAATGAGAAATGCTACACCACCATATCCATCTAATCTGTCTTCTCTAACAGTATTATATTTTTTAATATTTAATGTAAAACCTGGTCTAAGCCAAGTTTCACATAATGAAAATAAAAAAGGGTTATATTTATTTAATAAGTAAATTAGATCACTTTTTTTATTAATTATGCTTCTAGCGTTCCATTGTAATATTTTGTTGGCCATTATTTATTTTGATTATATTTACAATTAACTCCATTAAGGGGGCAACGATGGACGGTATATTATTATTGGTCTGGGCAAAGGTTTGTAATAAAGATATAATATCTGATATTTTTGTTGGTTCTTGTGTGGAGGGAGTATCATTTGAAATTGGGCTATAATTTTTATCTAATTGATTAAAGGAAAATTCTTTTATGATATTATCATGTGCAGTTTTGTCGTAACCTTTTCCAACTTGTATAGGGCGGGAAGGTTTAGATATAACTGTTTTCTTGTAAGATTTTTGTGGAGTATAAGAAGATGGAGTATTAATATTTTGGAAAGATAATTTTCTTTGAGGACTGGACAAGGTTTCAGCGAATGATTTATTAAGTATAGGGAACATTTTACTTGCTTCTTGATAAGAAACACAATTTTGGGACATATATAGTTTTATTTCTTTTTGTCTGTTAAGTTCCGGACAAGATTTACTGTTTGCCATATGGCGACCAGAACATTGACAACAGTAATAGTCATCTTCAACGTTACATGAATCACTAACATGATCCTGACCACACTTGAGGCATCTTGGTTTGGAACGACATTGCATCTTTGTATGACCATAACGACAGCAGTGATAACATTGGATGGTGGGAAAAACATATAAGTCTACGGGCAGAGAGTTGTAGCAGATAAATATTCTTTTTGGGAGTACCTGACCATCAAAATACATTACTACCGACTGTGTGGGTTTCCATATTGGAGACCCATCAACAATAGTTTTATAATTAAGTCGTCTAATTTTAACTATTTTGCCACAGCCAACAGGGGTTGAGATATTAGAAATAATTTCCTCAGGAGACCAATCTGTTGGAACTCCTCTAACAATGCCTATTCTTAAAATATTAAATGAAGGGACATATGCTTTATAATTATTGTCGGTGATTATACTATTGTTAATAAAAGAGTTAGCATCAACATAATTTGTGAAGGAAACAGACATACGGTTTCGACCAATTCTCTTAACACTACCATTAACTATATTATAAATTTTATTTTTTAAAAGAAAATTTCCGAAGGTTATCGGGTGCAATATTTTTCCGTCATTATCAGAGGATTGGATCTTCTGAACATGAATAATGTAAGGAGGTGCATCTAGTTCATTGTAAATATTTCGACCAATTGGAGTATTTGGTTTACTGACTGAATCATTAATATTATGAGGCACTGGATTATCTGATTTTAATAAAGGCTGTGCAAGTGGAATATTAGTTAAATTTTTACCCTCATCTGATTTATCGGACTCTACACAACGACATCCAATGTCCTTTTGGTTTCCCGTATTTTTTCTTTTCTTTTTGTTACAATTTTTGCATATTTTATGCAGGCGACCACGTTTTAAACTAACTTTTTTGGAAGATTGGTCAGTGTCCATACTAGAATCATTATATTCTACTGTAACAAAACTGCAAGCTTCGGGCACTTTACATGTTCCCCCGGGATCCGGAGGTTCATTCATGTTGCAATAGAATGTAAAAAGAAACTTACCAACCAAGAATTTTCTAACTAACTATAATATATACAAATAAAATTTATAAAATAAATATTATAATAAACTGATCTGAATGACTAAAATAATAAAAAATTAATGAGAAACAAAAAACCACAACTGCGCGCCTTGAAATTTCCCGCCGTTTTTTTCCAGAGGTTATTACTTATTATTAATATTTTCATTTAAAGGCATTAGCTACTAGGCTATTAGCCATACAAAATAATATTAATATTCGGTCTGTAATACAGAGAAATGGCGGGAAACCCCAAGGAGCGCGGCTTCGCCCCTCTAGCCCCCATCAATCAACTATCATTCCCCATTCCATTCACACAATTATATATTACACAGATTAAGTTTTTAAAACAAACACTATAGAAAACCGCCAGAACAGCCCTACTAAGAAAACTACTCCAGAACGGTACTCCATAAGATTCGCCAACCAATCACAATATTTAAAGATCAAGTTTTTAAAACAAACACTATAGAAAACCACTCTGAATGGACAAAACACAAAATAACAATTAATTAACGGGAAACCAAAAAAACACAACCGCGCGTCCCAATGCCACTCCTGTACTGTCGGTGTCAGCCAAGGTAGGTACATCAACGAATACGACACCGGCTTCAAAAGTAACAATAATGACGTGGTAAATGCAATGATTTTATATTAGTAGAAGAACAAGTTGATTATAAATTGTAGGCACAAAGATTAAGAAAATTATTTTATTACTTTTTAGTTTTTTTTAAATTTTGAAGTCGGTTTTAATTTTTGTTTAAAATTTTTTTATTTCTTAATTTTTAGTGATTTCAAAATTCGATAACTGATTTTATTTGTCTGAAATATGGGTAGAACTATTAAACGCGTTGCTCAGATTAGATAGCGCTGTATTAATGAGATGAACGTAGAAAGGGTTTAAATCATTACATAACAAATGAAAAAACCGAAATGGAATTGTGTAAAACTTTATATACATGTAATTGAAAGCAATCACGGCAGATTTGCTGCTATTCGTTAAATAATTCCATTATATATAGGTATAGAACATCACCAATATATAGATATAGAATGGATATTATGATGACCTTGAAAAACTATGATGCGCTTCCAAACCACAGTTGTTTTTTGTTCATTTAACAACGACAAGTAATAAAATTACATGATTTTGGCATAATATTATTTACCGTATGAAGTAAGGCCAATTAAAGCTGTAAATCGTCGAGGATTCCCCTCGACTGAGTATGGTCTCCATCATCACACCTGTAATGGCGCTTATAACCCATATGGGTACAAAGTTCTCATCAATTTCAATTAATTAAGTCCAAACACAAGGCAGCTACTGTAAACTGTTGAGGAGTTCCCTTAACTGTCCTTTGTCTTCATCATCAGACCCCTAATGACAGTCACAACCCATCTAGGTGTAAAGTTCTCATCATTACAAATTAATCAAGCCCAAACACAAGGTTACTGATGTAAATAGTTGAGGAGTTCCCTCGATTGTCTTTCGGCTCCAGCATCAGATCGACTCCAGACCTTCATTAAATTGAAGTCCTTCAAAATACTTTATAAAAAAAATATCAAACGCACTAGTCGCCCCTACGATTTTCGAAAGTTCCCCTCGATTTCTCTGGGATGCCATCATAAGATCCTGGTTTCCTTATCATGGGACTATTTGGAAAGTATACCCTTTAGAACAAAAAAAGAATTTTTCAGATCGGTCTAGCCATCTTCGAGTAATCAGGTAACATACATAAAAAAAAAAAAAAAAAAAAGATTCCGACGAATTGATAACCTTCTCCTTTTTGAAGTCGGTTAAAAATCTATTTGCTATTTATTTCAATAAAAAAAAATCGATTTATTATTGAATTTTTAAACACTAACTTAGAAAATACTAGGAAGAAAATACGATTATCGAAAGCACAGATATGTATATTCTAAGTCTATGGATAAATTAATGATCATTCACTAAGATCAACGTAGACAGAGAATCCTATAGACTGCTGCCAGCCGTGGCAACATGAGATAGATATATTGAAGTGACGTCTGAAATGGGGGTTGCTATACAAAAACCTTTTGCCTATTTTAAGGCAAAACGCTAAATAAAAAAAACATGACAAGCATTACATATTATTATGTTTTTATTGGTATTTTTTTGTTCTGACAAATTATTTTATACTGTGTCCGAATGTTTGAGATTCTTTATTGCGTATTTAATTTAAACTGATACGAGGGCATACTTTTATCTCCGGTAGTCCCTCTGATCTTTTATAAAAATGTATATTCGAACTGGATAGGTATCTATACATATCTATACAGATATATAAAATTGGAGTTTCTGTTTGTAATATTAAAATAACAGCTTTTCATTGAATACATATGGATTTGTACACGGTACATATACCAAAATAGCCTTTTTTACAATGTTTGTCTGTCTGTTTGTTCCGGCTAATCTCTGAAACGGCTGGGCAGATTTTGATAGAACTTTCACTGGCAGATAGCTGATGTTATAAGGAGTAACGTAGGCTATAAAAATAATCATCACTAATCCAGGTACGGCTGTAAATCTAAGTTAACGCGGGCGAAGCTGCGGGCAACAGCTAGTAAATAATAAAATAAATTCGATACATATGAAACAAGAAAAATTATCATATTAGCATAAACATCTGGACTTTTGACATACAATTCTCAAAAGGAGGAAAGGAAGAAAATAAGAGTATAGAAAATTTGTTATAAAATAATTAAAATGCACTTCCATTAAACTATTTTTATCACTAATTTTCTATATATAAAAATAGTTAAAATAGATGTGATTTATTACATACTATAGGTTAAAAATTGGCATAAAAAAATGAAACAATAACGATATTTATATGAACACGTAATTTTTTAATTCTTTTTACACAGAAACGTACGTAACGGCACAGTTACTGCATCAAATTTCACATGCGTTGGTTGCTCTTCCATTGTTTTTGTGAATGGTATAAAAGCAGATGGACATGGGATGGGTTTATTTATCTCTTCAGTAGCTCCAAGCTGAAATATGAAAAAAAAAACTATTTTGTTTCCTTAAAGTACGATTATTTTTTATAATATCATACCTTTGTTGTGGACAATAAAATATTTTTCTTTCTTTCTTTCTTTAAAGAATGGAAGTCAAAATGATTCAATGTAGCATGAATATAGACCTATCCCATCAACATAAGAGAAAGTAATTTGTCCAAAAACCACATACTTACATAGTTAAATATTTATTTAGTTAATACTCACCTATGTAAGTATACCTTCCTTTTTTTAAGATATGTTTTGTATCAAAGTGCAAACAGCAAATCTTTGAACACTTCTTTGGAATCCAGTAATTTCGACCAGAGGCTTTAATCCATTTCTTCCGAATGTCAGGATTAACTGAAACTGTCATGTAAGATTAAATTATGAGTAACAATTTATAATTGAGAAATTGGTAACTTAAGGTATTAATAGTAGATACAAATGAATATTTACATTATTTAAACTTTGTTTAATTTGAAATAAAACCTGCATTTTTGCAATTTATTATAAATATTTGCAATTAATGCAAATATTCCTCCCCCTTACCCTTTTCTTCTTAAATATACTCCCTAGCGAGAAGGCAGGTGATAGGATACATAAAGGAACACCTTTTTATCCCTTCCCACCTTCTGTTCCTCACTTTCCAGGTGTTAACTATTTTCAGGGATAATTTTTCTTCCTCCCCCCTTTTTCCTAAAATATGAGTTAGTGGCGAAGGGGAGTAGAGGGAAGAGGGATTGATAGAGAGGGAACTTCATTCCTCTCCTAGAACTTCTTTTTTACGTCACCTGTTGCGGAGTCCAGCCTCAATTTTGTAAAAATATTTAAACTTAATTAAATTGAATCCTTAACCTATTCTAGAAAATTTAAAATGACGCAATTATTATCTAAATACTATTATAATCATTTATATATTAAGTTAAGTAAGTAAGAATATTGTATAAAAAATAAACCTAATTTATATTTCTATAATATTTTTCTTATTTAAAAAAACCTCCAAAAGTTCTTTAAAACTATTACGATTTAAATAAAAATATCTCACTTTTAATTTAAGGATAGCTTTTGGAGATAAATTCAATCAAACAACACAATTCAAAATATTAATAACATACATTACTGGGAAAAGGGAAAACATAATACTAGCAATTTTAACATTAAAGACGTCACAAAATCAATATTAATTATTACCTTTTTTCAATTTAACTTATGAATTACAAACCAATGAAAGTATATTATATACTTATAGACTGATCACACATATCGTTATTCAACCACTATTAACCACAATATGAAATAAAATATGAACTTACGAGGGAAAAGTCAATTTTGGAATTTTCTGGTCACCATCACTTTTACAATTTATAACACTGCACCGAACCATTGTTAGGGTATTCCAGAATGTTTTTATTACCTTCTGTTTTTTAATTACCAATGAATTCTTTTAATTACATTAGAAAATACTAAAATAGCACTTCACGACTCACTAGACGTTGTAAACAAATTACAAATGTCAAAATTTGTGTAGCAACATATGTTGTTTGACCTTGAAAAAATCAGCACGCACTGAGAGATGCCAATAATATAGTCTTGTCCTTGTTTTCCCTTAATTATTGTAGTAAGCACATCTCTTTTATGTGGGAAGGAGTAAGCATTATCCAGCAGTCTATAGGATTCTCAGTCTACGAAGGTTAAGTATGAATAGATTTGACAAGCTAATAATAATACCGTATTGGAACGAGATAACAACATACGAAAAACTCCAAGAGTGACAGAGATATAGACACTTTCTTTTGTCTTTGTCAGAATATCACTCTTCGTTTGTTGGGCATAACAATGATGTGCCCAACAAAAAATTATCGACTAAATTTGAATGCCATACAAACATTCTCACTCGCGAACAGTTTGTCATATATTATATCCGCCAGTTTGTACTACTTTTTAATTTGGTCGGTTTATAAAATATTGTGATGCCAGTTTTGTTATAGGCAGATTACCCAAGAATGTGGTATTATATAAAAAGGGTGACTGGAATCTTCGAAATAAACACAATAAAAACAAATATGTTTATTGCTATCCTAAAAGGCTAAGCACTACATAAGACTAGATAATACATATTAAGAGGACGTTAGCCTTCTTTTTTATTATTTATGTTTTTAGCGGTTTGTTATAATTAGTCATTACATATTTTCGATAATCCGGAAAATGCAGCTGTCTAAAATTATAATAAATGTTTGGGTATAGCTAATGCTTATAGTTATCTATCAACCTTTTCCAGTTTTTTTTTTATTATTTTAAATACACTTCTTTCAAGAAAATAAGTAGACTTGATGTTATGAATGTGGTATCCCTGTAAAATATGCCTGTCCCTTTCGGGTATACGCGAATGTCAATTCCACAGAACTATATCAAGATAGAAGTAAAGAGTTCCGTAATTTGTATGGGGACCGAGCGTGTAACATTTTGCGTAGGTACGATGACGTCACGAGTGTAATTTAGTGATGTGAAATACATAAGCCGCGCGAAAACAATTCAAAAGCATCGATTCACAGATCAATTATAACATGGCACCGATTTTATCAGCAGTATTGTTCAAATAAACTATTTTATGATCGATGATAAACTATATTTTTATACATTGAGTAGCTATATTATAGACTACCTATATTATAACGTGTAATCATTTAATAGCTTGTTTTTTTATTATTGATAATTAAAATGTTGATTTGATCAGATAATATAAATAGGGCGCCGACCGTCTACTGGCGCCCTTATTAGAGGGACTGTAATTTCTAATATACCAATCATTTTCTTTAAAGTCATCAGTGATAATAGTTGTAGTCCTTCTGATTCAACTTTTGGTCTTTGTCACATAGTGTCATTTTGCTTATTTTTAGCTTAATCATCTAAACGGCAAACGGTGGCCACTTTTTTATTTAAGTAATGAATCCAAAAATACGGAATATAAAACTATATCACATAAATCAATAATTGGAGAATGAATAGGCCTACAAATAATCACTGGTGGACTGTAGAAAAATTAACTGGTTTATTAAAAAACACAATCCATTTATTTTTGGAGTTATACTTCTTTTAGCGCGTTAGGGAAAAATGATGAATCACGAAAAACCGACACTCTGAAGTTAGCTATAGTCAACATTATTTTATATAACAATATTCACATGGGTAATGACAGTATAGACGTCAAAAGAAGATATAGTTTTTACACAATAAGCAAAAAGGTTACAGTGTAATGAAATTGTACTATGTATTTTTCTTTAAGGAGTATTACTTCTAACGCGTGTACATAAGTACACACACACTTTTTTATATAAGGATCATTCGGAAAACTGAAATAAACTTGTAATGTAGAAGTAGCCATAACCAGTTAGAAAACAATATACGTGGGTAACACTGAAAATGTTTAGAACTGGCCAGTTAGAAACATTGACAATGAAAACTTTTTTTGAATTTCAATTTTATTATACATTTGTCATTTGTTTTTGTGAATTGGCGGCAAATCTAAAACTCTTGTTACACGTAAAAATGAACATATCGCGAGAAATTTTTCGGTCAATGATTTATTATGACTTTCGTTGTGGGCTTACTCAACAACAAAGCTATGATAGGCTGCGATTAGCATTTTTTAATGAAGCCCCATCTCGTGCCACTATTTACAATAATTGGTTTAACGAGTTTAAGCATGGACGTAGCAATCTCAGTGATGATCCGCGTGAGGGACATCCTTTAACAGCGACTACTGAAGATAACATCAGTGCTGTGCGACGCATGATAGAGGAAGATAAGAGAGTGACCTATCAGCAGATACGGGCAAGCCTAGGCATTGGTATGACTCAAGTTCAAAAAATATTACACGAACATTTAGGCGTCAGGAAGCTTTGTACCAGATGGATTCTCCATACTTTAACCGACGACCAGAAACGCCTTCGCATGGACTGGTGTCGCCAAATGTTAGATAAGTTCAACGGCGGTAACTCAAATGCTGTATTTGACATCATCACAGTGATGAAAGCTGGATATATTGCTACGAACCCGAAACCAAAAGACAATCAGCTCAGTGGGTGTTTCCTTTCGAGGATCGGCCAACTAAGGTAAAGAAAGGAAGAAGTCAAGGAAAAAAGATGATTGCCTCATTCTTTGGTCGGAAAGGTCAGTTCGCGACAGTTGTGCTAGAAGATGGAAGGACAGTTACTGCAGACTGGTATGTCAATCGCTGTTTGTCTGTTGTCTTGGAAAAAATTCGACAGATTTTTATTTTATATTTTAGATACATTACATTATAGCTACATAATAATATAAAATGAAATTATCATTTCCTCTGCTTTCAAAATAGATTTTAATCGAGTAAGAAAATCGCAGTGTAGGTACAGCACTTTTGACAGAAAAAATGAGAAATCGTCTTCAACGTGACCCTGACAGTTTTAATGAGCATTTTTGTTTTAAATAAAAACAGCTTTTAAAAATTCATTATTGATTTAGGACTTAAAAACTTTGTATTATTGTAAAAAAAGTTATATTTCATGAGTTATATATAAAAGTAACGAGCTGATACGTATATTTTATCTCTTATATCATTTTTTCTTAGTAGATTAGTAAAAAAATGTCTTGTTAGTAACAAAAATCAAACCCCGATAAAAATTCAACTGTTGGAAATAAATCGATAAAAATACTCCAAATGAGCTTTCACTGTACCAATCAATGAAACTAATTATTAATACTTGGATATAATAGATTTATTTTCGATAAAAATACACCAATTTGGTCAGTATCGTAATATTTCGTCCAAAATAAAATATTAATTGTTGTTTATTTTTCTTTATTTATAGCATATAAATAATAATACTTAGCTTCAATAATTTACATATTTATAGAGAAATATAACAAAAATATTTTGAGACAATCACTAAATGGACATATGACGTGACGCAACAGACATTTAAATCAAAATTCTCAATAGTCAGCTGTCTTTAACTGTCAATACGATCAGCCTCGTGTTCTAGCCTGTTCGCCGTTCGGTGTTGTTAACGCAAATTGCAATTTTTCAATTTTGACCTATATATGATTCTAATTCCCACAATTAAATAAGAAATACATAATATATTTTAAAAGAATAAATATTTGTTAAATTGTGATCATGTTTCGATTACCTATTGGTGAAAGAGTTGATCCTTTAGAAGAAAAGCGTCAAGCAAGGGAAAATACAATTAGTAGTGTAATAACATTTTGCCTTATATGTGCAGCAATTAGAGCTGGTAGGTACCACTCACATAAAGTATTTAAAAATTGTTTGGTTTACACGGGTGACTTAAAGCGGTGACGTAAAATCGTGCATTTTGTCGCGGGGCGAAAATCTACCTTTTTACTTGGTACCTTTACCTTCCCTTGACAAGCCTATGTTAAATGGTAGAGCATTCACACCAGTTAGTTGAGCCTGGGATGGCGATTGCTCTTTGACGTGTTCTTAGGAATGCTTATGAACTTTGAAGTGAAGACCCAAGATCTTTATGAAATACTAGCTGTTGCCTGCATCTTCGCCCGCGTAACTCAACTCCTATAACTCACAGCGTGATGTTTTGTAGCCTATAGCCTTCCTCGATAAATAAGCTGTCTAACACTGAAATATTTTTTCAAATCGGACCAGTAGTTCCTGAGATTAGCGCGTTCAAACAAACAAACAAACTCTTTAGCTTTATAATATTAGTATAGATGAAAGTTATGATACAATTTATGTGATGTGTTTAAATATTGCTCTTTTCCTTGGAGTGGTGTAATTTTATACCGGGTGTATTTGGAACGCTTGCGAAGATAAACCCTAATAATATACTATTTATATATTATATAATGCATATAACCATTTATCTCAGAAACGTTTTTTAAAGAAAATTTTAGGATTTGTGTATTTTGCAAACCCGCAATGTATGTATACACACTATGCACTCATGCAGGCTCACTGAAGACGCGCAACTAGCGGGCGCTCTGAAGACGCGCGCGGTGCGGGAGTTCGTTCACCTTGTGCATGTGGTGAATGCTATCAGCTGATTCAGTCCGCTAGCCATTTATTTAAGTTAAGTTTACTACATTTTTTCAAAAAACCATTATTTTAAAGCATTATCATCAAATTCCTGTAACATTATGTTTACTAAACCGGAATTATTTCGTTCCAAATACACCCGGTATATTTGAATGAACAAGCTAATTCAGATATATATTTATAAAGTCAGATAGATTCAGATATAGTAGTAATGTGAGCAATATAATTCTGAACCCCTCAGTGATTTGTCAATGACATAATAGCAATTCAACCAGCTAGTGATCTGTGTGTACATCCCATTGGCCAATCATCCACCAATAGCCATCAGTCGGCCAATTAAAGCACAGAACCGGTGCAACATCACACGACAAAGGTGATGGTCCAAAATTGTATGGGACATGGGTCTACTTTTGTATAGGTAATGAGATGAAGGAAAGAAAATATTCAAACAGTTTTGATTAGTTCATATCCATGAATTCATCTCAATTTCAGCGGTAGAATAATTTTATGTTTCCAAGATATGCAACACTACAATTAGTATATAACAATGGTGTATATTTATAATAAGGACAACCAATGGTATACAATAAGTTTTAAGTTGACATCTTAATGCATGTAAATCCAATTACAGATTTCTTATGGTATACAATGCAAATAAATATAATAGAAAAACTAGACTAAACAATATTAACTTATGAAAAAACTATCAATTCCTTGGCATTATCTGTCAAATATAAGGAAATATGTAATTGATTGATCAGCATCTGGTCAGTTATTTGTTGGAAATGACATTTAATATGTATAACTTGGTGGAGCTAACTGTAGACCTGATTCTGTTGCTGTACACAACAACTATGCAAAAAAATATCTTATTTTATTACATTATATTATGTAGGTATAATAATATCTATGGACGCTTTTACACCACGTCAATCTGGTCCCGTGGTAAGTTCTCGAAGAACTTTTGTTACTGGTACCAGACAACAGAAAAATATATTTATACTATACATATTATATTAAAGATTTTTATTATATAATACACATCCATGACCCAGGAGAACAGAAAACTTTTTTTGTTCCCTGACGGGATTCGAACCCGCAACCTCCGGCTTGAGCGCCAACGCGCTAACCTCTGAGCCACAGAGGTTGTTGTTGCCCACAGAGGTATGGGCGTTTAAACGTCACAATAATAATTTATTACCAAACAAGTTCAATATTAGTTTGCTTTTATTAAATCATGATAATGTAGAAATATTTTGTATCTTACCTGTTAATGTATAAACAAAGTCTGTTTAAATCTGTAAACACTCTTGGTTGCTTATTTTGAAAAACAGACTTTTTTTAAGCATTTATCGTTTAATAATTATTAAGAATATTTTTTTGCACACTGTACAAGATAGAATGTCGGGTCCACAGTTAGCTCGACCGAGTAGTAATAAATAACCATCTGAATAGTGTCATCTTCAGTTAGAATTGCCAACAGGTTAAAAAAGCATGAAGTAGATTATTATTTGCTTGTTATTTAGTTTCATAAACTAATTTATTTTATGTTTAATGAAATTGTCTATTTTTTCTCTATTTATGGTATACTGTACACGAGCAGACCTGAAATAGAACGTCTCCTTAGGCGGATTTTTTTTCATGCAAAATATCTCTACACTCTATTTGGTCCATAAGCTAATGTAAAAACAAATTAAGTCATATACATAGTTTCATATTTTGAACATAATTCTTTAGTTCCATGTTTCACATGTTTTATAAAATATTTTAATATATTCTACATTGTTTCAGCTCCATTGGTCCTTGAACATAGCGGTTTTTAATGAAGCCCTGAAATATGAAGTAACTGTTTTGTTTTAAGTTATGTAATAAAAATGTGTAGTATAAATAAATAACTTTTTAACCGACTTCTAAAAAAGGAGGTTCTCAATTATGATGTTTGTTTTTTTATGTTTGTTCAGGCGAAACTACCGTTATTTACCACTACGATAGCCCTGATATAGTATTAAAAAACCTAATAACGGACATTAAAGATTATTTATCGGAGAGCACTTTTCACTTCGGCGAGACACGTGTCCAAAGAAAGTGAGTATACGAGCCTGCACGAAGGAAGACAAACGGCCCGTAACGCCGAGTTCCTGAAGTATCGAGACATTTGTTCGGTGTTCAGTCCATGATACTCCAAGCAACCTTCTCCAGCACCACATTTCGAGAGCATCTATCTTTCGTCGCTCAACTTCTCGTAGGGTCCACGTTTCTGAGGCATACAAGAATATGCCGGATCTTTGTGGCTTTGGTTACGTTGAGGTTTCTACATATCTTTTTCAACCTCTCCATAGCAGATCTAGTAATCGCCATGCGACGCCTGATCTCATCGACGCATCCGCCATTGTTAGTAATTAGCGCTCCCAGATAGATATATGATTGGACCACATCTCAGTTTGCGATTCGCGTGACCTCTGGCGAGTTGTTATTGGTACGGTCGATGATCATCATCTTTGTTTTGCTGCGGTTGATTTTCAAATCAAACTCCATGCTGACGGTTTCCATTTTATTCAGGAGACCCCCCATATGGGAAATACTGGTTTTGCAAATAAGGTGGTATCATCCGCATAGCGTAGGTTTGAAAGTGTTAATCCTCCGATCGCGACCCCGTCCTGCCAGTCCTGCAACGCAATCCTCATGATTAGTTCAGTGTATGTGTTGAACAAAAGGGGGGAGATGATACATCCTTGGCGAACTCCCGCACTGGGATAAAACTGACTCGACAGAACTTCATCCGCTCTGACTGTGTACCCATTTTTAGTAAAGTGCTCCACAGTATAGGCCATGTAGTCTAGCATTCACCAAAGTAGACTAGTAGTTGATCTACTCACCACCAGTTGTCGCTTTCGTCAGTACAGCTGTGGGTACCGGGCAATTAACTTGCTCTCGTGACTAGCTCCTTTTATATATTTAAAAAATAATCTCGACCCGCGCACGTTGTTAACATAAAGTGCTGTGTTGTATTGTGCAGTAGTTACACGGACAAATCAAAATCAAATGGAATAAACATATCTTTCCACTCGTAAGTAATATTTAAACATTATTTATTTTGTCTAGAAAGTTCGGTGATTATCATGCCTCTATCGGCAACTTCGGCAAGTAGCAAAACAACTAGTCTAAGTCAGGGCCGTACTTAGAATTTTTCACTAAGCCAGACACTGATGACGAGTTTATTGGAAGTCGATAAACACATTTTGAATATTTTGCGACCTGCAAAAACGTTAGAGATACTAAAAGACAGCAACTAAAGAAAACTGTACTTTTTACGAGAGATTAATTTCTAACGCCAAAAAATTACGGCACGATTCATCTTCATCATCAGCCCGTGTCGATCCAACGTTGGACATACGGCACTATTACTTAGTTTATTTTAGTTACTTTCACAGTGTTATGTCACACGGCATACTTCTGTGGGGGAATGCCGTTCAATATTTGAAATTGAATAAGCTGATGTAATAGAAAATATTTTCTTTCTTGCTATAAGTAATACGAAAACTATTATTATCTACGATTTATAACCGTTGTTTATGAAAATAAAAGCATGTTACGTATCATATTACGCAGCATTATTCCATTTTATTTACACCACGTCTGGCTTGGGAAAAGGTTTACAAGTTTTGGTGTCCTTTCCATTTTTTTTAAATCACTCCGATGATAAAAACTTTATGGCATAGGTATGCAAAAGCAAACTGACTATACGCAATTATCGACCTTTTTCTCAAGTCAAGCAAAAGATGACGACCTCTTATTGTACAAAAATCGTACAAAGCGAAATCAGCTTGTATTGAAATAGTAAATTATGATAATATTATGTAGCCGTGTGTACCATCCAACTTCAAATTACATCTATGCTTAACAAAAAAATCTGAGTACAGCCCTGGCATTTGCGTTAGCAACACCTTGTGAAATATAGTAGAACTATTATAACGTCTGCCAATATAATCAATCACTGGTTTTGGCTACTGGTCGCTAGATGGTTTGCTGCTATTTGAAGCCCCCGTACCCCCGCGCAGTTGCGACACTACATTGTATGAAGAAAGGTTATTATGACACCGCTTTTTTGTAATTGCTCTGTGATTAGACCAATTGAATGAATGACAGTTCATTTGAAATTAATTTACGTCGAATTGAATATTGTGCTAACGTACGCGTGTTTGTTAAAAAAATCTGTGAAGCAGGTGAGTAAGCATTTTTCTTCAATTTTTTTTCTTAATGAAATCTCGTATATCTATTTTATACGTGATTATATGAAAATACTATTTATTTTGTGTTTTTAATGTCACACGACGTAAATATAGTGGTTAGTAAACTGTTGCGCGTTTATAGTCATAATCTATATAAAAATTATACATGTAACTATAATATTGTTTTCTAATGTTTACGCGAATTTCATTCATTATAATGAAACACTTTTTACGGATTTTATCGCGGTTTATTAAGATTTTTACAAGCCACGGCCTCTAGGTCACGGGAGGACTCGAGTCCTCCCGCGACCATGGTTGCTGTAAAGTATCCGAAACGTCGGGCTTGTAAAAATCTTAATAAACCGCGATAAAATCCGTAAAAAGTGTTTCATTATAACATGTAATTATAAGTATCTTTTTCGTATTTGTTACAGCATATCGCGCCGGCTAGATGATAGAGAAATCGCAGAATACTTATTTGAAGACGTTCCTTCAGGTAGCGAGAGTATTTGTAGCGATGGAGATGACGAAGATTTTGATTCTGAGCCAAATCTGTTAGATGATTTGATTGGAGAAGTTTAAGTAACCGATTATGACAACTTTGATTCCAATGATGACCTCCCTTTGTCTAGCTTGGTACGTCGGAATTCTGATTCTACAGAGGCCAACACCGTAAATTCAAACAGACCGACTACAATAGCTCCAAAACGGAAGAAAAACTATAGGATGGACATACCTGGTGCGTTTTCTGAAAGTGAGGGTATAACCGATACTATTTCGCCTTTTTTGGATAGAGCATCTAGAAGATATTTTATGTTTTCAAACTAACCTTTACGCTACTCAATCTGGAAAGCCATATACACCCACCACAACAGAAGAACTTGATGTTTTTATTGCTTTGAGCTTCGTGATGGGTATTAAAAAATTGCCAAGCTACAGAGATTACTGGTCTTCAGCACCTGATTTGCATGACAGCTATGTTTCGAAGTTCATGGCCTTCAACAGATTCAGTTGGCTTTTGAATCACTTGCACGTAAATGACAATAGTGTATTATATTTATATTATATTACATAGGCTGCACTAAAAGTATCGGGAATGGAATATTTCCACTGTTCTTGTCATATTTAAATCTTTTTAATTGAAAACTCCTTGGTTTTAAAAATCGAATACCATTTATTTAAAAAAAGATTCTCGGTCTTGTCACAAGGTCTTGTCAAACTTGTTTAGTCGTTGAGAAAATGGAATTGACTCGAGTAAATTCTAGAGCGATGATTTATTATGACTTTCGAAGTGGTTTAACACAAAAACAGTGTGTTGATCGGATGATTTCTGCATTTGGTGATGAAGCCCCATCCAAAACCACAATTTATCGCTGGTTTGCTGAATTTCAACGTGGACGTGTCAAGCTCAGTGATGATCCCCGTCAAGGTCGTCCAAAAACTGCAGTCACCCAAGAAAACGTTGATGCTGTGCGTAAGCTGATTGAGGAAGATCGACTAGTGACATACCGCGAAATTCAGGCAACTTTAGACATTGGCATGAGTCAAATACAAATAATCTTGCATGAACAATTAGGTGTAAAAAAGTTGTTTTCCCGATGGATACCGCATTTGCTCTGTGAAGAGCAAAAAGCGGCTCGCGTTACTTGGTGCGTCAGAACTCTCGAAAGATTCCACGCAGGATCCTCAAATGCTGTATACAACATTGTATCAGGTGTGTGACGAATCCTGGATATACGCGTACGAACCCGAAGCAAAAAACCAGTCACGAGTTTGGGTGTTCGAAAATGAGTTAAAGTCAACAAAAATTGTTCGTTCACGGAGTGTTGCAAAAAAAATGGTGGCCACGTTTGTCTCCAAAACCGACCATGTTGCGACTATTCCTCTTGAGGGACAAAAAACGGTTAATGCAGAATGGTATGCTAGCATTTGTTTGCCACAGGTCGTTTCCGAACTCCGTAAAGAGAACTGCAACCGCCGCATCATCCTCCATCACGACAATGCGAGTTCTCACACCGCGCACAGAACAAAAGAGTTTTTAGAGCAAGAAAACATAGAATTATTAGACCATCCGCCGTACAGCCCCGACCTAAGCCCTAATGATTTCTATACTTTCCCTAAAATAAAGAATAAATTGCGTGGTCAGAGATTTTCATCGCCTGAAGAAGCTGTGGACGCCTACAAAACGGCCATTTTATAGACCCCAACTTCCGAATAGAATGGTTGCTTCAATGATTGGTTCCATCGTATGAAAAAATGTGTTAAATTTCGCGGAGAATACTTCGAAAAGCAATAAATACATTTTTAAATAGTAATGTTGTGTCACTTCCTTGATTCCCGAAATTTTCAGTGCCGCCCTCGTATATACCCAACCAACCCTTTTTTTGTTTGTTCTGCAGCTGAAATTTGCAGACCAAACCGTAACTAGGACCGGGGTGGGTTTTAAACCTAGCCGTGTGTGGGTTCGCACTTGGAGATGCGTTACCCACTAAAACCGCTGCAAGTGCCCTCAGCCGGCTTTTATGAGAGTCCCGGATCATGCAGGCAACGCAGGACTCTCGGCGACAGGCTGGCCCCGGCGAAAAGGCCAGACTCCTCCTCTAAAGGGGGACTGCTCGGCTGTTCGTTTGCACGATACTTTTAGCAGTCCCCGACGACGTCGTGTCTAGCTGGACCCAGGTTAAAACCCTATCCTGGGCCCGACACGAGCACAGGGACGTTACTGGATGCGCATTAGGTAGCGCCTCCTACGCACCCCCGTTCGTCGCCCGCGGTGGGAGGCCTCGTCGGCGGCCTCCTCTCTCAATCGGCCTCCTTCTGGGACATTACTGCCTCGCAGAAGGAGACCATCGCCGTCCAGGACTCGTCGTCACCGAGCATCGCGGCGATGACACTCGGCAGAGACAAGTCCCCTCCGATAACCGATGTCAGATCATGACGCAGCGCCGCCCATCTCGGGCACACCTCGAGGGTGTGCTGGGCCGAGTCCACCGCCGCGCCACAATCGTGACACACAGTTACCGGCTTCCTTTGGGCCGTCCTAGACAGATACTCGCCGAAGCACCCATGCCCGGTGAGCACTGTGTTAGACGGAAGGTGAGGGGTTTGCGTTTACGACGCATCCACCGCTCAAGGACCGGGCGCAGGGCAACCGTTACGCCTTTGCCATACGGCTGCCGCGCCAAGTCCTCCCCCCACCTTCGCATTAGTGCCTCCTGCCCTAGTCGGCGGACCCGTAGGATCCCGTCTGGCGTCACGTCCTCTCCGAGGGACCTCCCATCCGAGACATATCGGATTGCGGCACCAACTTCAAAGGCACAAGTAATTATTTAAACGAAATATATGATTTTTTGTCGTCTACTGAGACTGAAATTGCGTCTAGACTAGCTAGTCGCCGAATAACTTGGAAGTTCAGTCCTGCATCATGTCCCCACTGGGGAGGTATATTTGAAAGCGTGGTAAAGGTTGCTAAGACACATTTGCGACGAGTAATTGGCGAGTCCGTGTTGACATTTGAAGAGCTCGCAACTGTGTTTTGCAAAATTGAAGCAGTTTTGAATTCACGCCCGTTGTGCCCGATCTCTTCAGACCCTAATGACTTGGAAGCCCTTACGCCGGGCCATTTTTTGATTGGACAGCCACTCAACGCCCTGCCGGAACACCCCTTTGTTGACGTGAGACCCAATCGTCTCTCTCGGTTTGAATTGGTCCAACAACCCACTCAGAGCTTTTGGAAACGTTGGAATTTGGAATATTTGCACATTCTCCAGCAGCGCGTTAAGTGGACTGATAAGACTGATCCACCTCGTGTTGGCGACCTCGTTCTGATTAAGGATGTCAACTCACCGCCACTGTGTTGGCGCAGGGGGCGCATTCTCAATCTAGTTTTTGGGACAGATGGTGTACCCCGTTTTGCTGAGGTTCAAGTGGACGGTTCGGTCTTGAAGAGAGCGGTATCAACCTTATCACGACTACCAGTTAATTAGCGGCCAGGTAGGCCTGGCCGAGGCGGGTAGATGTTATGAACCAGATGTGTCGAGTGGTACCGCACTACGGTCGATTGACGCTTGCCCGTCCCTACGGGGTGGAGCGTGCGTGCGCCCGCGCCTCGGCATGCTCGGTCTGTTCGCCCCGAATCGTGTCCTTGCATCGACGTTGTTGACGCGTGACCGTGAACGATAATTGTGGTGTGAATCTCATTGTTCGCCAATTTTGGGCATAATCGCGTGGATTGATTGATTTGAATGTAATGGACTAGTATATATATTGTTCAGCCATCGCACGCAGAGTGGAGGGGTGGAGGGTGGAGACGGGGGTGGAGACTCTCTCGGACCATCGCTACATAAGGTTCGAGGTGTCTCCAGCTCCCGTCCGTCCGGCGTCGTCGTCAACGGGGCGAAGACAGTTTCCGCGTTGGGCACTCACGAAGCTCGACCGGCAACTGGCAGAGGAGGCGGCTATTGTCTGCCGGTGGAGCCTCCCGCCGCTGTCGGAGCTGGGGGTGGACGAGGCGGCTGACCGGCAGGCTAATTACGTATCTTGAAATTACAAGCAACAGGCAAAAATTGCACAATATCTGCTGTCAAAATCATATTTTGTATTACCTATTAGCAATGCGACAGCAACAAGCTCAAATAATCGACCGCAACGCCATCTGCAAAGCGACAGCGACCGAGGAACTAAAAATGCATTTTTTGGTATGTTTGGCTGACGGTTTGGTATTACGTAAACTATTTAGCAGCCCGCGACAGCAGATTGAAATGTCAAACAGCGATTTTTTAACAACAACTAAAGTAGTGTCTGCAAGCCTGTTGCTATTCGTCTGCTTACTATATAAACTGTTTAAAATACTTGGTTAGTGATCGAAAAAGACTGTTAGAGACATTTTAGGCATAATATTATCTTGTGTGACTCTTATTGAACTTACCCTATTCGATTTTAAGTGGCAGTGTTATTGAAAAAGAAACTATAATTTTAAAACAATGGCTCGTGCACTTCTTTTGATGGTTGCATTAGAGGCTGAGGAGATAAGACAGGAGACCAGGAGCACAGCCTCACTGAGACGTCGACTACGTGAGGAAGCCAAAGCATTCAACTTGTCCGACTGGGAATTTCAATCTCTTAACAGACATTCAAAGGATTTTAACTTATGAAATTAAATTGATCTAAGTACTATATAAAAGTCAAGAGTTTTGCGACTTAACAGTAGGATTCCTGCTGGCCTACTCTTGACTGCAATTCCAATTTCACAACAATATGAATTCAATCCAGTTCCAGTTCCAATCTGGAGTATATTGGTACTCTTGAACAAATCGAGTTTACGATTGATTTTGAAAAAGGAAGGAAGAAGGAAGGAATGACCGATGTGATGTGTATAATAAAATATAATAACAAAATAAAATTCAACACAATATGATGTTTTATGTTTTTTTTTAATTAAAATATGTCTCCAATAATGAATTATTATCTTTTATAATGTACCTAGTTCCTTAAATTAAACCTAAACTTATTTTGTAAAGCATTAAACGGCAAATAAATTATACATTCTGGCATAATGTGTATTGCTGTTATAAAAAAATCTTACATGCAATTTTGAATAGACATACAAATTATTATTGTTATGTATTTTAGTGATTGGTCTTATTGAAAATGAGGTATTTTACTCATAAACATAGGCTTAATTTGTTTACAGAATACTGTGATTTATTTAAATATTGCTACCTTGGGTTAAAAGATAATAAAAGACTGATTGTTACTAAGTATTTTAGTACTTATTTTTATAATACCGTGATTGTAGGTATGATTACCATATCAATCAATGACCAAAAATTTAATATACACATGGAAATAAAAACTGTGTTACATTTAAATATTATTATTAGAAGCTAAATATTGTGCTTTATTTAAATATTGCTACCTTAGGTTAAAAGAGAATAAAAGGGTTATTGTTAAGTATTTTAGTTACTTATTTTTATAAATACTGTGATTGTAATATTGATTATATCAATCAATGACCAAAAATATAGAATATAGTTAAAAAAAACAAATAATAGTTTAACAAGAGTTTAATGAAAACATTAAAAACACTTATCGCTATTATAGCAGCCTATTATAGCTCACGCACACTAACTCTGGAAGTTCCTGCCTACTTGTTTCCTGGGTGCTGTCTGTGCTACTAAGTAGGTGGTATGGTATCCTCACTGTCTTTTTGACTCAAGCTTGCTTCATTACAAATGTTGTGTAAAACACAACAAGCATTTATAATTCTAATAACTGTGTCCAGATGATAGAGAAGGACCCTGTGGCCTAGGAGACATTGCCACCTATACTTCAGAACACCCATAGTATGCTTTACTGTATAGTGTCCCACACAATTAAATTTGGTGTAGTGTTCTTCAGGTGAGCCAGCCGGAGCATCCAAATATGTTTCATCACAATAGTTCTTTGGGCATAGCCCGAGTCTCCTAAAACATAATAAATAATTATTGCATTATAATATTCATGTATGAAACAAATGCTCACTTTATTATGATTTTAACTTAGACTTAACAAGTGAATAAACAACTTCCCCAAAATTTAAAAAGGAAAGAACACATTCTAAGATTCCTTTATAATTTTTATGTTATTTGCCAATTTAAAGGTATTAGGGGGCGTCCATTAATTACGTGAGGCTTTTCAGGGGGGAGGGGGTCGAGCAGAATCTCACCCAAACTCACGTGGGGGAGAGGGGGGGTCTCAACAAATATCACGTATTTTTTTTCGCAAGAAACAGTAGGTATATAATTACAAGAAAATAAGTCAAATTATGGTAAAACATATTTGACTATAATTCTCTCCACGGATAGTGCACTGATTTAGAATAAGTGTTCTTTAATAATTTTGACAGTAGGTGTTATATTGTTCAATTATATTACTACATATTATTATTTTAGACTACAGTCAGCGAACTTAAGACTCGTATGTATGTCTTTATTATAAAAATAATGAAATAAATTGTCTTTTGTAAAATAGGTCCACAACATTTACATTAAAATACGCATTTAGAAATATCTCACGTGAGATTAGAACGGGGGGAGGGGGTCGAGCCAAATCTCACGATATCTCACCAATGGGAGAGAGGGGGTCGAAAAATCGTCAAATTCACCTCACGTAATTTATGGATGTCCCCTTATGACTTCTTATACTGTGGTATTACTAAAAGAATATTATATCTATTAACATATATAATTAATTTGTTTAAATTGTATAATATATTATATCAATATAATACCTATATAAAATTTAAAGGTATTTATAAAACAAAAGGCATTATTAAAACTAACTTATACAATTACAGAATCCAAGAGTCAACTTACATTTAAAACATTTCTTAAGTGAAATCCTTTTCTATTATAAAACCTCTCATTTTGGGCTGGGCGTATGAGAGCCATATGAGTACCAACAATAGCACTTACTATGTCATATGGAAGTTTTCATAAAATCTGAAATTAATGCAAATATTATTATGTAGCTCAATAAGTCAAATACATTATTATAATTAGCACTTATTTTATTTATATTAATAGACAGGTATCACATAATATGAAGAACAATGTAGAACCAATCAATAATAAAATAATTTGAGATATATTTTTCAAGTATCCTACATATGCATTGAACTATTATTACTGTAGTAATTACAACTCACTGTACATAGGCCGTAAATAAAGAGAAAAGATGAACTATAGAAGAGGTTAGATTAATTATAGATATTTCTATTGACATACCTTATAACCCGCAGATACTAGATAGTAGATACAAATCCAAATCGCTATGAATAACTTCAAAGCTCCTTGCTGAGGCGATAATATCTCTTAAACTCCTCATCACATTAAATTTCACTGTAATTGTGCGCAATTGTAGCATATTTTCGATCCCAATCCTAAATTTCGATAGGATCGAGTGTCAAGAGTAGGCCGGCAGATCACAGAATAATATTAGCATAGTGTTTATATACTCTTTGAATATTAGTTATTACTTATTAGTTATTACATATGTATGTACCCCATATTTAGTATTTACATTAAAATTGATTAAAATTTAAAAGTATTTGAAGTGTGTTAAGTGTTTGACGTTTTGTAGTTCCATCCATTGCTACCTGGCTGCTGGTGGCGCTAGTAAAAGTGCATTAGCTAGGCATTAGCGGCTAGTGAGCAGATAGCAGACGATAAACTTAGATAATACGTTTCTTTTTGCAACCTCTCGACCGGTCGCTGTCGCTCTGCTGTTGCGTTGCTATCGCGTGGCTGTCGCGCTGCGGTTGCTTTGAAATACGTAATTAGGGTGCGGCTCTGCGACGCGTTCACCGCGGTCAGCAGAGCGGCCGTGCCGCGTCTGAAACGTCCGACCCCGCGGCGGGCGCTCTACTGGTGGTCGGCCGAATTAGCCGACCTTTGGGCCGCCTGTAACCGGGCAAGGCGGCAGTATACCCGGAGCAGGCGGCGACGCCCCCAGGACGTCGACAGGGACGAACGCCTGCACAGGGTCTACATAGACAAAGTAAAGACCCTAAAGCAGGCCATTTGCCGAGCCAAAGAGGAGGCCTGGCTGGAGCTCGTTGAGGGTCTCGATCGAGACCCCTGGGGCCGACCGTACATATGGGCGCGGAACAAGCTCCGCGCCCAGTCGGCTCCTATCAACGAGACGCTCCAGCCGGACCAACTGAGGAGGATTGTCGGGGAACTCTTCCCCGACACACCTGGGGACTTCACGCCCCCAAGGATGGCTCGGCAGACGCCGGACGAGGAGGGTGTTCCGCCACCCATCACGGAGGCTGAAATGGAGGCGGTTCTGTCCCGCCTCCAGAGTAAGAAGAGGGCACCGGGTCCAGACGGGGTGCACGGGAAGGTTTTGGCCATCTCCCTCGAGCACCTCGGTGATAGCCTTCGGGAGCTGATCGATCGCTGCCTGCGGTCCGGACAGTTCCCGAGGGCATGGAAGGAGGGTCGGCTCTGCCTGCTTCCGAAGGCAGGGCGGACCCCGGACTCGGCATCGTCGGTGCGACCGGTGGTGTTGCTGAACGAGGCTGGGAAGGCCCTGGAGAGAGTCGTGGCTTCCCGCCTCGTTCTGCACCTGGAGGAGGGCCCGGGACCGGGACTCTCAGTCCCAATTCGGGTTCCGGGCACGCCGGTCGACGATCGACGCCCTCAAACGCCTGCGGGCGGTGACGCGTGAGTCGGAACACAAAGGGGAGGTGGTGGTCGCGGTGTCCTTGGACATCGCGAACGCCTTCAATAGCCTCCCGCACAGTGTGATACGGGAGGCCCTGAACTACTTCGAAGTGCCTCCCTATCTCAGGAGGCTGTTGGAGGCGTACCTCTCCGAAAGGAGGGTAGCCTGCGAAAACCGATGTGGGTCCGTAGAGTGGTGGCAAGTCGGCTGCGGTGTCCCGCAGGGATCGGTTCTTGGTCCGATCCTGTGGGACATCGGGTATGACTGGGTCCTGCGAGGCCGTCTCCTTCCCGGGATGGGTGTCATCTGCTATGCGGATGACACCCTCGTTTACGCCCGGGGACGAGACTACAAGGAGGCGGCGCGGCTGGCCGAGGTCGGGCTCGACCTCGTGATCAGCCGCATAGAGAGGTTAGGGCTTCGGGTCAGACCATCTAAGACCGAAGCTCTTCTCTTTCGCGGGACCGGGCGGAAAGGACCCCCTCCAGATCGGTGGGGTGAGGATCAGGATGAGCCCCCATATTAAATATCTGGGGCTCATCCTGGATGGAGGATGGACCTTCGGCCCACACTTCGCACAGTTGGGACCGAAGGTCGTAAAGGCGGCGAGTGCGTTGGGCAGACTCCTCCCGAACCTCGGAGGACCCAGCGCCGCCTGCAGGCAGCTATACTCCGGTGTCTGCCGGAGTATGGCGACATACGGTGCTCCCATTTGGGCGGGTCACCTTACCGCGCGGAGTAGGGCCCAGTTGCGCTCGGCGCAGCGGGTCATCGCGGTAAGAGTGATTCGGGGGTATCGTACAATATCGTGGGCAGCAGCAACTGCCCTAGCCGGCGACCCCCCGTGGGAACTTGTGGCGGAAGTTCTTGCTGAGGTGCACTCCTATGTCTCGGATAGGAGGTCTCTCGGCGAGAGCCTGACGCTGGACGGGATCCTGCGGGTCCGCCGACTAGGGCAAGAGGCGTTAATGCTGAGATGGGGAGAGGACCTGGCGTGGGAGCCGTATGGCAAACGCCTAACGGTTGCCCTGCGTCCGGTCCTAGAGCGGTGAATGCGTCGTAAACGCAAACCCCTCACCTTCCGTCTGACACAGGTGCTCACCGGGCATGGCTGCTTCGGTGAGTACCTGTGCCGGACGGCCCAAAGGGAGCCGGCAACTGTATGTCACGATTGTGGCGCGGCGGTGGACTCGGCCCAGCACACTCTAGAGGTGTGCCCGAGATGGGCGGCGCTGCGTCACGATCTGACGTCAGTTTTCGGAGGGGACTTGTCTTTGCCGAGCATCATCACCGCGATGCTCCGCAATGATGAGTTCTGGACGGCGATGGTCTCCTTCTGTGAGGCAGTAATGTCCCAGAAGGAGGCCGATGAGCGGGTGAGAGAGGAGGCCACCGACGAGGCCTCCCACCGCAGGCGACGAACAGGGGTGCGTAGGAGGCGCTACTTAATGCGCCTCCAGTAACGCCCCTGTGCTCGTGTCGGGCCGAGGCTGGGGTTAACCTGGGTCCAGATAGGCACGACGTCGTCGGGGACTGTTAAAAGTATCGTGAAAACGGCTAGGTTTAAAACCAACCCCGGTCCTAGTTATGGTTTGGGCTGCAAATTTCCGCTGCAGACCAAAAAAAAAAAAAAAAAAAGTATATATATTGTTAAGTGTGTATTGAGACAATTAAGTGCCTAAAACTAGTGACGCCGTCTTGTCGCCATATTGTGAAGCTTCGCTGCGCATCGTGTTCACCGAGGCTGTCTCAGATAAGTATAGATCGATTAGCATTAATTATCCGATTGGCCAATTAGGGATTAGTGTTAATTAGATTTATATTTGAGACATCGACACACCGAAAAAGACTCAAGACGTCATTTAGGTAATTGTACAGTTTTATCTAGCTCCGCGAAACGTGGACCTGTTCTACCCGATTTGAATTTCGGATAATTATAATTCACTTCCACTGCACTTCCTGCTAAACCGGATACGGGAATGAACAGACTATATCGTCCTCTTTGAGATCATAACCTATGACTTGTGAACATTGTTTCATAAGATTGTGTAGGTTCTCATTATGGAAGTCAGGTACTCCTTGTATCTCAAGGTTATTTTCGCGCAAATGTTGTTCCAAGTTATTTAGTCGATCTGACAACTCGAAGACCGTGCTTTTGAGTTCATTGTTTTCTTTGGTTAGTGCACTATTATTTTTAACTAAGGTTTCGAGAGTCGTCTTCATATCATCGTGTTTTTCACTCAGGAAGTCCAATGACTCACGAAAATCCTGCAAGTCTCTCTTAATTGGGTCTAATTCTGTTCTTAAAATATTTGATATCAACTGTGGAAGCTCAGATTTGATCGCTTCAAGAACTCGCTTACTTTGAACTGCTTTTTATCGAGAATATTGGCGCATGGTAGATCATAATGTTTAGAGCATTTATTACATTTTAGGGATTCGCGGCCTTTAAATAGTGTTCTTACAACCTGCACAAATAATTTTAGACGCCATCTCTGGAGCACTCGGGAAACTAGTATGTGGGTGTCGTCTATCGATGTGTATCGGTATTTCTACCAAATAATGACAGGTGTCGCTAGTGAACGATTTAAGGTGTAGTAGTAGGTACTTGATGTCTCGCAACTTTATCGTATAGAAAAGTGAATGACGTCGGTTCGAACCCCGGCGTTTGCAGAAATTGACAAAATTTAATTTTAATATTACAATATGTTCGAACCTGGTTACCCTGAGCCACCGTAGTTTCTGCTTCAGGCGGGCGTTTACTTATCCGCAGAGCTAGTTAATCTCTGACGTCAGTGACAAATTATTCGTTTATAATGATGTCAAAGGCAATAGTTGACTGTTGCGGTAAATTTGATTTTTTTTCTATTCAGCTGCAGTTCACACTTATAATTATTATTTTTAATACTGATAAGCACTTTAAATATCAGTCTTATTTATAAAAAGTTCAATTATTGTTTTTGATAACACTTGAAATGAATCAATAATTAATGTAATGTCTTATTAACAACTTACTTTTACACTAAATATTGTCCAAGTTTAGTCCACAATTTGATTATAAATTTATTGTTCTTTATTGCCACTATTCGACTGGATAACAATAACACTAACAACTTATGACTTTAATAACAGTTTTATGCACTTTTTCTTTAAAACGCGTTACTTTTGGATTTTTAAGAGATAAAAATAAGCGGAGCCGATGTTACTTGCTGTAAAGCGCCGTATATATATATTTATATGGCTAAAAACATTGAAGAATCACTGTGCAATTATCTGCAGACTTGTCAATTTTCAATTCAGCTGGATGAGTCCACTTTACCCACCAAGGAAGCATTGTTTTTTTTTTTTTTTAAATACTCTGCAGACCATTGGTCCGCACCATTGTTAGACTGGTTTTGATGATGATTGATTGTTACTTCTGTTGCTCCGCAAAATTGGAGTTCCTAAGGAGGTTATAACGTTGATGATGATTGATTGATTAGCTTAAGAGGAGCCGCTGGGGTGGAAGAGGAAGAGAGGATGTTACCACCGGTTCAAACCCTAGCCCTTTCCTGAGAAGAACCGGCAAGAAACTCAGTGGGCAGCGTCCCTATACTTGACACTTATAGATGGTAAAGTTTTTGCGCGGTGTTTAGTGGTCACGCGCGCTCAAGTTGGTGGTTAAGGGCTCCTCTTATTTTGTCACCGTTATTAGTATATTAAAGCATTGTTATTGTCATACGTGAGGTTCATTAAGGATGAGAAAATATGTCAAGAACTATTGTTTGTTACAAATTTGGAAACGGATACAAAACTAGAAACTATATTTAATACTCTGGAAAAGTTTTGTGCCGAAAAGGAAATTCCTTTGAATAATATTTTGTCATTATAATGAAACACTTTTTTACGGATTTTATCGCGGTTTATTAAGATTTTTACAAGTCCTCCCGTGACCATGGTTGCTGTAAAGTATCCGAAACGTCGGGCTTGTAAAAATCTTAATAAACCGCGATAAAATCCGTAAAAAAGTGTTTCATTATAATGAGTGAAATTCGCGTAAACATTAGAAAACAATATTTTGTCAGTTGCTACGGATGGCGCACCGGCTATGACAGGGCGTCACAAAGGCTTCATAGCGTGCTTAAAAAATAAAGTTCCTGACGTGCTTGCTGTGCATTGCGTAATTCATCGCCAGCATTTGGTTGCGAAAAATCTGAATGAACGCCTCCATATATCACTGCAATATGTCATCAGATCAGTTAATAAAATTTAGTCAGCTTTGCATTGCCAATGATGAAGATTTCAACCGACTGCTGCTTCACACAGAGATGCGCTGGCTGTCAAAAGGTACTTGCTTGACTCGATTTTACAATCTTTTTGGATCTGTGATAAGAGTTCCTAGAAAACAAAGACCCAGAATTGCGCGACAACCGCATCTCATCAAAGAACGATATTGCGTACTTTACAGACCTGTATAAATTGTTTAATGATGTCAACCTCCAACTTCAAGGTGATGACTTAAACTTGATTAAGACAAAAAATAACATTGCTGCTTTCGTATCCAAGTTACTATTATACAAAAGAAATATCGGCAGACGGGAATTCAATAACTTCCCAAATTTATCAGGAGTGTCATTCAATAACGACGACTTGCTTGTTTACTGTCAACACTTTGAAAACCTCCAGAGATTTCAAGGAACGATTCCAGGACGTTTTAAACATGGACATACCAGGTTTTGGATCCTTTTTCAAATGTTAACACAGCAGGATCATCCCAGTTAGAAGAACTAATAGAACTGACGACAAATGAGGAATTAAAAATTAAATTCAAGAATGGCTACCAAGAATTTTGGCTGCAGAAGCCGATTTCACAACTGTACCCAGGATTATGGTTGATTGTTCAACGATTTCTGATAGCATTCCCATCTTCCTATTTAGCTGAACGTGGATTTAGTGCTGTAGCAACGTTGGTAACTAAAAAAAGAAATCGGCTTCATGTTACTGAACGCGGCGACTTACGGTTGTTTTTAAGTAAATTCGAGCCTGATATATTAACAAAATTCTTAAAATGCATCAAATTCAACCTTCTCATTAGTTATATCATAAATTCATGTCTTTTAAATGTCAAAAAAAAATTCCTCAATTTTTTTTAAAATGTTAGTTGGATAGGCAAACTGGCAAACGTACCACCTGATAGTAAGTGGTTGACACTTGATGTCGCCCATGAACATAAACTAGTTTACCTGAAACGAGCCCAGGCAACTCCTTTATGTGTTACCTATCCTATATATACCTACCGGTCAATATAACTAAGCATGCGTTTTAATTGGTCCCATTGAAACATTCTTCTTTCATTCTTCATTTTAAACTCAGAAATAGGATAGGGGTCATATTCCTATTTTACGACTATAATATAATATCTTACGTTTAAATATAATCGTGGCAATAGCTGTTTTAAATTCGCGACAGATGGTAAGTAAAATTAAGATGGGGGGCTCTAGAAAAAAACATATTCTCAAAGTGGGCGGTGAGAAAAATAAGGTTGAGAAACTATGATCTAAACGAATTAAGTCCATACAAAATGTATCTACTGTAATTAGTTGATGAGTTCTCTCGACTGTCTTTTTTTCTCTTTAACGCCGGGAAATGCTCCGAGGCAAGCCGCGGGGGAGTGGGTCTCCCCAGGCGGGTATGTGGGACTCGCTGCGCTCGAAAGGTTGTAAGTTGGACGCAGCTCTACCCACTAAAACCCGGCGAGTGCCACAAATGCCGCCTTTGGTGAGATGCCCCGGATCTAATAAACAAACAGGGCACAGGGTTGTACCGCACTACAGAATGGAGTGAGGTTCCCATCCTCGCCCCCTGCTCTTTTGTCCCCTCTTCTTATAAGAGGGGTACAAAGAGCCCCCTTGGCTCAATTAGCTTCACCCAAAGTGCAGCGGCTCACCCTAATAGGGACCTTCAAGAAAAGATCATACTCATATTTCAAAGGCCGGCAACGCACCTGCTAATCCACTGGTGTAGCGGGTGTCTGTGAATGTCGCTTTCACTTACCATCAGGTGAACCGACTGTCCGTTTGCCCCCTCTTCTATAAAAAAAAATACTTACCGGTGGGAGTGATGCGCTGTGCCGCGCTCCCGGCTGCATAGGTACCACCATCTTGCTGGTTTCTCCCGTGAAACAGCTTTGCTGTGTTTCGGAGAGAAGGGCAAGACAGGCAGTGTAATTATTGGAGAATTAACATCTTATGTAATATCATCATAACATCTCAGTATAGGCAACACATGAATGAGTTACCTGGGCTAGTTCCAGGTAAATTAGTTTATGTTCACGAGCAACGTCGACCAATGAACATCAGGTGGCACGTCTGCCAGTTTGTCTATCTAAGTATTTATAGTAACGGAAGAACGTTTAATACGATATAAAAAAAACTTGATTCTAAAAAAAAATACGTCAGTATCATTTGAAGAACCAATCTGTATGAAATAATTGTTCCTTATATATTATTTTGTTAAGTTTTGTCACAAAATTTACCGAAAAACAGTATAATTTTGTCCGATCCGCAAACGCGTCCATAATAATATTTTAAAGATATAATAATATAAAACTGAAAAGGGAACTCTGGCACGTTTATCAAGATCCACAAAAAATCGTCCAGAGCCAGTTGTTATAAAGAGTTACAATACAGTAGTCAGTATTAGTACACGTCCACGAGCACAGGTAATAACAGTAATAAGAGCACAGATAATAAATTACACTGAAGTTTATTTCTCATCCAGAATACATATTGACCGATGTTACTTATTTAACTCTCACAACTTCACAACTTTATTACAAATCACTCATCGACGTTCACATCTCATCACAAGGGAGCATTTTTCTTTTTTACAGTTATAAAATTCTAACATCTGTAAATAACGATGAAATTTAAGCATTCTTACAGTTCACTATGTCCGTTTAGTATTGACAATATATGATCATGATAATAATTATAATAAAATTGATTTAAGTCGTTCATATATTTTACAATTTAAACTAAAACACGCTCATTACACATGGGGACAGACCGGAGTGCAACCATACGTCCGACGATCACTATACATTGTATACAATTGTAAAAGTATCAAAATCGAGTAAAAGGCCTACAAAAAATTATCTCGAGATACTAACATTCGTTTACGTTAAACCTAAAAATTGACCTATTTAACGCCAGACTCGCGCGCCGCCAGTCCGGGGCTAAACATTAACAAAAAATAGGTAGTTTTAACTATTCGGCTTAATTATATTTATATGAGATGAGCGCAAACGAAACGTCGACTCTGAGCGGTGCGTAGGGCGGGGCGGGGCGAGGGGGCGTGCCGGGCAGAGGGCTCACTCCTCGGTCTCCTCCTCCTCGGACTCCTGCTGCTGCAGCCACGTGAGCCACGCGTTTACCTGCAACAGGCTCACCGCGTCACAATCAACTATGTAACTACATTGTCACATACATATGTTTTAGCGATGTCTATGTGTGGCGTCGGGGCGAAACGTCCGTTCATTGTGTCGTGTGGTGGTGCATGTAAGTGTATGCACAGGCTGTGTGCTATGTGGGAAAGGAAGATGTGCTTGTACTCATTCAACACACTCATACTTCATATACATCGTTAAATTAAAATTATCAAAGATAATTTTATGGTATATAAAGTCAATATATTATACCTAGTCAACATTATAAATGCGCAATCAGTTTTTGAAAATATTTATTTTTCACAAAGATTAATTGCCGTACCAAAGAAAAGCTTATATATTATATAAATCAAAATATTTTTATTCAAAATAGTACTAATACAGTATCTTTTTGAACGTCAATTGAATCTACCACCGGTTCCAAGGTAAGCCCACTGAGAAGAACCGGCGAAACAAACTCAGTGGAACTAATCTTTTTAAATAATATATATTAACCCATTACCGTCCGCCGTACTCAAGCGGGTACACCAAGAAAAACTGCGATAATTTTCGTGATTCCTAATAAAAATGTAAAAAAATATTTTTACAGTATAAATATAAGTGTAATATATTAATTAATCTAGACGAAAAATGATCCAGTTGTTATTCTTAATTTGTAAGGGTTGAAGGTGATTTGTTTAGTGTTCAACTGTGAGCGCGCACGGTAAAATAATTGATTAATATTTAATTATTATAAACTATAATTTATTGAAAATTGTTTCTCAGAAACATGTTCACATTCTATTATTTCCAATAAATTATCAAAAACTGAAATCAAGTAATTTGGTTCGTCAAAAAATTCGTGTTTCTCCTACTGTACCTGAGCAGGTACAATGGGCAGATGTACTTATATTTTATTTTGATATTTTAGAGATAATTATTAATAGAAACTGGTTCAAAAGCGAATCTTTTCATTGCTATTTGTAGTTAGAAACGGCAGTCAATTCTATCATTGCCGAAGGAGATGATTATGAGTACGACTTTCTCACAGTTCCATCTAAATCTGGTGCTATAACTGACGAAGAGGACAGCCCAGAAGATGATCTTGTGACACAAGCATTGCCAAGAGATGTCCCAGGGACCGTATTCTATGTTGAAGTGATTCTTATTTTGACGTAGAAGAGTATCCTCGGACGATAACAGCAGTGATGATGAGCTGCTTTCGACGTATGCCTCAACTTCAAAATGCTCTCGTATGGCTGGGTCTACTGATACACTCATAGATGGGTTATCTATTTGATGGAAAACCTTACCAACTACTTACTTTATTCTTCTTTACTCTTATACCTATATTCTTTCTTTACTCAACTGCATAAGAAGTAAATAACACCATTGAAGAACGATTGAACCATGTATGTAATGCTATAAACGACTGTACTCCAGTGATGCTCTTTGAGAAGTATTTTGACGATCAAATGTGTGATTTCATAGACGAACAGAATCTTTTGTGTGCAGGTCAAAGTAATAGGCATAACTTTCAATTCTAAATAGACAGAAAAACTTTTTGGACATACTTTTGTGAGGCGATAGCCTGAACCAATTACCTACGGAACGTGCTTATTAGTCTTTGGATGAAGATCTATGTGAGCTACTCGTTGCAAACTGTATGTCTACAAATCGCTACTTCATTGGAGATAAAACAAAATCAACATTTTGTTGATCATACATGATGGCTTCATCTAACGGCCCGATGTCTAAGGTAAAGCCCTTGTGCAATATTTAACAGAGGAGCTCTAGCCAGTAGTATTTTACGAGAATTTGTCTATCGACGGATCTATGATAAAATATTATGAGCATCATACAGCCAAGCAGTTTATTATGGGGAATGGGGAAACCAGTACGCTTCGGACACCGAAACTGGGCCTACCTAGACGAAGTATCGCACGGGCTTATTTGCGTCGATCAAAACTTTAAAAAATCCGTCCTTCATCAAATGTAGATCGTCAAAATAATGGCCATACACCTGAATTGATCACAAATCAATTAAGATGTGTAAATTGCCAGATCAGAGTACGTTGGAGTAGTTCAAAGTGCTCGAAAACACTGTCTAGAGAAACCATGTTTCGGTATTTTTAACACTTGATCTGCCCATTGTACTCGCTTGGGTACACCCCTGTAACTTTTGAAAAAAAAACTTTTTTTTTCATTTTCTTTACCTGACCTTTATAATTGTGTGTTTCTTAATATAAAATTAAAGCAAAACCATTAAAAATGTAATTGGGTTAATAACAATTTTAACATCTTATCTTGAAATGCCCGGGAGGAACGCCTAATTCCCAGGGTGTGGTATCTTCCATGAAATCTTTTACTTTATAATATGCTTTACCACACAAACGTTCTTTAACAACTTTTTTGATTTTTTTTTATGGAGAGCTTTTGAACGTTTTCTGGGATCCTATTGTAAAAGCGTATACAGTTGCCTTTAAAAGAATTGCTTACTTTCGAAAGTCTAATCATTGGTGCATGTAACCTGTGTCTATTACGTGTATTCCTACTATGAATATCACTTTTCTTACAAAATTAATTTATGTTTTTTCGGACATACAGTAAATTTTCTAAGATGTATTGAGAGGTGACAGTCAGAATTCCTATTTCTTTAAATTTTTCTCTCAAAGATGAATAGGGAGGCAACTTAGCCCGCTTCTGCAGCACAAAAATGTTGTTTATGTCGGCCGCATTTCCCCATAAAAGTATGCCATAAGACATAATGCTATGAAAGTAGCTAAAATATACTATTCGCGCTGTATCTACATCAGTAAACTGTCTTATTTTTCTCACTGCATATGCTGCTGAACTGAGTCTATTCGCCAATTTAGCTATGTGGGGACCCCACTGCAGCTTAAGATCTAGTTATTCCTAGGAAAACTGTGGAGTCCACCAATTCCAAGTTTTCACTGTCTAAAAGTACATTTGTTTGCAGTTGCTTAACATTTGGCAAGGAAAATTTTATGCATTTAGTTTTTTTACTATTTAAAAGCAAGTTATTAACGCTAAACCAATGTACCATTCTCGAAAGTGTGTTGTTTACCTCGTCATAATTAGTTTCTTGTCGTTTGATTTTAAAAATAAGTGAAGTATCATCAGCAAACAACACTACCTCTTGACTATCTTTAACTAGGTAAGGTAAATCGTTTACATAAATTAGAAAAAGAAATGGACCTAGAATGGACCCCTGTGGGAACCCCATCTCTATTTTAGTCCCGGATGATCTTTTACCATTTATCTCGACCTTTTGAGTCCTGTATTTTAAGATAGGAATTCAAAAGATCCAGTGCCGTACCGTCTATCCCATAGTGGCCGGAGTCCATGACTCCAAAATGACATATCATTCATGTTAGTAGTTATTGTTAGTTGCCGCTCCAGTCACCTGTATCCTTCATGATCAAGCTTTTAAAAAGTTGAAAAAAATAATAAAAAGTAAAAACTGACAAACATTTAAATAAGTAATGTAACTCACAACAAATAATATAATTACATATATGTGATCAGTTGCAGTTTAACAATTATGTACTTTAAATTTGATGAATTAAATATAATATCTTAGACAGTGAGAAATTGGAACTGGTGAACTCCACGGTTTTTCGCACACAGGCGAATAGACTCGGTTCTGCAGCATATGCAGTTAGAAAAATAAGACAGTTAACTGATGAAGATACGGCGCGAATAGTTTGCTTTAGTTACTTTCACAGGGTTATGACTTATGGCATACTATTATGGGGAAGTGCTGCCGATATTAACAATATTTTTGTGCTGCAGAATCGGGCTATCCGTGCGATTTACAAGCTGCCCCCCTATACATCTTTGAGAGACAAATTTAAACAAATTGTAATTCTGACTGTCGCGTCTCAATACATCTTAGACAATCTACTATATGTCCAGAAAAACATAAGTGAACATAAGTAAATTTCTGTAAAAAAAGTAACATCCATAGTAGGGAATATGGACGGAATAGACACAGGCTAGATGTACCAGTGATTAGAGTCACAAAAGTAAGCAATTCTTATTAAGGCAACTGTATACACTTTTACAATACGATCCCAGAAAATGTTCAAAATCTCCCAATAAAAAATTCAAAAAAGTTATTAAAGAGCGTTTGTGTAAACGCGGGCGAAGCGGCGGTTAACAGCTAGTAAATAACACGACTACTGTCGGTATGAGTCCGCTCGTACCAAATACCTCGTACATAAACTCACTCGAATATAGATTTACACATTACAAATTTCCACTCTCTTTGCACAATCGATATTAAAAGTAATGTATTCATATCGCACCTGGAAGAGCGCCTCACCCTTGCCGGGGTAGGCGTCGGTAACGTCCTCGCGCCAGCGCAGGAAGGCGTCCTCCTCGCACACCTCCAGGTTGTACAGGTACATGAACCACCGCAGCAGCATGCCCTTGGGGTACCGGTGGCGGTGCGCGTGCAGCTGCACGGCGTACACGGCCGCTAGCTGCAGGTCGGCGCGCCCCTGCAGTAGCGCCGTCAGCAGCGGCGCGTACGCCTCCGCCAGCGACTTTTCCCGCTCCAGTGCCGCCTTATCGGGTGCGGCGTCGGCGGCCGCAGCGCGCGTCACGTGCGCCGCCAGCAGCGCCACCAGCGCCGACACGAAGGCGGCGTCGTGCCGCACCGCCGGCTCCACGTTGCTCTTGATCCAGCGGTACAGCGCGGCGGGCGCGGGCTCGGCGGCCAGCTGGCGGGCCAGGGCGGCGCGCACGCGCAGCTGCGGCACCAGCGCCGCCAGCCCGCGCGCCTCCAGCAGCGCCAGCGCCGCCGCCTCGCCGCCCGCGCCCGCACCGCCCCCCTCGCCACCCGCGCCCTCGCACACGTACGCGCACAGGTTGATCTACGACCAAGAGACCAAACAAGCATTTCGTCAGTTCAAAGTCTACAATAACATAAAGCTTTTACACAGTTTGTATACGCAGGTACAGGTACAGTCACGGAATGAAAAGGTTTGTCACCTTAAAGTCAGTTTTCGTTGGCACCGGTGCAGTAGGGGGGCGTGAAAACATGTGAAACCCTTTCACTATACGATATCCTTAGACAAGATAAATACATTGACCTGAATCAATTTCAACTTTTCAACAATCTCTCCTATGATAAATTTATTCTCTATAAAAAGGACTTGAATGTCCTTTATCGTATCTATAATAGTTAAAAAGATATATTGTCCATCATGTTAATTGACAAGTCAAGTGGATGCTACATTACCATATCATATGATATTTGAAAGTCTTATAATAATAAATATTTTTTATTTTTGTACTTTTATAAAACAATTATATAAACAAATTATGTCAAAAAATCATAAGCTACTGTACATAAGCTGTTTTTACATTAAACAATGGCAGTAATTATTACTGCCATTGTTTAATGTAAAAACAGTCATAGCTCAATATTAATTGAAAAAAAAAAATCAACAAAATCACAATTAATAAATTAATCAACTTTTATAAACATTTATCGCAGGATCTTATAAAGTGTATACAAGGTTTCCCAAAATTGGTGGATGAAAGTGCACGTGCGTGTGAGGGAAAGGGGGAGTTGGGTTCCTACAACAAAAAAAAAATCTATCCCAAACAGTTCATGGTAAAATTTTTGTAAAAAATTAAAAATTCCCAGTTTTCCTCACATTTGTGGCCACCACATTTGCTATTTAAAGCCTATTTGTTTTTTTTTTCTCTTTTAATGTTTCTTAATAGTGGTGTCGCTAAATTCCATATAAAAATTCAACTACTTAGAATAAAACTAGTATTCTAAGTAGTTCAAAAAGTCGCTAAACACAAATTTTAGTTTTAACATTATAACTTAACTGTTAAGTTTGAGCACCTGTAGTGTAAGAAGAATGCATGGAAATTGTCTTAGCCAACCAAAGATAAAGTCCTATTACACATGTATAATAATAAAAGGATGTATAATGACTATAATATAATATATTCAAAATAAGCTAAACGTTGAAAGTTAAGATCCAAAAATTTTAATACTCTACTATCATGATTGAAGAAAAGAACCTTATTTCAATAACTATGAAACTCAAAATTAAATGTGAATAAGGAACCCTATTATTGCTAAGACGTAATTTAAAGACTTTTGATTTTATTGTATTAACAACCATAATGTTATTTATTAAATTGAATCGGTTACGGCTAAATAATGTTCTGCTAGTTTATTTAGTATTTGTATCGCACTGACAAAAGCTCTGTTTTTGATTTGTTTTTATAGCAAAATCAAAAACGTCAACTTACGTTTTAAATGTTTTTTAAAGTCAGTACGTTTTCATATTGTTTTCTAATGTTAGTATGTTATTCTCTGTCGACTAGTTAAACCATCTATATGTCAAATTTCATTCAAATCCGTGCAAAGATTTTGCATGATGGGCACACAATAGAAATAGGAAGATATCCCGAATGTGACGGAGTGCCGTGCTGCATGGCAGGCGACACTGGGTCGCCAAGACCGGGGTGGTACCTCTCGCTCACATAACACCGGCGTCAAGTGGCAGCTGTGCTGTCGCGTTTCGTGCGGTCTGTGAGTTTCCGGTGGCCCATTGGGGGATAGGGAAAGGGAAGGCAAAGCATCTGCATAAACGCTGGTTGTGCGGATGTGTATGGGCTTCGGTACTGTAAGGCTCCGACTGTTCGTGTGCCCCCCTATGATATAATAATCGACATGTAAGCCCACAATCACGCGCGTCGTATAATTTACAACCCCGAACATAGTCAAAAATCCTGAATCCATTTCAGTCGAAATTATTGCAAAGATGATAACGAATATAATGGCTAATTCTTCAGTACTAGCAGTGTAAGCTACGGTCAATTCGCAATCGTCCAAATATCGCGTGTATATTATAACGGTCGGTCCTCGCACCTTGCTCTCGGCGTACAGCGCCTGCAGCCGCTCCAGGCCGAGCAGGTCCCGCAGCGCCTGCAGCAGCTCCAGCAGGAGCGGGTGGTGCGCGCCGCCCTCGCACCACGCGCCCACCTCCGCCAGCGACACCAGCTTCTGGTCCACGGCGTGTGCCAGCAGCGCGGGCAGGCGCGGGTGCGGGTGGCGCGGCAGCAGGGCCCGCAGCGCGTCGGCCGTGGGCGCGCGCTTTACGGCCCGCACCACCGCACACGCACCGCGCGCCAGCGCCCCCGCCGTGTCCCCCTCGCCCGGGACCGGGGGGGCGGCGGGTGCGTCCGGAGGGACGGTGGGCGCGTCCTCGGCGTCCAGGGCGAGCGCGCGCTCAAGCGCGGCGGCGATGGCGCGGCGCAGCACCTTGTCGGGGGGCTGCAGCTCACGCAGGCGGCGCAGCGCGGCCGGCTCGTCCCCGCCTTCGCCCGCCGCCAGCGCCTCGACGGCCTCCACGGCCAGTCGGCACGCCTCCTCCTTGTTGACACCCTGCGGACACACACACACACACACGTCAGCCCGGGGCGTGGCGCCGGGGTGGAGTCGCAGCCCCGACCGAAGACCTCACCTTGTCCTTCTTCGGCTTGTCCTTCTTGTCTGGGGCAGGTTTGATCGTGATGGCCGGCTCCTTGATGAGGGGTGGGGCGCTCGTGAACGCCGGCGTTAGCACGTCTGCCGGGACAAAGTAACGAATTAATAGACTTATCTCTGAAAATTCCAAACATATAAAATAAAAATTATAGTAATCAGAGGACAGAAAAAGCTACAATATTCATACAGTTTGGGCCTCGTTAGATAATTTTGAAACATAACAGCAAAAATGGGGACTAACTCTGCGGCGCGAGCGGCGGCTGAGCGGGCGGCGCGCGCGACAGGCGGTTGGCGCTGAACATGAGCGAGTTGGCGGCCGGGCGCATCTGCACGTCCTGCAGCGCGCCCGCGGACATGGCCACGCGCGCCTTGCCGCGGGACTCCTTGGCGCCGTTGGAGGGCGCGTGCGACGCCTGCTTGTAGTGCGAGCGCGGGAAGAATCCGGGCGCCGACCGCTGGCGGAAGGCATCGCGCGGCGCCAGTCCGTTGCCGAACAGCTTGTCTGGCGGCGGTAGCAACGCGGCCGGCTGCAGGCTGAGGCCGGCCAGCACGTCGTCGAGCGGGCGCGCGCGCGCCCGAAACAGGTTGTCGCGGCGTGGCGGCGGCTCGTCACGCAGCTGCTGCATGGGCACGGGCCCCTCACCAGCGACGGCCGCACGTGGAACCCAGCCCCCGCGCCGAAGCTCCAGCACGTCGCGCAGCATGAAGCGGATGCGCGGCGCCAGCTCGCGCGAGTTGGATAACGTCTCGATGCGCGCGAAGTACTGGTTCATGAGGCGGCGACCGCGCTCAGAATCAAGCACGCGGCCGCACGTGCGCACCAGCTGCGCCAGACACTCCAGGTCCTCGTGGTGCTCGGCGGCGGCGCGGCGCGTCAGTAGGTTCTGTATGCAGCGGTGCAGGATGGACTCCGCCAGGATCTCCAGCTTGCCCAGCTCTCCGATGAACTTTATGTTGCCCAGCATTTTGCACTTGGCGAGATGTCGCTTCTCCTCCTCCTCGGGCGTGAGTATCTTGTCCTCGTAGGCCGCGAACGCCTGAAAACGATCGACCGCATCGTTGAAGCGACTCGTGTACGTACGTTAATACTACTCCATACCTCGGCGTCGGACGTACCTGGGCGCGGTTCTCGAACTCCGTGCGGCACTTATTCAGCAGCAGCAGCTTGAAGGTGCAGGGCTGCCCGGGCGGCTCGAAATTAGGCGCCTCCTCGCTGAGACGCTTGCAAAGCTGCGCGTACATAGACGAGTACTTGGGCTCGTCGAGCGCCTTCTCAAAGATGAGGAGTATTACGCCCTTGAGCACCTTGTCGGAGTCCAGCTCCAGGCCGAGAAGGTCATCGCTCAGCTTTTGGAACTTCTCCGGGGTGAGTTTGTTGAGTATGCCGCGCACCTGGGGAGTAGTAACGCAGTTTTAATTGGCACGTTCGCGTGTGTAGCGAGCGAGTACAGTGCGTGTGTGCGGAGAGGAGTGCGACTGACTTTTCTGAAGATGATGTCGTGTTTGGCATCGCCGTCGGGCACATCATGGTGCCGCAGCGAGGATGGCGGGACCCAGCGCCGCCTCGGGGGGACCGGCGTCCGCCCCGCGGCGCGCAGCACGGGCCCCGGCTGCCGCGCGCACTCCGTCTTGCGGCCGGTCGCGCCGCCTCACGAGCTTCCTACGTCTCCCGACACGCGACACCCGGCGCCGGCTCTCACTCCGATCGCCTCGGTACACCGCCTGCACAGAACACGCACACATGTTAAACGTTCAACGGAAAAATCGTAATCTGTGAAGCAATAAAAATTTCTGAGGCACAAAGTCAGCATAAACCGACAGGACAAATCGATAACAGATACAAAGATTAAGGTTGACCAAGACGACGGCGCGAACTTTAACTAAATGAATGCTATCTCACCTGACATGGTGCGCGAACATGTGTGCTAGAATGAAATGCACAATGATTCATTCCTAAAATGTCCTTTTAGCAAAACAGTTATTATAGAAAAACTATTACGTGTCTCTTTTTAAAATAAATTTATTTCAACTTTTGAATAACAAAACTATGTCTGTACGGGCTTTATTTTTGAGTATTCGTGCTCCGTATACTATTTATGTTCGCCCAAAGTTGGGCTACAATCAACAAATACGAAAATTTAGAAGCTTGTATTTTTTTATGTATATTTTTTTACTATTTTGGGTGCATACAGACATAGATATAGACGAGATCAATTTATATTATCCTTAGTTTTGGACGGGCGAAGTCAAACTTTGTAGTAGTTACTGTTCTGCGTTTGTATGGAAAGATGAGCGACTTTTTTATGTTAGTTGGATAGGCAAACTGGCAAACGTGCCACCTGATGGTAAGTGGTGGTTGATGTTATTACATAAGATGTTAAGTCTCGGTGCCAGTAATTACACTGCGTGTTCTGCCCTTCTCTCCGAAACACAGCAAAGCTGTTTGACGAGAAACAAGCAAGATGGTGGTACCCATGCAGCCGGGAGCGCGGCACTGCGCTTCCCTCCCACCGGTAAAACATAAACTGACCAACAAAAATTTGAAAAGTTATTCGTAATGCGGCATTAAAAGCAGAAATCAAAGTAGTTTAAATTTAGAATTAATTAAGCTATAAATCTCTTAGAAAAGGATCTTAACGTATTCTATAAATACAAGCCATCTCTCTAGTTTGACAACTATGGTGATGTAGACGATATAGACGATATAGACACACAGGCAGGCACACTTACAATCTCATTACACCGGTCGGTCGTTTTTGCGTAGGAGGTTAAAAGTAAGATTATTCGTCAATGGAAAAAAGGATTTTAACCCAAAGGGTAAGCGGGAACCCTATTAGGACTGCGCTGTCTGTCCGTCTGTCACCAGGCTGTATCTCATGAACCGTGATACTTTGACATGATATTTTTGTTGCCACAATTACAACATACTTATTATAAATTATTTTTTTCCGTTTTTGGCGGCGTTTGTACAGTGAATTAAATCACGCTATTGGTTTCACAATGTTTATTGTATAAGCACCAAGAATATCTATACAGATAAATAAAATTGGAGTGTCTGTTTATAATATTAATATAACTGCTTTAAATTAAATGCATATGGATGTGTACACTGTACATATACCAAAATAGCATTTTTTAAAATTTTTGTCTGTCTGTCTGCCTGTTTGTTCCAACTAATCTCTTAAACGGCTGGGCCGATTTTGATGGGATTTTCACGGGCAGATAGCTGATATAGGCTATAAAAATAATCATTATCAATCCGGGTACAGCTGTAAATCTAAGTTAACGCGGGAGAAGCTGCGGGCAACAGCTAGTTATAAATAAAAAAGGTCGGATACAAACATACAGGTGAAAGTAATATAAAGCGTGTAAAGTAGATGATTTAATAAAAATAAAATAAATATCTAAGGGGCTCCCATACAACAACCATGATTTTTTTTGTTAAAACTTAAAGTGTCAATGTATATATTATATATCATGATCAGCCTCTATCCGTCCACTGCTCAATATAGGCCTCCCTCAGTGAACGCCAAGACCGGCCAAGACGGCCGATCCCTTGCCACCCGCATCAAACACGGACCGGCCACCGCACGGAGATCGTCTTCCCATCTGGTTAATGGCCGACCAACACTCCGTCTACCTAAACGTGGCCTCCACTCTAGAACCTTATTGCCCCATCGGCCATCCGTTCTCCTGAGTGTGTGACCAGCCCACTGCCACTTCAACGAGCTTATTCTTTGCGTGATATCGTTTACCTTAGTTCTCTGGCGGATGTCTTCGTTCCGAATCCTATCTGCCAAAGAAACACACAGCATAGCACGTTGAGCTACGGCCAACTTACGGACCAGTCGTAAATTTAGAGGCCACGTATATAATATATATGTTACGGGTAATGCTAGAAGATGGAGTAAACTTTTTTTTTCTTTCTTTAAAGCCGGGAAATGCTCTGAGGCATCCCGCGGGGGAGTGGGTCTCCCCACTAAGTAAGCGGCGCGGGCAGGGAAACGTGGGCAGGTGCATGCGGCGCGGGGGAACGCGGGCCCCGGCGATTAGCGCTAAGGGCTCGAAAATTACGCACCACTTAACATTACCCAGCCAGAGTTGGGTAGACCTAGGTGACCATGGGTAAACCCCGAATTAAAATTTATTTTACTTATTATTCGGACTTTACTCAAGAAGCTTATGTAATACTAAGTCATCCCGGGTAAACCTAGGTTTACTCCATCTTCTAGCTTTACCCGTAACATATATAACATACTAAATAGTCCCCTAAATAGAAATTTGTTTTTTTTCTTTGTAACAAACAAATAAAAAACATACTTCTATTGCATGTAACATTTATAACTATTACAGTGTGTTAGTTTAGATTATAAAGTTAACTAGTGGGGATTTCTGTGGGAAAAAAATAACAACCCCCTCCGGTGAGTATTTGACGGTGGGGATTATTGCAATAAGGCGAAATAACCAGTGCGTCTCTTATAGGCTGCAAATCCTTAAGTCTAGTTATACGTGCGGTGGAGGGAGTGGCCCACGAACACAGTCAAGTTCACCGAGGAATAGCCTAGGCAATCTATTAATGTGTTGCCCATCCAGAGACGTAAGAGTGTGGGAAAGGGTGCCAGTAAGTACACTCCCCCAATGGGACACCAGAAACTCACAAACTGAACGAAACGCGACAGCTTAGCTGTCACTTCACGCCGGTGTTATGTGAGCGAGAGGTACTACCCCGGTTGTGCCGACCCAATTTGTTGCCCGGCCCGGTTGCAAAGCACTCACGGTAGCATGACACTACCTCTCACCAACGATTCCCATGAGTAGGTACTGCTGGCCATTGAGATACAACCCTTTCCACATTCTTGAAATAGCCGCCTCACGGCCGCGTTGTTAGTGACGCTACTGACCACCAGGCGTGCGCCAGACCAGGACACGCGCGCTGGCCGGCCGGCTCGTACGGTTAGGTACTTTTAATAATCCTGTCTCGTTACGGTCAACGGTTAGCAGAAAAGCCAACGGCCGCAGCTCCGAATACTTAGAGCAAGGTCACATTTGTATGTAAAATGTTTTAAATAATACCTATACTAGATAATAGATATTTAAGTGTACAGTGTGAACGCGCCGTACGACTGTCCTCGCTCCAGACGTACTCAAGAGTACGACGAACCGTTTCCCTCGTCACCTTCTGGACGTTATGGACGCAGACGTCGTCCTACCTCAGAGAACGAATGGCTGAGGGCGCCGGCGGGCTGGCGGGCCGCGCCCGGCCAGACGAGGAGCTGCAGGTGGCATGGACTTAAGATTGCTTAGAAACTTCTTAATGAAATTTTGAACTGTTACTGTCAACAATATTATGGTTTGTTCGGGTGCTAATACCGCGTTGACAGATTAATTATTGAGGTTCCGATATTTCGGCAACGTTTCAATCGCCATGATCACGGGGAGACTGACGTACAGTGCTGGTAGATGGCTAGTTTCGGAACCCGAACGCACTTGTTCCTCACGAAAACCTATACTGAGTGTGTTTTATATAATTAGCGCACAGATACCTTGACCACCGCCACACACCACAAACTAATCGCCGTATTCCACATTTCGGTATTCAGAACCTGTCTTCCCTTAATGGAAATTGGAATATTTTTTACTTTACTAATCGAAGGTAATGATGACGCTAGGATGATTAAACCTGTCGCTTATGTAACTCAATCCAGTGATAAGGACCCGCAATTGCAGATGGTGAACTATGGCCGATTTTTGGGGGTCGTTTTTGTGACGGCCTTGATGTTTAGATGCGATACGATGTTGTCCTTTTTGTTTGGCCGACGAGACCTGCCACAACTACTACTCCATCGGCTCCAGGATGTTCAAACGGAACATTATTATTTGGTGACCGAGGGTGGTGCTGGCAACTGCTCTTCAGAAGGTTAAATAGTAAACACGGTTATAATTGAATATCTTTCAAGGCGTCTACTGATCCCGTGTGGTTCTACACTAGTGTTTTTGTATTTTCCCTGTTTTTAGTTTTTATTTTAGTGACGTCGATGTTGGACCCATTTGTTACAATGCCTATTTTCTGTTGCCTGTTCCCCTCCCGTTGCAAACTTGTTCAGTCACACAGATCGTGGGTGCGATTTGTAAACGACGTTACTACTGGGTGAAGATGGTGTAACGTAGCGTTCAAATAAAGGTCAGTGTTTTTTTTTTATTTATTTTTTTTATAGAAGAGGGGGCAAACGGATAGACGGTTCACCTGATGGTAAGTGAAGAGCGACATCCACAGACACCCGCTACACCAGTGGATTAGCAGGTGCGTTGCCGGCCTTTCAGGTATGAGTATGCTCTTTTCTTGAAGGTCCCTAAGTCGTATCGGTTCGGAAACACCATAGGAGGCAGCTGATTCCATATATTCGTCGTGCGAGGCAGGAAATGCCGTAAAAATCGAGTTGTTGTGGATTTACGAACATCGAGGTGGTGTGGGTGAAATTTGGAGTTTTTCCGCGATGTCCGGTGGTGGAATTCTGCTGCAGGTATTAGTCCGAACAATTCCTCAGAGCACTCCCCGTGGTAGATGCGGTAGAAGATGCAGAGCGATCCGACATCTCTACGCAGCGCCAAATAATCAAGCCGATTGGAGATAAAATTGTCGTCGACGATTCGAGCCGCCCGGCGTTGAATGCGGTCAAATGGAAGGAGCTGATACTGGGGCGCTCCAGCCCTGAGGTGAGAGCAGTATTCCATGTGAGGCCGGATCTGCGCCTTGTATAATTGAAGGCGGTGTGAAGGCATGAAATACTGCTTCGTCCTATTGAGCACGCCGAGTTTCTTCGAGGCTAGTTTAGCCTTTCCTTCCAAATGACCACGAAACTACACAGCTCTCGATATATCGTGTGTGGTGATTTACTACATACAGTGTGGCTCAAGGTGGCGTCTTCTCGTCCTATCTATACTAATATTATAAAGCTATGCCGCCTTATTCCAAAACGAAGACTAAATATAGTACCGAGTTTAATACCAGCTTTAAACCATGGACTAATATAAATGTTATTACAAATACTAGTTTAACGCTAGTACCAGGACTATCTATGGTACTAAAGTTAGACCACCGTGACCCCTAGTTTAAGTACTACGGTACTAACCTCAAAACTTCTAATTATCGTTGAATTTGCGTTTTTTCGTATTAATTGTATTGAAAGGTAATTAAATGAACTCGATGTAGACAACATTGTTGAATTGGACTAACATTTAAAATAATTACTCTGACATCCTTATATAACTTAACATTCTATTTCTGTAATTTTGTTGTATTGTAATTTGTCATTGATATACATACCTATTTTATATCATATGTAATAATTCTAATTAACTCTGATATTTTTCATGTATGTTTGGATTAAATAAATACACTAACCTTTTCTTGAGAAGTCCAATTATCATCCCTTTTTTTTCTTTTGTTGATTCATTTTACAGCATATGTAATGTTCGTGGCACACAACAAAACATCACAACAAAAAATATTATACTAAGTATTTAGAATATAATTTAGATAGATATAATATAATTTAGAATCAAAGAACAATAATGGCTGTATTGTAACTATTGGTAAGTAGTAGTAACTCGACTTACATTGCAATAACTAAACAATAAACATTTCGATGACATTAGAACTACGCGCGCTTTGTATTTCATTCCCTTATACGCTAGCTATATAAACAACTTAACAGCGAAATATTACAAGATTTGTGTGTAATAAACAAGAATTTAAATCACACTACCTCAAAGTACAAAGTAGTAAAGATTTCAAATATTTTAAATAACACAATAAATTTTATTATCAAATGTTTGATGTATTTTCCACATTATATTTAATTATAAATTAGCGAGCTTTGTATAAAAAGGAACGGTGTACCGAACTTATCAAATATTGAACGAACAAAATGAATGATATGTTGCTCAATAATCTGTGGATACAATTAAACCAGGGACGATCTTTGGTGCTAGCTAGACCTCGGTTGGTCCTCGATTTGTAATAAGAATGAATTTTAATCCATGGACTAACGTTATTACCGTAACAAACCTGGACTTTTTAGTCTTGGTTTAATCCCGGTACTAGATCAGTTTTTTGTAATAAGGCGGAAAGAGTTTGTTTGTTTGAACGCGCTTATCTCAGGAACTACTGGTCCGATAAAAAAAATCTTTCAGTGTTAGATAGCCCATGTAAATTTGATTTTGCTGTGCGAGTTATTAAGGTAGGTTAAACTCGTATTGACATCATCAGGCCCTCCTTAGATAATGCAAAACTTATAGTAACACCGTATCGATCCTCGAAACACTCCATCCAGATGTTGGCTACTACTGGAGCGACCGGACTTCCCATTGTCACCCCGTCTACTTCAAGATCATTGGTTTCTTGTCCAATTTTCTTCAATACCCGAAGAGTAGGGTGATATTGGCGGCAAAAGGTAAAACAAAGCATGAGATTGATAATGCACCCGCCAAAATATCTCTTACGGTGCTGTTTAAATTTGGTACTGCCAAGTGTTACTCCACCTTTTTTTATTCCGCTAAAACGTTTTTACCAAGCGAGTTCCACTGTAAAAGTCCTCTTAATCGCGGAATTGGGCTCCGATAATGGATGAATTGAAGAGTGGAATCTTTAAGTCAGTTTAATCAGATGATAGCATCAATGTCCTACGTATTTTTAATAATGTACGTATGTTAATCTGATCGTTTGCATGATGCGGTAGGTCGTGCGTAAGGGTTGAAAATGAAAAAAAAATTTAATCGAGCGTGTTAGATTTTCTAAGGGGGTGTCAATAATCTGACGATTTCGATGTGACGCAAACTCGCGGCCATTATTATAATATGCAAATAAAATTCGGCATTTTGATATACTCAAGCGCTTCAGATTAAGATATAATATATAGTTCATCTTTATGTCCTAGACGTGCTGTCTCATAATCTGAGATTATCTAGAGGGATTCGCCTAATCTGACAAAAAAAACGTATTTTTTTTTAAATCATTGAACTTATTATTTGAAAAGCTTAGGAAATTGCATGCAAATAAAAAAGTGTATTGTTTTTTTAAGTATATAATACTTGTATTTATGAGAAAATAATTTTAGAACAAAATGCTCAAAGAAAATCAATTTTTTTATAATAACTTGATTAATTAATCATGATCTTTTGTCTTTCAGATATATTGTTATACAATTTAACTGCACAAATCATCATAATTAATTTTCTTCCGCGAGACATGTACGGCGGACTTTGACATTGAAAACTACGGAGCGGCCAGGTATTTGGAGCCATTTATGGCTCCAATAAACGTGCTTCAAAATGGGCGCGCGGTCTTAATTCCTATAGTAAAATTATTCTAAGGTCAAAAAACGTTTTGGCCATAGAATAATTTCCAACAGGAAACACGTTATAAATAATATGCCACGAACGAGCCTCTGTGATCAGCTGTGATGGCATCATATGGCAACAAAAACCAGAGTGGGGACGGAGTGAGAGAGTAATTGATAGAGAAAGAGTGAGAGAGGAATAGAAACACGGAGGAAATATAAGCAGCTGCACGCATTAAACTTTATCGACGAATTTTTGTTATTTCGACTTGCGTAAAATGGTCAGATTATATATTTTTCGCTATCCTTGAATCCTTCAAAATAAAAAATAAATTAGCTGCACTCGAGAATGTCGAGATGACGGTTTTTACAACTTTGTAGCCCTCCCCTTTCTTTACGTCACTCTCAAATTGTCAGATTAGTGGAATATTAACACACCCTACCTTAATATGACGCGCTCTAGAATTTCTGATGATCAGTTTTTTTTTTTACTAATCTGATCCTTTATCCTTGACGGGCGGCCTCATATACGGTGAAGGTACTCAACTAGGTGCAAGGTAGCCCCCCATATATTAATCTGCCGAGCTCGAGAAAATCAAAAAATCCCAAATCCCCTGTTCGGCTCTCCTACTATAAGTGATACTAATACTACTAATTATGTAAGTGAAATTTGCTTAAAATTAAATATTAGCCACATGACGTACAAGTGTTGTAACCAGCAGACCATCCCAATTGCAAACCAAGTAAGGCCATAACAAGCAGAAGACCCCAGTAACTGTATTAAAACAATATGACGAAAGGTGCCAGTCATCGGTACGAGTCAATACTAACACGTGTAAGATGGCTAACTTCGACTACAAATATTGAAAGGAAAAGGAATAATAAAGTGTGTATCCTGATTGATGATTATTTCTATAGCCAATGTCACTCAGTGTTAACGTCGCATTTTAACGATGAAAGAGTTGTTTCGGTCGAGTAGTTTTCGAGTTGATTCGAAGCTCAATGAACGCCAAAACGGCTGATACCTCGCCACTCGCATCCGACACGGACCGGACACTACGGAGATTGTCTTCCCATCTGGTCAATGGCCGACCAACACGGAATAAATAAATAAGTTGAAGTTGCACGGAGGTCCGGCACGGCTGTCATCATTAAGGGCAGATTACCAATATTACCATATACGTGGGTAACACTGAAAATGTTTAGAACTGGCCAGTTAGAAACATTGAAAATGAAAACTTTTTTGAATTTCAATTTTAGAACTCTTTGGTAACCTAATGTAGTATATTGCATTCATTTGTCATTTGTTTTTGTGAATTGGCGGCAAATCTAAAACTCTTGTTACACGTGAAAATGAACATAACGCGAGAAATTTTTCGGTCAATGATTTATTATGACTTTCGTTGTGGGCTTACTCAACAACAAAGCTATGATAGGCTGCGATTAGCATTTTTTAATGAAGCCCCATCTCGTGCCACTATTTACAATTGGTTTAACGAGTTTAAGCGTGGACGTAGCAATCTCAGTTATGATCCGCGTGAGGGACGTCCTTTAACAGCGACTACTGAAGATAACATCAGTGCTGTGCGACGCATGATAGAGGAAGATAAGAGAGTGACCTATCAGCAGATACGAGCAAGCCTAGGCATTGGTATGAGTCAAGTTCAAAAAATATTACACGAACATTTAGGCGTCAGGAAGCTTTGTACCAGATGGATTCCCCATACTTTAACCGACGACCAGAAACGCCTCCGCATGGACTGGTGTCGCCAAATGTTAGATAAGTTCAACGGCGGTAAGTCAAATGCTGTATTTGACATCATCACAGGTGATGAAAGCTGGAGATATTGCTACGAACCCGAAACCAAAAGACAATCAGCTCAGTGGGTGTTTCCTTTCGAGGATCGGCCAACTAAGGTAAAGAAAGGAAGAAGTCAAGGAAAAAGATGATTGCCTCATTCTTTGGTCGGAAAGGTCAGTTCGCGACAGTTGTGCTAGAAGATGGAAGGACAGTTACTGCAGACTGGTATGTCAATCGCTGTTTGTCTGTTGTCTTGTCACCACAACAATGCTTCAGCGCACTCCGCAAAACGGACTGTTGAATATTTGACTATGGCAGGTGTCGAGATAATGAGTCATCCGCCTTACAGTCCTGACCTGGCGCCCTGCGACTTTCATTTATTCCCAAGAACTAAAGATAAAATTCGAGGTATTCGCTTTACGAGCCCTGAGGATGCGGTGAAAGCGTACGAAAATGCCATAGAGGAGACTCCTAAGGAAGAATGGGCGCACTGCTTTTCTCAGTGGTTCCATTGAATGCGACGATGGGTAGAAAGAAACGGAGATTACTTCGAAAAACAATAAAAGTATTGGCAACTTTCTACATTAAGCCGTTTTTCATTTTCTAAACATTTTCAGTGTTACCTAGGTACCAGTATTGGCCTCAATTCATTTGCGATTAGTTTCTTGTATATACGACGCTTCCATGAAATTAAATGAAATGAAAACAATATGATGAATGTGAAAATGATAGCAAGACAAAAAATGTATCCCACGGACACATTTCGTATAACTAGAGAGTATAATATTTGATCAATTAACATTTTTAAAATATTAAAACATTTAATTTATGAATTTGGTGCAACCTAAAAACTACCTTATGTTAATGAATTAACGAGTAGTTTAATTCGATGATAACTTGAATGAGAGTGGCTAAAAACTTTATATGTTGATGCTTATCGATTAAGGATGCGGCACAGTTCGGTATCGATAAAATAATAATCATTCGATAACCATTCAGAATCATATCGAACACAGTTCAGCCGTTCAGGAGTTAGGTGACATTGACAAACATACGTACGGAAGTATTATATTATAATTATGTTACCAGCAATCTGTACAATCCGGTATTCTACATAATACCTAGGTAATTAGAAATTCACAAGAAGAAACAAACTCTTCAGCTTTATAACATTAATAAGAACGGATTATAGTCTATAGACTATTATCGGCCTTACTTATAAAAATCTCGTTAAGTAATACTTAGTCACCTCTTAGTTAATCATCTCTTTAAGCTAAAAATCAATAATTAACTTTTGTTTACTTGTAAACATTGATTAGCTGTTGCTTCGTTAAGAAGCGAACAGAGAAGGATACATATATGGTTGGCACAGATTATATCCAAAATAATCGACACGATAGAGAAATTGAAGGAATTCACGAAAAAATCACGATATATTGTCAATAGTTCGATTTTTTCCATATAATATCATCTATGAAAATATGTCTTGAATTTGACAGATAACGCTCCAATTTTTTTTGAAATTTATTAATAGTCATGGAGTTTATAATATAATAATATCAACCCTCATATATCCCACTGCTGGGCACGGGTCTCCTCCTCGAAATCAGGCGAGGAGGGTTTTGGGCCATAGTTCACCGATGTGCTGGCCCAATGCGGGTTGGTGAACTTCACACACCTTCAAAGACTTTTAATCTCATCAGGCATGCAGGTTTCCTCACGATGTTTGACATTTGGTATGAGGGAAATATTTTTCATATTGGGGTGGATGAAACCACGAGCTGGTATACAGGAGGATGTCCTTGTAGCAGGATTCGACAATGACATTTATCAACCAGAATTAAAATCAAAATCATTTATTTTTTATTAAAAATAGTACCAACAAAGTATCTTTTTGAACGTCAATTGAGTCTACCGCCGGTTCCAAGGCGAACCCACTGAGAAAAACCGGCGAAACAAACTCAGTGGAACTAATCTTTACTAACTCTCCAACTACAGTTTATAATAATAATATCCAATAACAAATTAAAGAATTCTTATTATCTCTGAACACATTATTTACATTCTTAATATCAAAATGTATTGCCAACACAGGCTAAAATAAATCGCCAATACATAATATTTAAATACTAGTCGACGTTCATATACAATATACCTACATAATATCATGTAAAACCTGTACATGTTACTTGTTGTAAGTCTGTAGAGTATTTACTATTTAATATGTTAACTACAATACGTTTGCGACGTCGCGCGGATCTCTAGCCCCCGACTACTTGTACATTACCTGTAGACCAATGCACGGCGCGCGTGAGGGATACGATAGAGCAGACCGAATGACTATCGCTCCCGTGAACGATGGTCGTGAATTCGTTACCCGGTCAGGTAGGTGCGTGTAGGTGTGCGCCCGCGGAATGTGGCGGAGTCAGTGACCGGCGCGCCGCATCCCCCAGCTGCGCGGTCGACGACCCGCCTTTCCCCCCGCACCCGGCCCGCCGAAGTCACGTCACTCCTGGTTATCGCTCCTCCGGGGCAGCCCGCAGCCCGGAGAACCCTCGGCGCCGATCGGGTCCTCGAACTCAGATGCGATACGCTTCTGTTTAAGGACGAGGGGGTGCAACGTTAGGAGTCGGCGCTTGGACGACAGCGAGTCTCGTCGGGGCGACTCGCTCCCCGCCGTAAATAAATCAACAAGCGTGTTTTGTGATCGTGTGACGGCTGCGACGGTCTCCGGTGGGGTCCGCCTCACAATTTGTATTAAACTATAGTACACGTATGATAGATAGTACACCCATAATATGGTACGTTTTGTTCGTACGATATAAACACGTACGTCATTCGCCAGTCACCACTCGGAGGTCATTAACACTTGATATTTAGTCAATAACACTCGCCGAGATAATACTGCTTGTGCGGGCGTGCACCTCGCGTCCTGCACGCCTGCTGCACGCGGCGCCGCGTCCTTCGTGCCGCGACTCGTCTCAAGAGAGTATACTAGCTTCACTTCATACATTCTTCTGTCGAACCTACCTCACTACGATCAATAAGAATGAGTAAAACTCTAAAATATTTTCCAAGTAAATGTTCGAATGGTTTTGCATCGGTATCTTTGCCCTTCTTTAGACTCCTTCGGCGACGTCAGCCGTGACTGAGTATCGCCATCTACGTTTTACATAGTCGCGTGCGGCCCGGCCGTAATCTCCGCAAACGTACAGATACAAACATTATAATTAAATCTTATACTACTCTTTGAGCGTTTGTGTCTTACATACAAACAAAATAACGAGGTTTCGCCGTTTCGTATGAGGTGAAGAAAATCAAAGTCAACGACGTTCAAGAGGCGAGCGACGAGCGGTCTGCCCCCGCCCACATGACCACGGCGGCGGCCGTCACCTGATGTTCCAGGGACACGGATAAATTCCTAGCTAATAATACTTCTACAAAAATACGGCAAACATTGCAAACGTCGAGCGGGCAGGGCAGATGTCTAATTTTATTCACTATGTTCATTGAGCGGCGCTCGTCACCGTGAGCGAGGTCGTTAGCCGTATTAACCTAGCCAAGGTCAACGTCGACGTATAACCGCTGAATGTCGTCCATCTTCGCGTCTCGTCTCAAATTCATGTAAACCCCTAGCGAACATTCCCACCCCGCGGCCCGTGGAGAGTGCGAGGTGTCCGTGTGATCACAAAGAGGATAAGGATGGTGACGATGATGCGACCGTGCGGAAGGCGGTAGGTATGGGCAAATTCCGCTGTCAGGACGGATCCATAATAAACGCATAGCAATAAAAGCGCAATAGAGGGCGGTGAGGGGCGCGGCGCGCGGGGCGGGCGCGGTGACGTGACCCAGTAGCGGAGGCCGGCGCGGCCCGCTCCGCCACCATTGACCCAGATCACAGACCGTCGCACCTCCTCCACCGTCCAAATACACTTTTAAAGAGTTCAGATGACTGCTTATGATGTTACATTAATATTTTTTAAAGACCATTTTTTTGGATCTAATGTGATATAAATTAATATAATATAATGTGATGTAAAATAAAAAAATAATTGTGTATATAATTCTGTACATAATGGGTCATATGGGGTTATATTTTTCGTTTATTTTTGCTACAAAAGCAACCTTATTCAGATACTATGTAAAACAAGATTAATAAAACTATTTTTAATTAATATTTCTTCTTCGTTTGTGTATGATAAGATTTTGGAAATTTTACACAATCTATATAATATAGGATAGATATGTTCTATAGATTGACTCATCACAATATTTCTGGAACTATAAGACCTAAGACTTAAAATTTGGTAGGAATATTACTTTTGCCACGTAGAGGTCAGCTAAGAACAGTTTTTTTTTTTTGACAGAACGAAGTCTGTGGGGGCAGCCAGTATCTTTGTAAATTATTATAGCCTATGTGTTATTCTGATGTATAAGCTACTAAAAGTCTCATTAAGACCCGTTCAGTAGTTTTTGTGTGTACATACACACTTTCGCATTTATAATATTAGTAGGATATTACTTTTGGTAATTTTTAAGGGTTGCATGCCTCAAAATGTAAACCACCACCAATTGTCTAAGGAAACAAGTGAATTTAGCAAGTTGAAATTTATACCAGATACTGAGGTCTATAGTCCCTATCAGGTGTGTTAAAAATCAGTCCTGAAGTTGTGTCAAAAAAGTTTTACCATGTGGTAAAAAGATGTGCCAATTTAGATTTTTGCAAACTTGTAAGTACCCAAATCTTCATTTTAAACTTTTATATTTCGGAATTTTCCATTTACATATGCTATAAGACTTCACTTTTAACTCAAATTGACAATTAAGGTCAACTGGAAGTATGCTACCATACAGGTCTTGGGTCCAAAACCTATATTATGGTAGTTCCCATTGACCTAGAATCACTAAATTTGGCAGAAAGCATGGTCTTACAGCACAAATAAAGGTGATATTCCAAGAAATCATAACCTCCGGCGTGTCGATGCGTGCAAGTCCTCTATTTGAACTATATAATATGATAAACAAGTATAGATCGAAAATAAATGCACAGAAAGAGATGAGAGTGGTAATTACCAAACTTGAGCCATGGCTTCAGAAGATAACTGGTATGATAGGTAGTTTTTGATCAGGTGGAGGATGACCCAAAAAATAGAAATTTCCTACGAGCATCATTTAAAATATGTTTGGGAAGCCCTGGTTTAGGTCATTTAGAAAATAATTTACTAAGAATATTAAATGCAGCAAAGTATTAAGATCCTCTTACCGACGGTTTTAACCAACTTTATTCTCTTTTAGTTCTAGTGTTAGTCCTCCAAAACGACACAAAACTGCCCCAGATGTTTCTGTACACATCCAGGTGCAAAATGAACTTTATGGTTTTAAAAATTAGGCCCCACAGTATCTAGTTAGGTTATATTATAATGCCACAACATATCTACATAATAATTATGAAAGAATGGAAAGTCAGTAACAATTTAATTGTTTAAATGATGGTACCTTAAAATGTATTTTTTACGAATGAAATACCTAGTAATTAAAAGCTGCGCATGCATTTCCATTCCCTTTCCGAGATTTTGAAGTAAGTACTTGCATAATTGCACGATCAGCATTCGCCACTCGGTACTCGGCAGGTATACACAAAGAACCGAGAGACAAAAACGCAAGCCCACTCGCCAGTTGTCACTACGGATTCGCTCTATGCCAGAGATGATTCGAGGTTATACTTAACTGCTGCATACAGTTGTTCCTCATAAAAACAAAGTCTTCGTTTCAACACAAAGGTAGAATGACGAAGGTACTAACACGAATGCTTCTAATTTATACAGATTGTAAATTAACAGGAACTTGTACTATGGCTCTCAAAGGTGACGCATCGACACAATCCGATCGAATAATCTTAGCAAATCTCGAGGAATAAAATCATTTACAAAGATTTAAATACAAAGAACTATGGATTTTCACAATCACTAAATACACTATTATGTATAAAATTCACAAACTTACGAGGCGATGAAAGTCAATTGAAGAAAGCACACGCACCGCAACGCGACAAGCGAGTTCTTTTGAACGCACACAACTGCCAAAATTATAACTTTATTGTATTTTTATCACACACTTACGAGAAGTTCACTCACACGTAACAACTGCTAGGTTCAACTTCTCCTTTTTAAAAGTTGGCAAAGACATATACAAGACTTGTGCAATGTGCCATTGATTTTATACTACTATTTTCTACTAAGAACAAGACGTATCAAATGGAATTGACATTCGCATATACCCGAAAGGGACAGGCATATTTTACAGGGATACCACATTCATAATAAGTCTACTTATTTTCTTGAAACAAGTGTATTTAAAATAATAAAAAAACTGGAAAAGGTTGATAGATAACTATAAGCATTAACCCTATCCAAACATTTATTGTAATTTGAGACAGCTGCATTTTTCCGGATTATCGAAAATATGTAATGACTAATAACAAGCCGCTAAAAACATAAATAATAAAAAAGAAGGCTATTAACGTCCTCTTAATATGTATGATCTATAGTACTTAGTCTTTTAGGATAGCAATAAACATATTTGTTTTTATTGTGTTTATTTCGAAGATTCGAGTCATTCTTTTTATATAATAACACATTCTTGGGTACTCTGCCTATAACAAAACTGGTATCACTATATTTTATAAACCGACCAAATTAAAAAGTAGTACAAAATAGCGGGCATATTTGACAGACTATTCGCGAGTGAGAATGTTTGTATGGCATTCAAATTTAGTCGATAATTTGTAGCGTTAGGGGGGTGGTAGGACCCGTGATGCGACTAGATAGAAGTAGGGAGGGGTTCGAAATAAGATGCTGTAGTGGTACCTTATTTTAAAGCCGAAATTTTTCTTCACCTGACCAACGTTCCGATAACGTATTCGTACGGTAGGGAAGGACATTGGCCTGACTGGTGACTCCTGGCGAAGATGGCTGGACACGCGGAGATCTCCACCTGTATTTAATGCCGGTAATTCAGCCGGCCGGCTGTTGTGTTCTTCTTAGATTTAGATAGGTAGCCAAATTTAGTAAATTCCCAGCGGAATTTAAGCCGTGTTTAATTTTCGAGGATTAGCCTCGAGATGGCCGAGGGGCCATCGGCGGCGATGTCCCCCAGAATCACGTTGACAAGCCCGCAAGTCAAAAACGCATATCCTCACCACATCCGATCCATAGTTTAAAAATCAACATCCCGTTCTACAGTTAAATGTCAAACTGAATTTATAATTAGTTAAGTTTTAATTTAGACATTTTGTTATTTTAGTTAAAAGATTAGATTAAATTATTAGATTTAGGATTATTAATTATAACAGGTAAATTGATTTTATTTAAGAGAGATATCTATTACAAAACAATTATCGGATTTCATAGCGACATCTATTGAGTAAATTAGAAATATGACGTCAATAGGTCGATAAACAGTCAATCGTTAACGTCAGTCAAGGATAGATTGGCGCTTATTTACTGGTAGTATTAAGTTTAAAACTTATTTATCACTGTATTATTTAATTATCAGCTTAAATTTAGGTAACGTGCAAGCGCAACGTTACAAATTTTTTGTTGGGTACATCATTGTTGTGCCTAACAAACAAAGAGTGATATTCTGACAAAGACAAAAGAAAGTGTCTATGTCTCTGTCACTCTTGGAGTTTTTCGAAAGTTGTTATCTCGTTCCAATACGGTATTATTATTAGCTTGTCAAATCTATTGAAAGAAAGAAAGAAACAAACAAACAAACATTTATTCGACACAACCAGGAGACACACAGAGACATAAAGATATACCCAGAAAAACATTTTTGATTGCACAAACAAAAATAAGACAAAAAAAATATATTAAAGACAATGATTGAAAACAATTTTTTTTTAAATAAAAAGTGTGTGTCTCACGTGTCTCACGTATGGGTCAAAATGGTCCAGTTCAGCATTTTGCCAGGAAAATGTTTCCTGACGCTGATTTTCAACTGAACCAAGAGTAAATTGATACTTGATCTTAGATTTTCTAATTATTACCTGACCAGAAATATATGTACATATTATGCATTATGCAGGGTGCATAATTGGTGTTGCCACTGTATCTTTTTTATGGTAACCCATATTATAGTCCATACAAAAACTAGTTCCGATTTTTTCCGCAGTATAGCGAGGGTTGTTATTTTTCACAGATAAATTTATTTTTCTGGTCAGGCTATACAGATAATTGTGAAACATGAAAGTTTTCAAGTGCACCAGCAGAGTGCGTTACATTAGGCGTTTTTCCACTCACCGGCACGGCCACGGCAACGGCGACGGCGACCGCACCGTGCCGTTGCCGTGGAAGCAAAATTGTATGAAAACATATGGCTCGTTTTTCGACTTACCGGCGACGGCAAGGCGACGGTAACGGCACGGCGTTGCTTCCAAACGGCACCGTGCCATTGCCGTGTTAGCAAGCTTCCCGTTCCCGTTCAAACAATGATGATGATATATCATCATCAACATCATCATGTAATGTCATGGCATGGGATCGGCCGTCTTGGCGTTCATTAAGGGAGGCCTATGTTCAGCCATGGGTATATATGAGAGGCTGTATAAATTATAATAATATTATGATCGACGTGTGTCGTCTTGCTGAAGTCCGTGCTAGTACTGAACTACGTAAACACAAAATTGGTTCAGTTAAATACAAATCACTTATGATATATCGAAAATTTCTATAATTTATTTGTACGATATATCGCAAAGTATCGATAGAACACTACGATATATTATATCGACAAAAATATCAATATTTTTTTCATGAACATCCCTAGCGTAAACCGTCTGCGAGACTGCGACAACGGCACCGGGCACAGTGGAAAAACGAAGCCACGGTGCCGGTCGATATTACTAATCTGTGGTGCGGTGCCGTGCCGTGCCGTGACCGTGCCGTCGCCGTTGCCGTGGCCGAGCCGGTGAGTGGAAAAACGCCCATTCTGTTTTGAAAAAAAAAAGTGAGTGAACGTGTTTTTCTTTTATTTTTAAATATATTTGTTTATACATTCATCTATACTTATATAAATTTATTTTTGAAGTGATAACTTCATAAGGGAGGGTAAATCGCCTCGTATTATAACGCGCTACGGAGCCAGTTTGTTTGGTTTCCCCTTCTCTCACGCATACGGCAGCGATAGGCAGGCTCCTCCTCTAATGTCCTCTATCACTCTAACCCATAGTGCTAGCCGTATTACGGACAGACGCTTCCCCCTCTCTCTACTCAGTGTTTAGTGTGCGATAGACTTACTGTTGACAGTGAGTGACAATATGAAAAAATAAAGAGATTCCGATGAATTGAGAACTTCCTTCATTTCGAAGTCGATTAAAAACTATCACCGTTTTTTAAAGTGATTATAAAACAAGCACATCCTTACATTATCATATTACCAATGATATTATATGTATTTTTTTTTAACAAAAAATTAAAACTGACTTCAAAAATACAAAACTAAAAAGTAATAATATTAGTAGGAGAATAAGTTTATTATAAGTTGTAAGCACAACTTGTGAAGTTCCCGGATCTGGAGGCAACAGGAGCCTCACAGCAACAGATTAGTGAGTTGCCTGGGCTAGTCTCAAGTTAATATGTTCATTTTGATGGGCGGCGTCGACCACTCACCATCATGTGACTCGTCTGCCCGTTTGCCTACCCAGGTAACATAAAAAGAAAAAAACTCAAAGCAGCAAACTCTTTTGATGGTATGTAAGTGGTCCTTGTCACGAGTAGACTTTAGGAGTACAGGGGTTGATCCGGGCGACGGGTTATCACTATTTGTGCCTTGTGACTGTGTTACCAAAAAGGTCTTCGTGCTAGCCTTTTTACAAAACACAATCGGTGTGTAGCGAAAGAAGTAAGAGAGTAGATGGTGTTCGTTCGGAGGGGAAGACAGCAGAACGTGTGGTAGTTTAGGTTTAGGGCCTATAGTTACTTAGGGATTAAGGGCTGCCGGGCCTTTATTATTACAGAAGAGGTTAGAAGGAGTAAGCAACAGCTGTTCTTTATATAGGATTGGACAGTCCTTTACAAATAAACCAGTACAAACCAAGTACTCCCACAGAGTATACTCGGACATCCAGCGGTACTGAGTACTATTAGGAATATATAAGGAAAATTAAACACATCCTTCAGTATAAAATATGTATATTATATATCAAGTACCAGATTTAAAGCGCCTTCGTACTGATATCACAAACCGAACGCATATTAAATGCACAACAATATCGGGACAAACCCAGCTCCGACATACAAAATACATTACAAAAGCTTTAAGTACATTTTGAGATTCCATCGGTCATAGCTTACAACTAAAGATAACAGTAACACGGTAAAAGTTCTAAAATAATAACGATTGCAACTTGCCCCGCTTCCGCCCGCGGCCCGGGGGGCGGCGCCTGCGACGCATATGCGGCGGCTGAGTGTATATATGTACATAATATATATATAATGTCTCAACGGACTCTCTAACCATAATTCAATACACAAAAGAAGCAGGTACAACTGAAATAAAATTTGCGATCAATACATTTTGTTGCGTGAATTCGGCCAAAGGGCCAGTACATTGTAAAATGTATACAATTCAAAATAAAGCAAAAATAGCTACATGTCAATGTAAAATCTTATTATAATATCAATTTTCAATCGCGTACTAAATATAGTACGATGACTGCCGCGATCGTCAATGTTGGTGTAGTGATTTATTAATTATATATTTAATTGAACTTTGGACATCGTGGACATCATGATCACAAACGATGTTTAGAATTGCGTCCAAGAGGTCGCACGGCGCGGCTCACGCTACGTTATATACAATACGCGGTTGGTCCACTTTAATAAATGTACATTTTTACAAAAATAAAATAATATCAAAACTTAATGTTACTGTACAGCGATCTCTCACTTCGGACGGATTTTCTCGCGGGACGCTTCTCTCACATGCCCGACTCCGCGATGCCCTCGTCGTCTGAAACAGAACAAGCTGGTTAGCGACGCACGCGCACGCACACACGCACACAACACGTACACACACACATACACACACACACACAAGGCAAGTGAAGGATCCAACGTAGTATGTTAAAGAAACCGGCGACACACGCACGCCAATGGGTGTTCAATTTCATAATGCGTATACTATTTGTTATCTTATTATTATGATGATGGCACTTGTATCATGATGACGGTGTGAGCGGCATGCGGGGGCCGCGGGGTTAACGCGCGCGGGCGCGGAGGGAGAGTGAGGGGAAAGGCCATTGACACACGAGCTCACTTTTTTACTGGCTCGAGCTTGCCTCCGTCACGCGGTACCTGTCGTACACAAAATGCTAATATATTTTTAACAAATTTTATACATTTTCACTGGAATAGTAAAATTAAGGACACATCAGAGGGGTGTTCACTTGGCGCACTCGTTAAAAGCGATGGCGAGGGACCTATCGGTCACCCTGCACTCAACTCACCTTCGAAAGCCGGGTTGTGGTGGTGGTTGTTTGGCGGCGGCGGGGGCGGCGCCAGATCCTGCCCCTCGAGCGCGGCGGCCACGCACTGATGGATGCAGATGTACTGCTGCTCCGTCTGCACCATCCACACGCGCTCGCGCCGCAACGCGTGCACCATGCCGAAGATATCCAGCGCGTCGGCACCCGCGGCCAGCTGCTGAAGCGCGCGGTCCAGCGCGATGAACGTGCCCGAGCGGCCCACGCCGGCCGAGCAATGCACCACCACGGGCCGCGCGTCGGGGGGCACGCGCTCGCGGAACGCGCGCACGAACCGCGCCAGCGCCGCCGGCGGGGACGGCACGCCGAAGTCGGGCCACGTGGTGAAGTGGAAGTGGCGCAGCACGCGCTGCTCCGCGCCGCGGCACACGGCCAGCTCCGTCACGGTCCAGTCGGGGTAGCGGCTCTCGTTGAGCGCCGTGACGGCGATGTCGCCGTAGTACACGGGCCGCGTGTCGTAGGGCCAGTAGCGGTCGCATTTCTCGCGGCCCTTCTCCACGCAGCGCGTGAGCATGACAATGGCGCGCGAGCCGGACTCCCAGCACATGCGCCAGAAGTCGTCGCGCGTGCAATGCAGCGGGCCCTGCGTCACGATGAACTCGCGCGGCGAGTTGTGGCCCGGCACGTAGTTGGCGTTGATGTAGTCGGAGCCCTCCTCGTCGTCGACGGGCTGCAGCTTGTAGCGCGAGTGGTCGTAGGGCAGGATGTTGGTGAAACGGTTCTTGGGCCGATTGACGGGCAGGTCGGCCGCGGAGCACGGTTGCTCGCGCCCCACGTGCTTCAGCTCCTCGAACTCCTCGCTAAACCTGACGACGACGATACGTAATATGTATTACGACTGAGAGGCGCCGGTCGAAGATAGGGACCGAGCCGGCCGACCGAAAGAGAAGCCGTTCTGGGTTGTCGGCTGGCAAGATCCACTGAATAGTGAAAATCTCAAAGGAACGCACCTGAAGTCCGAGTCGGCGGACATGAGGCGGTAGTGGTCGAGGAAGTCAGCAACCCGCACTGGGCGGGAGGCGGGCGCGGGGCGCGGCGCGGGGGGCGCTCGCGCTCTCCTGCGCCGCAGCAGCAGCGCGCCCGCCGCAGCCGCCAGCAGCGCCGCCGCCACGCACCCGCCCGCGATCCAGCCCGTGTGGTCCGCCTCTGCACACACACACATATAGAGTAGAGTAGCATTTTTGTTTTAAATGGCGCAGATTATAAAAACAGCTTTTAAAAATTCATTATTGATTTAGGACTTAAAAACTTTGTATTATTGTTGAAAAAGTTATATTTCATGAGTTATACAGGGTGTCCCGTAAGTAGTGGACCAACGAGGTGTGGGTGATAGGGGGAACTATTATCTACCAAAACCACTAAAAATTATTGTTCTAGGTCTTATAGCTTTGAAGTTATGATTTTTTTAAATAAATAGATAAAATTATCGTCCTATGTACAAACATTTTATAATTTTACGAAATCTATCACTTATTTTTTTGTTATTTTTATTCTAGGCGGTTAATAATACATAGGTATTTCTAATTAAACTTAACATCTTATGTCTCAGGATAGGCAACACATTAACGAGTTGCCTGGGCTCGTTCCAGGTAAACTAGTTTATGTTCATGGGCGACGTCGACCACTTACCATCAGGTGGCACGTTTGCCAGTTTGCCTATCCAACTTTAAAAAAAAAAAAACAAATCACAAGCAAAACCCAGGTCCAATTCAAGCGCACTTCAACAAGGAGTAATAATCGTAGTGGGATCGAGAGAAACACGTATGTAGTTACAAGCTGTAAGCAAGTCACTGAAGTGAGTCGTAAGTAATAGGAAAGGAGAGGGGGTTCGAGTATCGTCTATGATTGGCCGGGAAAAATACAAAAGAATTCCAGAGTGCACGTGCAAAATATTTCTCGGAATTTATGTGATTCCGAGACTTATTTTGCACATTGTCTACCTGACGATTTCTTAGATTTAAAATTCGTAAGCTAATTTAACATTTTTTAAATACTTTAAACCACATGTCGGTGTCGTATTTGTTGCTGTACATTACCTACCTTGGCTGACACCGATTCCAAAAGTAACTATAATGACGTGGTAAACGCAAAGTTTGTACATTAGTAGAAGATTAAGTTGATTATATGTTGTAAGCACAAACATTAAAGAAACTGTTATTTTATTACTTTTTAGTTTAGTATTTTTGAAGTCGGTTTTAATTTTTTGTAAAATGCTTTTATTACTTTATCTAGATACCGCTTAATGGGTCTTTCAGCAGATGTTAACGCTATTATTATCTAAAAATATTGGAACGAATAATTAGTACATTATTGTTTATGTAAAGATTAAGTACATAGGTACAAGTACCTACTAAGCTACAGCCTTAACAATACAACAGCTGATTATCAGACAAAAATTAACGAATGCAACTGCTCTTACGTCGAATTATGACCTAAACTCTGTAGATGATGTAGATCAATTCAGATATCAGATTAAAATACTCAAAAAAATAATTAGAAGCCCCAAAATCTAAGTATATGCTTTCAGCAGGCTTTAAGCTATATGCAGCGCAAGAAAAAATAAAGACAAACTTAATATTTATAAGAAAAAAACGTTACTAACGTCAGTAGATTTTTCTTAACCAAAATTTTTGCGACGAGAATATGCTGTACCTGCTGGATACCTTTAATGACAGATTTCAAAATGACGTTTCATACTTTGACATTTGTACTTGGGGCTGCCATAAAAACAAAATTTTGCCCGTACATGGGTATTTTAGTAATAAAAAACGCGTGACTATGAAGACATGTCCGGTAGTCGCGAATTCGTAGGACAAGGTTTTTTTTTAATTATTTAATTAATTTGTTTACTAACTGAACTAAAATACTTAGTTTAAATGTATAAATAAACTATTGACAATAAAAGTAAATGGTCGTTACTTTAGCCGCGTACAATAAAACATCCGAAAAATGAAGTGTAAGGAGGCAAACTGTCGTTGGGACAGCATAATTTTTCACATTTTTGAATCGTTTTTAATTAAAATAAAATTTTATAATATTAGTATAGATTATTATTATTATTTATTTATGCTAGAAGTTGTTGTGTGTCATTATAAACTGTTTTATGCCCGGTTCCTATATTTAAGAAATGATCCGTTTTAGTTACGAATAGTAGTTTAATATACGAGGCGTAAGCTAAAACCGTTCCTATAAAACACGTCTTGTCAGGCAATTTACTGACAGCTTCTTACTAACGGATTGGAGGTTTACCGTAACGGACGGTAAGCGTATTGTATGGAGATGACAGGCTAGGCGTTCCTATAAATATTTGAAACGTCAAAGACTACTATTGGTAATGTCACTTGGTTATCCCCCGATTTTGGTCGGTATCGGTAAGAAGCAAGTTGTATATTTCACCGTTTTTCGTTGGAATTTTGAAATTACGACTTCAGATAGTGATAGAGAAGTGTTCGATATTGTATCGAGTTCAGATAGTGATAGAGAAGTGTTCGATATTGTATCAAGTTCCAGTGATTCAGAAGAAGATAAAAGGCGTGATAGAATATATAATACCCGCGGGGGAGTGGGTCTTTCCACGTGGGTATGTAGGATTCGCTGCGCCAGAAAGCCGGTAAGTAAACGCAGCTCTACCCACTAAGACCCGGCGAGTGCCACCACTGCAGCCTTTGGAGAGGTGTCCCGGATCTAATGAGCAAACAGGACACCTCTACGGCTAGTCAGTCCCCCAAAGTACCGACGTCACCTCCATAGAGGGGTTGTCCTGCACCATAGAAAACCCCTCCCAACGTCGGGACAATACAATGGGGTGAGGTTCCCGTCCTCGCCCCTTGCCCCCTGCTCTTCTGTCCCCTCTTCCTATAAGAGGAGTACAAAAATCCCCCTCGGCTCAATTAACTTCGCCCAAGGTGCTGGGCTCAACCTAGGCTACTGAGCCCCACCACCACGTCTATGCCTGAACCATGGTGGGGATTTGTAACGAACCTACCTGATCTACACCCGTAACCTACACCCTCAAAATTTACCTAACCTAACCCTTTTTTTTTCTTTAACGCCGGGATATGCTCTGAGGCATCCCGCGGGGGACTGGGTCTCCCCACGCGGGTACGTCGGACTCGCTGCGCCCGAAAGGTGGTGGATGCAACTCTACCCACTAAAATTAGGCGAGTGCCGCCAATGCCGCCTTTGGTGAGGTGCCCTGGATCCGTTGAGCAAACAGGGCGACTCGACGGCTAGTCAGTCCCTCCCTCGCCTCCACAGAGGGGTTGTCCTGCACCACAGAACAACCCCTCCCAATTTGTTCCTTAATGTGCAAGCGGTATGCAATACAAATCTTATTTTTATGAATGTGGTAGCTCGTTGGCCTGGCTCCGCTCATGATTCGACTATATTCAACCATTCAAAATTGCGTGGTAAAGATATACACATTAGTCATCTGTAAGTGTATATTTGTTAATAAAAATGAAGCATTTTTTAAGAGGGCTTGGTATTTAAATAACTAACTGACGTCCGTCGACGTCAGGTTTGTAAAAAAGTAAATTGTGGAACGGTATTAACGAGTCGTCGTCGGTTCTAGAAAAACGGATAGTAACTTTTATACAATGACGATCCGTTAAATATAGGAACCGGGCATTAAACTATCATCTTTTGCCGAGATTAAGCGACGCCATGAGATTACTTATAGGTACTTCAATTGTATATTTTTAAGCTAGTTATTTCAATTTTATAAATTGATTCATCGTCACTATCATCATCATCAGCCCCTATCCGTCTACTGCTGAACATAGGCCTCCTTCAATGAACACCAAGACGACCGATCCCTAAAATCTAGATCCGACTAAAGATGAGAAGTTCATTAAAGTGGCAGTGGGCTGGTCACACACTCAGGAGAACGGATAGCCGATGGGGCAATAAGGTACTAGAGTGCTACATTTAGGTAGACGGAGTGTTGGTCGGCCATTAACCAGATGGGAAGACGATCTCCGTGCGGTGGCCGGTCCGTGTTGGATGCGGGTGGCAAGGGATCGGCCGTCTTGGCGTTTATTGAAGGAGGGCTATAAGTTGATTACTACAGAACAAAAATGCTAAAAAAAACAATATCTAAAACATTAGAAGTTACAATTATACTGCCTCAATGAAGATTTAGGCGTAGACCGTATTCATTTCATCAACTAGGCTCAGTTTCCATACGGTCGCATACTTACACTGTGCCACTGGTCGGGACTCGGGAGGCACTGTAGGTAGGTGTGTCAACTGTCACCGTGTATCAGGGCGCCGCAGCCATCTCGTGACATCGCACGTTTCTTTGTGTACGGAAGCGCACGAGTTTCGGCGTCATTGATGCGCGCGGCTTCTCATTACGTAATAATTATTTTATAAGTGGGTGATTTGTGCGAAATAAGACGCTTTTTATAGAGACAAGACACATTACTAAGAAAAGGAACTCAGTAAAATTGTTAAGTGAATTACATAGGTACTACACCTAAACCTACTTAGGGCTGATTTAGGCCAATAACTATCTAACGAATAGTCGGACGGATCAGACGAATAATTGTTCGTCTATCTAAATATGACCAAATATTTCTACCATGGCAACTCATTACTCAACCTTCAGAGAGGTGAAACAAATATATAGCTTAAACAAGTGTTTAGAGCAATGGTGGTAGGGCAATGCATTTGCATAACCTCTGGTTGTGAGGATGTGTATGGACGTCGGTA